>JAQFWZ010000016.1:1576743-2141743 GCA_027789725.1 Dendropsophus ebraccatus
TCCCTGGCAGATAGTCCGGTACGAGCGATCACTGGCAGATAGTCCGGTACGAGCGATCACTGGCAGATAGTCGGGTACGAGCGATCATTGGCACATAGTCGGGTACCAGCGATCCCTGGCAGATAGTCGGGTACCAGCGATCCCTGGCAGATAGTCGGGTACGAGCGATCACTGGCAGATAGTCGGGTACCAGCGATCACTGGCAGATAGTCCGGTACGAGCGATCACTGGCAGATAGTCGGGTACGAGCGATCATTGGCACATAGTTGGGTACCAGCGATCCCTGGCAGATAGTCGGGTACGAGCGATCACTGGCAGATAGTCGGGTACCAGCGATCACTGGCAGATAGTCCGGTACGAGCGATCACTGGCAGATAGTCGGGTACGAGCGATCATTGGCACATAGTCTGGTACCAGCCATCCCTGGCAGATAGTCTGGTACCAGCCATCCCTGGCAGATAGTCTGGTACCAGCCATCCCTGGCAGATAGTCGGGTACCAGCCATCCCTGGCAGATAGTCGGGTACCAGCCATCCCTGGCAGATAGTCGGGTACCAGCCATCCCTGGCAGATAGTCGGGTACCAGCCATCCCTGGCAGATAGTCGGGTACCAGCCATCCCTGGCAGATAGTCGGGTACCAGCCATCACTGGCAGTAGTCTTCTATTCATAGAGGCTTTCCCAGGTTCCTGAATAGCTGCAAGTTGTGTTAATGTGGCTTCCTTCCCCCTCCCGTCTCTCCCCTTCCCCCTCCCGTCTCTCCCCTTTCCCCTCGTCCCCCCCTTTCCCCTCCGTCCCCCCTTCCCCTCCCTTCCAGCTTGGTGCCACCCCCTGACATTTAGGTGCCATGTCTCTGTAATAAATTCAGTTCCTGCTGACTAGAGGTCGGGAGCGGCGGCGGCTTTTCTCTTCGCTGGCAGGAGAAGAATTCCTTCCTATTTGTTTGCAGTTCCCTCTTTCTCTCTGGATTCTGTGCCGGCGAATAGAGAGTCACAAATGTCTACAAATAATTTTCCAGAATCCCTAAGGATTACAGAAATAATTTCCATTCATGTTGCCCTCTAGTCAGAAGGTCACCCCCGACTATTGCGGAGGCCGCGAATGATTGTCTTATCACGGCTCCACAACGGGCCGGAGCTGGCGACTCCATGCAACAGGTGCTCCCCGGCTTTACCAGCAGTAAGAGAACTGCATTTAACAATAATTCCAGCCAGATTAGACGAGCGGCTTAATCCCCTAAATCTACATTATTCACATTCAGCAGCAGACGCCGGCCTCGCTTCAGCCATTGTTCAATACAGATTAGGATTTGCTGTTGCTGTGTAAATGCAATGGATCCATGTAGATGAGCCGCAGCGTCGGCCATGGCTTTATACCATGCATCAGGGTCTCGGTACACCCAATGCTGCCCACAAGCCTCTTGTCTTCCCTGCTATTAGAATGCAGTCATGGACTGGAGTGCTCAGTGTGTTTGTGATGATGGGAGTCGCACTGTTTGTAGACACCATATATACACCGCCATATGGGTCAGCTGTGAGTGACGTGCGCTCGCCCGCGCTCTGATTTGGAATTGAAAGCTTTGTCCGTGTTCACCTCGCTCTGATTGACTCTGATCAGTGTTGATTTACTTGCCGGCTCCTCAGTAATCAGACGCTTCCTTCCCCAGTCACACAGGGAATAACCGTACTGTGATCAGCCGTCGTGCTGTACCAGAGCCTAGATGAAATACGGACGGCTGCTCATCGTGTACACGTGCGCCATTTGCTTATATATGGCGCCCTGTACATGTCTTCCTTACATCTTATATGTCTCTTTATACCTAAGGGGGCCTTCACACGTACCGTATCGCTTCTCGCACATAAATCCACAGTGATACTGATTGCTATAAAGTCAATGTATGTGTATTCTCGCTGCGTGTTTGGTGCGATTTTTACATACGAGTTTTGATTTTCACAGGAGAGTTAACACCACAAAAAATGCAGCTACTTTTGTGCGAGTTTCATGCGATAAATCCGCAGCGATACGGTATGTGTGAAGGCATCCTAAAAGGGTTTTGTATTTTGTTTAAAGGGACTCCCCTGCACTCAGACTTCCTGCCATCATGTATCATTACGCTGCGGGGAAACTTTGTGGTCCTGTCCCTTCATCCTCTGTGCCCAATAGGGAGATATTGGTCAGATGAGCCCATCCTGCTGACAGTTTCCTTTACCGGAAAGTCTGTCATTCCACCGCGCAGCTTCTGTGATTCATGCAACGTGTGAACGTGGCCTTACAGGTCGCCAATGTGCATGGAGGCAAAGGCCGCTGGCAGACGCTGAGCAGCTGATCAGTGTCGCTGATCAGTTCCTGTTCTGTGGACGGCTCATCACTATATTCTGCCTGGAAAACCCCTGTAGCTGTAAGATGAGCCGTCTGTAAGAGGAAGCCGTGTCACATCGCCTGCCGCCCACCTCTCCCATATAAATCAGGAGTAGAGGGGTATAGAGTTCTGGAGAATACGCCATGTTCTGGTGTTTGGCCCGGTCCGTCTCAGGGACGTTGTAAGCTTTTTCTCCCCAGGAGAGGCTGATGAGATGGCTACCTCTCCTGGTCACCATCTGGCTCGGCGGCCTATGAGATCAGGGTTACACAGCCTAGAGACGTCTTCTCTTCCTTGGAAGGATGTGCTGCGGTTGCCCTTGTCTGAGGGACGTTCCAGGTTCGCAGTGTTAACGGCCGCATCCCTGCCTGTAATTAAAAACCAAAATTGTCATCTAATATTGACATTTATATTTAGCTCCAGACTCGGCGAGCGCTGTTCAGACTGTCTGCTCGGAGGCTTTTAGTGGTGGAGGCATGTGTCGCTATTAAACGGTGACATGGTCTGGGCCATAGAGGTTAACACGCTGGGAGTCTGCTTCCCGTACACGGATAATGTGCTTCATATAATGTCTCAGCAGTGAGGTGGAGAGCACATACAGACCTCAGGGGTTCACTTTAAGGGACTGTATCTCTAGCAAATGACCTGGGGTACAATCATGTTTTATGATAGAAGCGCTGTCACAATTTATTTTTTAAAGAAACCAACAGGGGTTGTGATCACAAGGAGCTTTGCAATAATAATTTCTAGATTTAAATCACCAGTTACTAGTTGTCTCCATTCTCTGCGCATGTGTACAGCCACTGCACGTCCACATTCAGTATCAGAGAATGCTGGGGGTGCTTGCATTGTACGGTCAGATCTCCTATCACCAAAACCTCTGTAACCGCACAGTGACATTATACATAACAAAGAGCATAGTCTCCTGGTAGCTGCAGAGCTGAGAATAGAATTAGGAGAACATTAATAATAGAATTATATGATATACAACCTTGCTGATAAGCGGGGTCTCTCCTTGTGTGAGCGAAAATTAAGCGACAGCTGCTCTTTAAACTTATTTTTCATGTGTTTTTTTTATTTACATTTTTCTCTCCATATTATAAAATCCAGATTTTTTTTTTCACCTTTTTAATATTTACTCATCAGTTCCTATTGCCAACTATAGGTACCATTGTTTGCTGGGTGGGAGTTAGGGCCCTATTATCTGCTGTATCCGGCTAAATCGGGCACATATAGCTCCATGAAGACAAAGATCAGCTGATCAGCGAGCAATTGTTCATTTGTCGGCCGATCCTTGGTGCGATCCCGGACAGGCATAAATTGGGTTCTATAAGTTTCCTATCGCTGTAATTGTACTCACCTGAGGTACATAGATAACGTGTCCGTTCTACCACAGCGTGAACGGCATAAGCACAACCCCCCCCCCCCCCCCCCCCCACTCCAGCCTTACGATATAGCCGTGTATCGGCCGTGTATCTACCTACTCTCCATTACTGCAATCTGCTAAACGGTTCAGTTTTTCTGTAATTCTGTGAGATTCTCTGTACATTGTTGTTTTCTTTTTTGCTGACATTTATCTAACAATGGCTCCCCCCACCCTTTTCTTTTAGTTCAATTTTGTTGGCCGTATCTTGGGACCTCGAGGACTGACGGCCAAACAGCTGGAAGCAGAAACTGGATGCAAGATCATGGTCCGAGGCAAAGGCTCAATGAGAGATAAAAAGAAGGTATGTTTCTTCTATGGCCTGTCTATAACCTCATGTAGCTACAGTCATACCAGCTATGGGGGGAGATAGCGTCCCTACAGGCAGCGGACAGAACCAGGAGCCGGCTGTGCGGTAAATTGTTACTTAACCCGATGCCGCGAGATAAACCGGACAATGTTCTCGTCTCCTGTAACTTCTTGTCTATTAAATAATAGATGCCAGAAACCAAAGGGAACGATGTTTAATCCGATGTGTTACAGCTCAGCTGCGCTATAGTATCTCCGTTATAGTAACCGGAAGGGGCATGGGGATAGGTAGAGAGGAAAATATGTGATTAACCCCTTCATGTCATATGGCTGTGTATATATTTCAGGTGACATGAATGGAGCGAGATCAGGAGCCGAGCTGCTCTATGGTCAGCCGCGTTGGCTGTTACGTGTAGCGGATCCCTGCGGCTGATGACTGACACCAGCCATCCTGCTAGTGGCAGTCATTTAACCCTTTCACTGCTGCCATGTAAACAGTCACAACATTGAAATGGTGGAATAGGTCAGATGTCCCCCTACCCCCTATGGGTGGCCAAACAGCTGGAGCTCTATACTCCCCCTCCATAGTCTCTGCTTATAGTCTGTCTCAGGCAGAGCCCTGATCTCGCTGATCTATGCAATACTATAACCTAAAAGCTACCTAACATTGGTTATAAAATGTCTTTAAAAAGACGCCCTAATAAAAGTTCAAATCACCCTCTCCCCCATTTCCTAATTTTTAAATTGGGCATTTAATAGTAAAACAGAAGTACAATTAGTCCAGCAACAAATGAGCCCTGATCTGTGGAACACGACGTTCTCTGTGTGTATGTATATAATTTGCATGTCCGTTGTTGCCCGTGTGCCTTCCTAACTAGCCCTTCTTCCTGTTTTGACACGCTGCCCGCAGGCTGTTACCAATATACTTGAATGCAGTATGTTGGCTCTTAACAAGGTAAGTGACCCTAAAACTTACATCCAACTTATTTCCTACATAATAAGTATGTCCATGTCCTGTGGTGATGTATAGTCTGTGTATTCCCATCTCCTGGATATGCCGTATACATAGGATAGGTTTATCTCACACCGTCCAATCAACCGTATATCCTGTGTATAGTCTATAAGTGTCTCAGATAGGTGTACCCCTGTAATATGGTGGGGGTGATAGCATGTGTCGTGCAGGCATTGTCTGAGAACCAGGGCTATACTTCCATAGACATCTTATGTTATAGGTGGTCACAGTACGGAGTTTACTGTAAAGATGTCCATACACCTTAGATTGGTCTGACAGCTACTCCACCCACATAGACATACAAACATTAAAGTGTACCTGTCCTGTAAATGTCACTTTTCAGTGTACTTTCATTTTCAGTGTACTATCAATAGTACAAGAGATTTTAGGAATCTCTGCAATAGGTTTTATTAAAAAAAAGAATTTCCTTCTGTACTGAAAAAGCTTTTTCCCTACCTCCCCCCCCCCCCCCCCACTTCAGAAGAAGCAGGATTTCTGTGCCCATTATGGTCTATGGAGAGGGGAGGGGCTGAAGGGGATGAGTGAGCACAGAGAGGAGAAAAGGCAGCCCTGTACAGCACATCATCCTGCAATCTTCTCTCACCAACATCCCAGATAAGCACTGACCTTTCTGACCTGTAAATCAGACAGTGCCCAGACAGTCTCCAAACTGTACAGCCGCTTCCCTCCTTTCCCTGCTCACTCATCCCCCTCGGCCCCTCCCCCCTCCATAGATTATAATGGACACTGCAGACCTGTCCTCACTTTGCTCCACTGTTACATATTCTTAAGTGGAGTACCCCTTTATTGTTGAGTCATCTCCAGGCGGCAGGAGAAGGGACGTGGTGGAATGTTTATGTGGTAACACCTGTATAATGGCGGGAATGGCGGCCGCGCCTTCACATGGAGCCTGGAAGTAATGGGAGCTGATGAAGGGTTGTGGAAGTGATGAAAGGGAAAGAGATTTGGCCACAAGCCGTTTGGTGAAGACGTGACCGTGAGGAGAAGCAGATGATGATTGTCCCAGTCACTCCCAGTCACTCCAGTCTACATTGCCCCCAGGTAGCAGAAATGCCGATGCTCAGCGTGTGGTGCAGCGGCGGCTCAGCCCCTCTCTGGTCTCCTCGCCGGCCGGGAGAACTCTCCACTTATTGTGACATATAAATGTCAGGTGTGAGGCGACCGCGCTGGCGGCTTATTGGTTGCTTCCTGCGTTTTCTTGTTTCCCTTTGTGGCCCTATTGCTTTTTAGTATCTCTTCTCATCGGGGACGTGTTACATGGTGTCTCAGCCAGAGCCGAGTCTACAAAGGACCCAATACACAGGACTATTACCCTGCAAATTATCCTTATATCCTTCAAATTTAAGCGATAATTGTTTGGTGTAAATGCAGCAGTGATCGAAGGATCAACGAGAAATCGGTCATTGTTTGTTTGGTGCTGACACCACAATCATCGTTATCGGTCGCTGTGAGTCATGTGGATCATACGGGGTTGCCAGCGACACAACACGTTTTGAGACCAGTCTCTCTATCAAGTGTCTGATACTAAAATAGTTCAAAGCCATATATATATATATATATATATATATATATATATATATATATATATATATGGAATAAGATACATTCTACAAGTAGAATTGGCTCAGTGGCCCTCGGCAACCAATCAGATTCCACCTCTCATCCCTCACAGACTCTTTCGAAAATGAGAGGTGGAATCTGATTGGTTGCCGGGGGCGACTGAGCCAGTGTCACTTTACACCATGTCTGATACATCTCCCCCTATGTCTTATTTAGTTTCCTCTCTTAGGGCCAGTTCACACTGAGTAAACACTGTGGAATTCCGCGGCGTGTATGTATATAGTGGTGGCCTCCTCTGTACACTGTTTCCTGCTGTATACCCTCTCCCCTGTATGTATATAGTGATGGCCTGTATACCCTCTCCCCTGTATGTATATAGTGATGACCTGTATACCCTCTCCCCTGTATGTATATAGTGATGGCCTGTATACCCTCTGCCCTGTATGTATATAGTGATGGCCTGTATACCCTCTGCCCTGTGTGTGTATATAGTGGTGGCCTCCTCTGTACACTGTTTCCTGCTGTATACCCTCTCCCCTGTATGTATATAGTGATGACCTGTATACCCTCTCCCCTGTATGTATATAGTGATGGCCTGTATACCCTCTGCCCTGTATGTATATAGTGATGGCCTGTATACCCTCTCCCCTGTATGTATATAGTGATGACCTGTATACCCTCTCCCCTGTATGTATATAGTGATGGCCTGTATACCCTCTGCCCTGTATGTATATAGTGATGGCCTGTATACCCTCTCCCCTGTATGTATATAGTGATGACCTGTATACCCTCTCCCCTGTATGTATATAGTGATGGCCTGTATACCCTCTGCCCTGTATGTATATAGTGATGGCCTGTATACCCTCTGCCCTGTATGTATATAGTGATGGCCTGTATACCCTCTCCCCTGTATGTATATAGTGATGACCTGTATACCCTCTCCCCTGTATGTATATAGTGATGGCCTGTATACCCTCTGCCCTGTATGTATATAGTGATGGCCTGTATACCCTCTCCCCTGTATGTATATAGTGATGACCTGTATACCCTCTCCCCTGTACGTATATACATTATACATTATCCTGGGATTTGTTGTCCCCCTGCGTGTTGGGAATATTTATCCTAATAGCCGGGGACGCCGCTGGATAATGACATCCGTCCCTCTGTAGACACTAGCATGTAGATAGTATGTGTCTATTGTAATTCATTTAGCCGGGAATAATGCATGACTCTTGCAGTGTGATTCCTCGGGGAGCGGTAATGCATGGCCGCCACCGCCGCGCTCGGCTTCTGCTGTGTATACAAATACGAGAGAAACCATTCCTGTCCCACTGAGTATTAGAGATTGACTTCTCAATCAGCTCATGAAGTAAAGTGTTTCCTAAGGCTCCGAGTCCTGGCGTTTGTTGGGAGAGACAGCTGCAGTGTGCAATGGATATGGTCGCCAGCGTTATTGGTAGTGGCCACTTTGTCTGTGCTGTAAGATGGTGCCAGTCTGTGCTTCCCGCCATGGAAGGTAGTTATATTGCGTGGACATCACATCACCCTGAACACTGATGGGCAAGAGCAGGAGGGGGATCTGTCACCTGCAATGCACAGATGGGAGGGGGAGAAGGTGTTACAGCAGGGTCAGGGAGTGGAGGGAGGGGGGAGGTGTTACTGCAGGGTCAGGGAGGGGAGGGAGGAGGAGGTGTTACTGCAGGGTCAGGGAGGGGAGGGAGGGGGGAGGTGTTACTGCAGGGTCAGGGAGGGGAGGGGGGAGGTGTTACAGCAGGGTCAGGGATGGGAGGGAGGAGGAGGTGTTACAGCAGGGTCAGGGAGGGGAGGGAGGAGGTGTTACAGCAGGGTCAAGGAGGGGAGGGAGGGAGGAGGTGTTACAGCAGGGTCAGGGAGGGGAGGGAGGGGGGAGGTGTTACTGCAGGGTCAGGGAGGGGAGGGGGGAGGTGTTACAGCAGGGTCAGGGATGGGAGGGGGAGGGAGGAGGTGTTACTGCAGGGTCAGGGATGGGAGGGAGGAGGTGTTACAGCAGGGTCAGGGATGGGAGGGGGAGGGAGGAGGTGTTACTGCAGGGTCAGGGAGGGGAGGGAGGAGGTGTTACAGCAGGATCAGGGAGGGGAGGGAGGAGGAGGTGTTACTGCAGGGTCAGGGAGGGGAGGGAGGAGGTGTTACAGCAGGGTCAGGGATGGGAGAGAGGAGGAGGTGTTACTGCAGGGTCAGGGATGGGACGGAGGAGGTGTTACAGCAGGGTCAAGGAGGGGAGGGAGGGAGGAGGTGTTACAGCAGGGTCAGGGAGGGGAGGGAGGAGGTGTTACAGCAGGGTCAGGGAGGGGAGGGAGGAGGTGTTACAGCAGGGTCAAGGAGGGGAGGGAGGGAGGAGGTGTTACAGCAGGGTCAGGGAGGGGAGGGAGGAGGTGTTTCAGCAGGTTTAGGGATGGGAGGGGAGGAGAGGCAGTGTTAAAGCAGGGGAGGGAGGAGGTGTTTCAGCAGGGTCAGGGATGGGAGAGGGAGAGAGGAGGTGTTACAGCAGTGGAGGGGAGGGAGGAGGTGTTACAGCAGGGTCAGGGATGGGAGGGAGGAGGTGTTAAAGCAGGGTCAGGGATGGGAGGGGGAGGAGGTGTTACAGCAGGGTCAGGGATGGGAGGGGAAGAGAGGAGGTGTTACAGCAGGGTCAGGGATGGGAGGGGGAGGTGTTACAGCAGGGTCAGGGATGGGAGGGAGGAGGTGTTACAGCAGGGTCAGGGATGGGAGGGGAAGAGAGGAGGTGTTACAGCAGGGTCAGGGATGGGAGGGGGAGGTGTTACAGCAGGGTCAGGGAGGGGAGGGAGGAGGTGTTACAGCAGGGTCAGGGATGGGAGGGAGGAGGTGTTACAGCAGGGTCAGGGATGAGAGGGGGAAGGAGGTGTTACAGCAGGGTCAGGGATGGGAGGGGGAAGGAGGAGATGTTACTCGGTGACTCATTCTATATAATAAAAGCATTTCTCTACTTTCTGGAAGCGCAGACAGATATGAGAGGTGCGGTGCTGGGACATGACCTGCAAATTATAGATTCCCTTTAAATATACAGTGGTACCTTGGTTTAAGAGTCATTTGGTGTAAGAGCTCCCTGTACTGGGTGGGAGGGGGAGTGGGGGAGGGGCATGGTCTGCATAGCGGGGTCTACAGCCCTGTACTCGGACTCAGGAAGTCTCCCTCACCTTCCAATCATAGCAGATCCACTTCAGGCTGGGGCTTACATCAGAGGACAGGACTGTGGAGGTAATCTCTCCATAGCTGTAACCCCTTCTCCCCGGACAGAGAGCGCTGCATGTATGTGCCCACATGTGTCCTGCTCATTCCTTCCTGCTCCCTGCAGTCTCTCTCCGCCCTTGTGTTTCCCATCCTCTCCATTACTGTACAGTCACTTATAATATCACAGATTCTGCTGTTTCTGAATGTTTGTTTCATCTGTTTTACATGTTGTTCAGAATAATAATCAGTATATTTGGGGGGTGGAACCAATTGTCTGCATTTCTATGATTTCTTATGGGAAAATTTGCTTTGGTTTAAGAGTGATTTGCATTACAAGCGGCCCGGACGGATTATGCTCCTAATCCAAGGCACCGCTGTATTACAGACTTTTTTGCCAGGTTTTCTTCTTAGGCTGTCAGTATCTTCCTCCACTCCAAGACGGGGACATGCAAACAATGTGTCTTATTTAGTTTCCTCTCTTAGGCCGGCACACGTTATCGCTCTTATTGCCGTATATTGGCGTATGGCTGTGTTTGCTGCAATTTCCCGCCATCTAGGCATAAATGATGCAATTAAAACAAAACACCGTTTTTGCTGTAAGAAAATGTTTAACCCAACAACCTGTTAGACGTGGAGGCGGGCGGACGTGGCGGTGTGGAGCAGGTGGGGATGGAATCTCCTGGGAATGGTGCTGGAGCAAAGGATTACGAATCTTAGGCCCCTCAGACTTGGGTGGAATATAGTCGGATGTCTGGTCAGGAGACTGGGATACACTTCTAGGCCCATAGGGTTCTATTGGGCAAAGATACCCCTCAGGATCCCGGAGAATGTCCATGCTGGAAGAAAGCTCCAGAAGATATTGGACATCGCCTGTAAGTCTGATGTGGCGTCTCACAGATGAGAAGTCTCACTTGTTCTGTAGAATCTGTAGATTTATTACTGATGTTCTAACCTTTTATACCTGTCAGTAAACGGCCAGACAGGTGTATATGGTGTCAGGGTTAGATTGCTGCCGCCGCATTCGTCCTTTTACTGCTGGGGTCAGACATTTTTATTTATTTTTTTTACATTTGACAAATAACACACTTGAGAGTTTGGGAAGACGAGGTCTTATTGTGTAAGAGGAGACAGATACCGGGAGAGGAAGCGAGAGTGCTGCGTCTATGCTTTCCAGCTACGTGACTGCCCATGCAGCTGGGGAGATGACGGATGTGACGTGAAAACCTCCCGACTGCGGCCAGAGAAACTCTACCCAGCGGCCGTGCCCTAAAGCCGCAGTCATTGCACTCCGGGGGTCAGCAGGGGCACAGGTACAGGACCCTCACTTATTGTAGATGCTTGTGCTGAGATAACCACCGGCAATGAAAGCTGTAGATATTCCAGTGAAGCCAGTGGTGGTCTGCTGCTGCTCCTATTAGATACAGAGTGGGGAGCAGTCCCAGGGGTACCCCAGTTTAGCCAGCAGTGGTTTGCTGCTGCTCCTATTACATACACAGAGTGGGGAGCAGTCCCAGGGGTACCCCAGTTTAGCCAGTGGTGGTCTGCTGCTGCTCCTATTAGATACAGAGTGGGGAGCAGTCCCAGGGGTACCCCAGTTTAGCCAGCAGTGGTTTGCTGCTGCTCCTATTACATACACAGAGTGGGGAGCAGTCCCAGGGGTACCCCAGTTTAGCCAGTGGTGGTCTGCTGCTGCTCCTATTAGATACAGAGTGGGGAGCAGTCCCAGGGGTACCCCGGTTTAGCCAGTTGTGGTCTGCTGCTGCTCCTATTACACGGGGCAACGTGCTGCAGACCAGCACTGATCTTTCAACATGTGCTATTACACTGAATGGTTATTGGCCAAGTATGGCCGATAATCGGTCCATGTAATTTGGGCCTTTATTCTCATTTTCCCTAGAATGGTGTAAGAAGGTTCTATATTGAGAGCAGTGTTTTAAGTCGCCCGTCAGTTGCATCGCTGACTGCTTTAATTATATCACAAATCTAAAAATGAGTGAGCATTCGTTTTGTTTATGTAAATGGCTAAAGGGAATATGTCGCTAGGTTTATTCCACCTTAAATGAGGGCAACATAAACTAGTGACAAATGCTGAACAGATCGGTGTATTACTGACCTCATTCTGCTCAGCCGTTCTCCTAATATGCAGGAGAATAGGATTCTTGCTGCACCCCTCCCCCACCCTCCAGTTGCTGATTGACAGGTGACTGTCTATACACAGCAGGATAGATAACTGCCAATCAGCAGGGTGGAGTGGAGTTTTCTGCTGCTCATGAATATCCAGGACTACTGGGCTCATGCACATAATGGAGAGGACTACTTTTTGTCCATGTTATTCAGGAGGAGATCTCTGGATCAACTGCACAGGACAATGTGATCCATCATCCTGCTCAGCTTCTCTGTCACTAGTTTGTTACCCTGAGATAGGACCCCATAACCCTGCTGACCCTGAGATAGGACGCCATTACCTGCTGACCCTGAGGTAGGACGCCATACACCTGCTGACCCTGAGATAGGACGCCATAACCCTGCTGACCCTGAGGTTGGACCCCATACACCTGCTGACCCTGAGGTAGAATGCCATACACCTGCTGACCCTGAGATAGGAGGCCATAACCCTGCTGACCCTGAGATAGGACGCCATAACCCTGCTGACCCTGAGATAGGACACCATACACCTGCTGACCCTGAGATAGGACGCCATAACCCTGCTGACCCTGAGATAGGACACCATACACCTGCTGACCCTAAGGTAGGACGCCATACACCTGCTGACCCTGAGATAGGACGCCATTACCTGCTGACCCTGAGGTAGGACGCCATACACCTGCTGACCCTGAGATAGGACACCATAACCCTGCTGACCCTGAGATAGGACGCCATAACCCTGCTGACCCTGAGATAGGACGCCATAACCCTGCTGACCCTGAGGTAGGACGCCATAACCCTGCTGACCCTGAGGTAGGACGCCATAACCCTGCTGACCCTGAGGTAGGACGCCATAACCCTGCTGACCCTGAGGTAGGACGCCATAACCCTGCTGACCCTGAGGTAGGACGCCATAACCCTGCTGACCCTGAGGTAGGACGCTATAACCCTGCTGACCCTGAGGTAGGACCCCATAACCCTGCTGACCCTGAGGTAGGACCCCATAACCCTGCTGACCCTGAGGTAGGACGCCATAACCCTGCTGACCCTGAGGTAGGACCCCATAACCCTGCTGACCCTGAGGTAGGACCCCATAACCCTGCTGACCCTGAGATAGGACGCCATAACCCTGCTGACAGTCTCTTTAATGGCGTGTTAGTTGCAGTGTAGACCTGAGGACTGGATTATATTATGTATGGAGGGTACTATATCCCATTGGCTGCACTTTTGTTTTCCGGGTTGTTGGGGTCACTGAGATGGAATGCGGTTTCGATGCAGATTATTAGCGGTTCCTAACCCTATTTTTGCTGACTGGACGTATACAGGGAAACTGGATCTAATCCTCTTGTTGCATCAACACCTGAGAAGCAATGATGTGGCGGCCGGGTGGAGACAATAGTCGTAATGAGCCGCCGGTGTACGGAGGACGGTCCCTGATTGCTGGCAATTTGATGATTTTGGAGCATTGTTTTTCCTTTTTCTCCATCGAGGTTCTTAGCATGTATAATTACTGTGCAATCAAAAACACTGTAACTACTTGAAACCCGAAAATGAGAGGCAATCATCTAAACAAAAAGCGGGAAATGCGCTGACATGTAAGCCGCGCGGAATATTGGAATAATTTCCCTTTCTGTGTTTAATTATAGGTGGCTGGCTGAGCGCTCCCTCTCTGAATGTGACCCTGAAATCTCAGCCGCCTTTGTTGTCGCTAAGTACTGGCGTTGAGAGAACTTAGCGGCATTGTGCGTCTCCGTGATAATGGCGGCTGCCAGAATAGCTGCTAATTAGCTACTTTTGTTTGATGTTGGAAAAAATGGATCGTCGCTCTCTTCTCCACCAGTTTCCAGATTCAGCTCTAACTTGTAGTGTGAAGTGATGCTGCTTATGGAGTCGGTGGAGGAAGATGCGCTGCCGGCTGGATGGCTCCTTAGCAGAGAGGCAGGATCTATGGGAATGTGGTCAGAAGACTTAGGCCTCAGTCACGTGTCCGTACAATCCCGAGGGTTTTTATACACAGCAGTGATCTGTGCTGCACATTATACTGGCATGCCCGAGTGCACACCATCACTGCAGCAATGCATGTCTATGGAATTGTTTGTAATTTGTGGAGGTAACATGTATCGTCCATAATTCTACCTAGTGACGTTGTTTTGACCGTTCCACCTTTTGGTATTATTGTAGTGGATGGCTACAGTGCCGGCCCGGCGATCATTTATACACTTCTGGGCTCCTTGTTTTTGTTTTTTACTATTTGGGTTATTCTATATTTGTATGGTGACATGGTTATATAGACACAGGTTATATAGCTTATTATACACACACATATATTATACACAGGTCATATAGCTTATTATACACAGGTTATATAGCTTATTATACACATATTATACACAGGTTATATAGCTTATTATACACACACATATTGTACACAGGTTATTTAGATATATAATATTAGTAGCAGGCAGCGGGGGCTATGAGGGCCATTGGCGACTTCTTGCTTCTCTCTATTATTCGGCTCCTCCTCTTAGCGCTGCCCGGTGATATTCGCCGTCCGCGCTCTGTGTTTTTCGTCGTTGTGAATAATGCTGTGAAGCCTCCCGATAAGTAATTGTGAATGTTTTGTTATTAGTAGCTTTTATATTCTGAGCAGCGACTCTTCCCCATCATGGCGGCGATGCATCATCCTGGGCGAATATGAACGGTTAACATGGACAGAGAAGAATAATGCGCAGATTCCCACCATAAATCCGGCTTTGTTTTATAATTCTTCACCGCTGTCGGGGAAGGAAGTTTTTTTTGTGGCGTTTCTGATTTCAGTCTTGTATCTGTGAGTGATCGCTCGGCTTCTGACAGATGCAGATGAATCCTCGGGTCAGGGTTGTACACTATAAAGATTAAAACAAAATGGATAACATTTAAAGAAAGCATCAATCTGGCTCTGCGGCGCTCCCCGAAACCTATGGTGAATACTAATAACGATGCCAGAGGTTGTATGGAATGGGCTCATCTTATTATTACACATTGTAACCCGCAGAGGTGGTAGCCACCATGCGGAAATACCTGGGGGTACACGAGGGGGTAAAATATAAAAACTTAATTTATTTAAAAAAAAAAAAGTATAAATATTTTAATTTAAAAAAAATCCCTTCCTTTTATACCTGTTCACATATGCAAGGGTTAACACCTGTGATGCCAAACCCTATATATAGTGGTGGTATCTCTTCCCGGCTCTCCGCCTCCCCCTGTATTCCCCTGGACGCTGGAGACCACCTTATGTATTTGTTAGTTTGCTCACTCACATTACTTCCCACTCACAGCCCCGTCCATCCTCTGCTGTAAGACCCTCCTGTACTAAGTGCTCGCTCATGGTACTTCCCACTCACAGCCTCGTCCATCCGCTGCTGTAAGACCCTCCTGTACTGAGCGCTCGCTCACGGTATTTCCCACTCAGCCCCGTCCATCCGCTGCTGTAAGACCCTCCTGTACTGAGCGCTCGCTCACGGTACTTCCCACTTACAGCCCCGTCCATCCTCTGCTGAAAGACCCTACTGTACTGAGCGCTCGCTTATGGTACTTCCCACTCACAGCCCCGTCCATCCTCTGCTGAAAGACCCTACTGTACTGAGCGCTCGCTTATGGTACTTCCCACTCACAGCCCCGTCCATCCTCTGCTGAAAGACCCTACTGTACTGAGCGTTCGCTCATGGTACTTCCCACTCACAGCCCCGTCCATCTGCTGCTGTAAGACCCTCCTGTACTGAGCGCTTGCTCACGTTACTTCCCACTCACAGCCCCGTCCATCCGCTGCTGAAAGACCCTCCTGAGCGTGCATTACAGAGAAGCCAAGATGGAGCTGCAGATCTCGGCCTCAGTCACAGAGGGCGGGATTACCCCATATTACCTGATGAAAATCCGCGGGGCAGGACAGATCGGTGCATTGAGGGCGGGATTACCCCATACCACCTGATGAATGTCAGCGGGGCAGGACAGATCACTGCATTGAGGGCGGGATTACCCCATACAACCTGATGAATGTCAGCGGGGCAGGACAGATCGGTGCATTGAGGGCGGGATTACCCCATACCACCTGATGAATGTCAGCGGGGCAGGACAGATGGTGCATTGAAGGCGGGATTACCCCATACCACCTGATGAATGTCAGCGGGGCAGGACAGATCGGTGCATTGAGGGCGGGATTACCCCATACCACCTGATGAATGTCAGCGGGGCAGGACAGATCGGTGCATTGAGGGCGGGTTTACCCCATACCACCTGATGAATGTCAGCGGGGCAGGACAGATCGGTGCATTGAGGGCGGGTTTACCCCATACCACCTGATGAATGTCAGCGGGGCAGGACAGATCGGTGCATTGAGGGCGGGTTTACCCCATACCACCTGATGAATGTCAGCGGGGCAGGACAGATCGGTGCATTGAGGGCGGGTTTACCCCATACCACCTGATGAATGTCAGCAGGCTGGACAGATCGGTGCATTGAGGGCGGGTTTACCCCATACCACCTGATGAATGTCAGCGGGGCAGGACAGATCGGTGCATTGAGGGCGGGTTTACCCCATACCACCTGATGAATGTTTAGGTGGGAGCAATGCCTAGTGAAGCCATAAGAGAAACAGATCACTGATCTCAGGGAGACCAGCCACGATAACGCTGCTGGTTAAAGCACTCAATGCAGTGACATCCTAGGTGCATTGCCCCCTGGCAAACATGAATATGCACAACAAGAGCCCGTGGAGCCTCATTAAAGAATCTTGATTATTGACTCCTTTACATACTGAGGAGTCATTTCTAGAACTGACAAATAGTTTGAACACCAACACGTTAGAATCAGAGATGAGTAAACTTTGAGCACATTTGGCGTCTTTTCAGCCTGAACTCTCTGCATTACTGGTGGCTGAAGAAGCTGCATACAACCTTATGGCGGCCCGATGGTTATAGCCTATGGCTGGATCCATGTTTTCCAGACAGCCTTAGGACTGCATCCAGCAGTAACCAAATGCTGAGAGTTCATGTTGGAAAGATCTGGAACGTGCTTGAGTTTCGCTCGTCTCCAGTTAGAAGCATGGCCCTCTTTGTCGCATATTTTGTTACCTGTACATTGGCCTCTATGAAGCTTTGCGGCTTTGTTTCAGCCCCTAATGTTCTGCTCGATCCCTGACTCCACAGTAGCCGCTCCATACGCTGTAATGTGTTTGCAAACTTTCTGTGATTTTCTTTCCAGGGCTTTCTGTGCTCGGCAGCTTCCTCCGTGTGAACTCTTGCTATTAGACGCACAGTAGGAGCAAAAATCTTTGCTAATTTCCCTGGCTATAAATGCACAATTAAAGCTGTGTATCAGCGGGGGTCCGGACAATCAGTGTGTTCTGCCACCGCCGAGTGCTGCAGGATTGCCGCTGCTGACGCTGTTCACATAGATAATTAGAGTCATTGCAAACCTTCTCCCAGCACAGACCAGCGACTGATGCCTTCTGAGCGACTGATACAGCCGAGAACCGAGGGGCATCCAGGCACCCTCCTCCACCCCAGCTGGGCACCCAGAGAGTATGGTACAGGGATACCCGCTGTGTAGTAGCCATTGGCCCCAGCGGCTCTGCCAGGCTGGACAGGAGAGGATGCCTAGAGATATACATGAATGTTTATAGACCCGTGACTGCAATGGCGGCTAAACTGGGCAGATCAGTCTCCATGTGAACGAGACATAATGTAAATCCATCGGCCTGTGTCACTAGCAGCCTGGTTGTTTGGGGGCATTGTGCTGGCTATAACGGCCATGCCTCGTGTTTCTGCTTGGAATAAATCACCATCAGCTATAGGTAAAGCACTTTTTCAATTTCCCTTAATTTCCTTCTGGGTGAGTTGTGTCCCCGGTGCCGGACACATCACACCGCCAGTCAATTACTAAGCTCTGCTCCCATTAATTAGTGTAATAATTCCAGAGTATTCCCTCATGTGCCGGGAATTACCTGCTGCCGCTGATAATGCGATTCGCCTCTGTCATTGAATCATTCTGGGAATTCACCTGGAATTCTCCAATGTGCGCTGAAACTTTCCAGCTAGACGCGGCATCACCTGATCATCTCTTTCCAGGTTTGAAGGCGCGTCGAGCTTTGCAATTTGAGAAAACTTCAAAGATTGAATGTGCGCTTATTCAGTCCTCCTTACGCGACATCAAACAATGTTTTGTTAATATATGTTTAAGAATGAGCCTGGCCTGTGCCGCTGCATTCACGAAGATTTCTCTCTTTGAAAGTTTTTTTGATCTCGGTTTTCAAGTCATGCAAATGTGTTTTGTATGGACACTTATTATTGTGCAAGATGATATACATAGCGGGCCGGCAGGCCTCACCCACATAACCCTTAGGGTATGTTTTACATGTGCCGATCCTCAGCTGATTTTATATACTGCATTGCTTGGTGCAGCTAGACTGTATACTTCCTCCACACATCGGCTACTGATATACAGAAAATCTACCCATCTGAAAAACGCCCTGTAAGGACCTATCACACGGGGCAATTATGGGCCAAAACCAGTCGTCATCGTGTAGGGGGCCAGCCAACAGCCGACAAATGTTTTAGGGTTTGATTAGACGAAGCAATTTTTCATTTTCTCAGATTAATGATAAACAACTGCAAGTGAGCGCTTTTGGAAACGATGTGAAATCATTCATCCTAATATACGGAACACACTCATTGTTTAACAAAAATTATACTGTACAGTAGTTGTCCTCTCAAACCGACATAACCCTGGTGGCAGCGAGGGTCTTACGTTCGGGGGATGCCTTATTTAAGCTATCCTGTAAATCCTCCACTGTGCCTAATTTGTGGAGGATGTCTTGTTTTGGGGTCAAGCAGTAATTACAAATGAACGACGTGTACATACACCGAAAGATGTGCAAACAACTAAGAATTTTATGGTCGGCTCAACAGATGCGACCAGTGATACATTAACAAATTTTTGTTTGGTGCTGCATACCCACAGAAAGATTGTTGCTTAGATTTGAACAATTTTTTTAGGCCTTAATAAAGATGATCAAACGTCTGCATGTAATGGCCGGCACACGCTATCTAGCCGCCATCTTTGTGCAGCCCACACTATCTAGCCGCCATCTTTGTGCAGCCCACGCTATCTAGCTGCCATCTTTGTGCAGCCCACGCTATCTAGCCGTCGTCTTTGTGCGGCCCACACTATCTAGCCGCCATCTTTGTGCAGCCCACACTATGTAGCCGCAATCTTTGTGCAGCCCACACTATCTAGCTGCCCTCTTTGTGCAGCCCACACTATGTAGCCGCCATCTTTGTGCAGCCCACACTATCTAGCCGCCATCTTTGTGCAGCCCACGCTATCTAGCTGCCATCTTTGTGCAGCCCATGCTATCTAGCCGTCGTCTTTGTGCAGCCCACACTATCTAGCCGCCATCTTTGTGCAGCCCACACTATGTAGCCGCAATCTTTGTGCAGCCCACACTATCTAGCTGCCCTCTTTGTGCAGCCCACACTATGTAGCCGCCATCTTTGTGCAGCCCACACTATGTAGCCGCCATCTTTGTGCAGCCCACACTATGTAGCCGCAATCTTTGTGCAGCCCACACTATCTAGCCGCCATCTTTGTGCAGCCCACACTATGTAGCCGCAATCTTTGTGCAGCCCACACTATGTAGCCGCCATCTTTGTGCAGCCCACACTATGTAACCGCCATCTTTGTGCAGCCCACACTATGTAGCCGCCATCTTTGTGCAGCCTAGCCTCGCACACAGGTGTGTAACCAGGCCCCACAAGTCACATAATATGGTCTGTAAGTTGCTTCAGGATTCAGGGAGTGATTTGTGCAGTGACATATTAACTTTATACAGGTTTGCAGTCCGGCGCTCGTGGAGTTGGAGAGAAGGACGACATGTTTTCTGGCTGATCAAACATTTAGGATACAGTTAGATAATCTGCTAAGATAAACCAGGGAGGGGTAGGAAATTCATGAAGAAAGTCATGGAACCATCTGCATGTACAAGGGGCCAGACCATGGTTGGGGGGAGACCCCAGGACAAATAATCGGGTGTTCTCCCTATAGCCCACCGAGCACTAAGGAGGGAAGTATTTTTCCTACCTTGATTCTCTGCACCATTTTTGGTTAATCTGTAGTTTATTAGATATGTAAATTAGGCGGTTGTGTACTGGGCACCAGAATGCCTCATTTACATATATAATAACGTAAAATATAGACATAGGGACATGATAGCTGAAGAAGTTGGATGCTGCCTGGAAACCATGGATACAGCCATAGGCCGTATACACCAGGACTCTGTAGGGCAATCGGATGCCTGAGCGTTGGGACGGAGCCGAGCGAGCTCCATGTTACCTCATCTCTATCCACCAGTCATGAAATGAAGGGGCAGATGTGATCAGCTGAGCGGGGTCTCTATCTGATTGACACACAGTTTTCCCTCACCTCTCAGTATACAGATCCCTACTTTCTGTCTACCTGTACGTTATATGGAGCGTGGTGCTCAGCCGGCCATTGTGCTCCTTGGTTTCAGTGAATGGTGAGAATCTTGCCACCCAAACGCAATCGATTAGAGGACATTTATTTTTTTAATGATTGTTGCCCTACAATTGGTTTTGGTTTCCTTGGTTCGGTCACCTCGGAGCTGAGATGCCGCGTGCACATAGTATTAGTATTGTGGCTGCAGTAATGACCAGGCTGGAAATCTCCCGGTGACAACGCTGAGGAAGCAAATGTGCACGACTAATGGCTTCTGGCAGATGATTTTGTGGAAGATTAAATTGTGACTGGGCGCACATTGTGATTCAGCAGCCGGATTTTATTTATCATCCATTAGAGGCAACGTCCTCTCCATACAGGGTTACTTCAGCTGCCTAAATACCTGATACTCCTTACATAGCTGCTCCTCATCTGGTCAGACTGGTCCCTTAGGGGCCCCTCTAGGATCCGTACACACCAGGCATTCACTGTCCTCTGAGGGGCCCCTCCAGGATCCGTACACACCCGGCATTCACTGTCCTCTGAGGGGCCCCTCCAGGATCCGTACACACCCGGCATTCACTGTCCTCTGAGGGGCCCCTCCAGGATCCGAACACACCAGGCATTCACTGTCCCCTGAGGGGCCCCTCCAGGATCTGTACACACCAGGCATTCACTGTCCCTTGAGGGGCCCCTCCAGGATCTGTACACACCAGGCATTCACTGTCCCCTGAGGGGCCCCTCCAGGATCTGTACACACCAGGCATTCACTTTCCCCTGAGGGGCCCCTCCAGGATCCGCACACACGGCGTACACTTTCCCCTGAGGGGCCCCTCCAGGATCCGCACACACCCGGCATTCACTGTCCCCTGAGGGGCCCCTCCAGGATCCGCACATACCGCTCAGACTCTCTCACTTTTAAGGGCTTATTCCCACGTCTCGTATTGTGCGAGTGTATTGGAGTATTTCCACACGGTATAATGTATTGCTATCCTGCCGGGAGCAGGGAAACTGCGGCACTGTAATAAAGCAGCCGCCGGGCTCGATCACTACATAACCTCCGAGATTCAAACAGTTTCCCCGCTCCCGGCATGGTAGTGATACATAATGCCGGGCGGGGAAATACTCTACTACAGGGCTGCTCTGTTCGTAGGGTCTGCAAAGTATTGGGGGAGGGAGGGATTGGAGCTTCAGCTGTGCGGCGTCCGGCTCTCCTGATCGTGTTGTATTCCTACACCTGGATTCTGCACCACCTGTGGTAGCTTCAGCTGGTTGGAGGGGACTTGGCAGGACACGAACGTCTATATAATCTACAGGAGGTCTCCCAGCTGGCCGTGCGTAATAAAGAGCGAGATAACGTTATTCTCTGGTCAGTGCAAATATCACGTTTATACGGTTATTTTTAGTGCACAGTGAATGACGTAAATGTAAAACGACACCTTTTATAAGGGTTAGTTAATAAGTCATATGATCCCCAAAATGGTTCTGATAAAAAGTCCCAGAATGCATCTGGACAGGATTTGTGTTTTTTTTTTTTGTTTTTTTGCAACTTAACGTTTAAATCTTGTTCTGAAGACTTCTTACTAAAGTTTTTCTCATCTCTTTGCTATATAGGAGGAACAAAATCGAGGGAAACCAAACTGGGAGCATCTGAATGAAGACCTGCATGTACTGATCACCGTGGAGGACGCCCAGAACCGAGCGGAAATCAAATTGAGAAGAGCAGTGGAAGAAGTGAAGAAACTACTGGTCCCAGCGGTGCGTAATACAGAGAATTTGTCATTTATAGGGGTGGCCCCCTGTGTTGTTAGAGGGGTGGCCCCCTGTGTTGTTAGAGGGGTGGCCCCCTGTGTGGTTAGAGGGGTGGCCCCCTGTGTGGTTAGAGGGGTGGCCCCCTGTGTGGTTAGAGGGGTGGCCCCCTGTGTGGTTAGAGGGGTGCCCCCTGTGTGGTTAGAGGGGTGCCCCCTGTGTGGTTAGAGGGGTGCCCCCTGTGTGGTTAGAGGGGTGCCCCCTGTGTGGGTAGAGGGGTGGCCCCCTGTGTGGGTAGAGGGGTGGCCCCCTGTGTGATTGTATGATTATAGGGGTGCCCCCTGTGTGGTTATAGGGGTGGCCCCCTGTGTTGTGGCGGCTGGGACAGGATACCTTACTAGCACCAGTCCTGTGCATAGATAAGTTCTGCTTATATTAAAGCCCCCTTCTAGGTATATAGTACACCGATGTGCTCCCCGTGTCCTGTCCTTCTTGCTGTATATATGATACACCATTGTAGCACCATTATTATTGAGTTAAGTAGCGTCTGTATGAGCGGAGGTCAGTGTAAGTGTCTGTATGAGCTGAGGGCAGAGGTCAGTGTAAGTGTCTGTATGAGCTGAGGGCAGAGGTCAGTGTAAGTGTCTGTATGAGCTGAGGGCAGAGGTCAGTGTAAGTGTCTGTATGGGCAGAGGTCAGTGTAAGTGTATGAACAGAGGGCAGAGGTCAGTGTAAGTGTATGAACAGAGGGCAGAGGTCAGTGTAAGTGTATGAACAGAGGGCAGAGGTCAGTGTAAGTGTATGA
Organism: Dendropsophus ebraccatus; assembly: GCA_027789725.1. Taxonomy (NCBI): domain Eukaryota; kingdom Metazoa; phylum Chordata; class Amphibia; order Anura; family Hylidae; genus Dendropsophus; species Dendropsophus ebraccatus. Next base: position 1,599,843 of record JAQFWZ010000016.1, read on the forward strand.
ACAGAGGGCAGAGGTCAGTGTAAGTGTATGAACAGAGGGTAGAGGTCAGTGTAAGTGTATGAACAGAGGGTAGAAGTCAGTGTAAGTGTATGAACGGAGGGTAGAGGTCAGTGTAAGTGTATGAACGGAGGGTAGAGGTCAGTGTAAGTGTCTGTATGAACGGAGGGTAGAGGTCAGTGTAAGTGTCTGAGCAGAGGGCAGAGGTCAGCGTTAGTGTCTGTATGAGCAGAGGTCAGTGTGTGACGGCCGCAGAGCTCCTCACCGCTCTCTTCCTATTGATCCCCCGTTCTCCCGCTGTCCGTGTTACCTTCCTGCGGCCGGTAAGCAGTGTGGTGAAGGATTGTGGAGCGCTGGGCCTGGAGCCATTCTAGTAACGCTCAGTTTGTGAAGCAGCATGTTCAGGTTCAGTGGATATATATCAGCTAAGCGCGGCTCCAGGTGATATCTATTCCTACAGCGCGGTGTAAAACGTCTTGTGGGCCTCAGGCCGATCAGCCAATTCTCTGTAATGTTTATGTAAGCAGTTCTGTACACTCCGCACGCTCGCTTTCTTAGGACGCTTATCGCTCGCTTTCCTGGTGACTTTTTTTCCTGCCCCAGTTTGTCCAGATACTATATTGGATTATATGTAAGTGTTATACGTGATGATTGGTAGGAGGAGATGCAGCAATGGCCGTCTCGCAGTGGATTGGGGGGGACTGGTTTATTCCTTATGACTGTACCTGCCCTATGACACCGAATGTTCACAATAATTTATTTCCATCCACTATATGTACAGGGCCCCTCAAGTGTCCTCCGACAGCAGGCCGATGGGGACATGAGGATACGTACAGGGCCCCCCAAGTGTCCTCCGACAGCAGGCCGATGGGGACATGAGGATACGTACAGGGCCCCCCAAGTGTCCTCCGACAGCAGGTGATGGGGACATGAGGATACGTACAGGGCCCCCCAAGTGTCCTCCGACAGCAGGTGATGAGGACATGAGGATACGTACAGGGCCCCCCAAGTGTCCTCCGACAGCAGGAGATGGGGACATGAGGATACGTACAGGGCCCCCCAAGTGTCCTCCGACAGCAGGCCGATGGGGACATGAGGATACGTACAGGGCCCCCCAAGTGTCCTCCGACAGCAGGCCGATGGGGACATGAGGATACGTACAGGGCCCCCCAAGTGTCCTCCGACAGCAGGTGATGGGGACATGAGGATACGTACAGGGCCCCCCAAGTGTCCTCCGACAGCAGGCCGATGGGGACATGAGGATACGTACAGGGCCCCCCAAGTGTCCTCCGACAGCAGGTGATGGGGACATGAGGATACGTACAGGGCCCCCCAAGTGTCCTCCGACAGCAGGAGATGGGGACATGAGGATACGTACAGGGCCCCCCAAGTGTCCTCCGACAGCAGGTGATGGGGACATGAGGATACGTACAGGGCCCCCCAAGTGTCCTCCGACAGCAGGTGATGGGGACATGAGGATACGTACAGGGCCCCCCAAGTGTCCTCCGACAGCAGGCCGATGGGGACATGAGGATACGTACAGGGCCCCCCAAGTGTCCTCCGACAGCAGGTGATGGGGACATGAGGATACGTACAGGGCCCCCCAAGTGTCCTCCGACAGCAGGTGATGGGGACATGAGGATACGTACAGGGCCCCCCAAGTGTCCTCCGACAGCAGGTGATGGGGACATGAGGATACGTACAGGGCCCCCCAAGTGTCCTCCGACAGCAGGTGATGGGGACATGAGGATACCTACAGGGCCCCCCAAGTGTCCTCCGACATGCATTTGTGTGCCTCTTTTTTTTATTTAGTGTAGACTGAAAAAAACGGGTGAATTTTAATCTGTTTTTTTTTTTAAATCAGTTTTTCTATAATGGATGGAAGTCAATGAAAAAATGGATCAAAACACAAGCACACAAATGTGTTGATATTTTTTATTTATTTATTTTTTTCCTGTCCGTGTTTTTTTTTTTTTTTTGCATAAAACGGATGAAAAAAAAAAGATTCTGCCAAATGGCGCTGTGACGTTCGCCTCTGCATTGTGACGTCCGCCTCCACATTATAATAGATGCAGCAGACCCCCAGGTCCTCTCCTACCTACTAGCAGAGGTTTGAAGTGACCCCCATTTCCATTCAGACGTCTATTCAATCTGGCGGCTTCTTCACGATACTTTGTCCATAAGCCGCAGCCGGTGACATCTGCTAAATTGTTTTTTCAGCTCAGCTTTTCTTTTTCAGCGTGTGAGAAAGAAAGGCAATTTCTTTTTCTATCCCGGCGATATAGACGTGACACGCTGGTATTTCACCCATAGTAGAAATGTGAAATTAGAGCTCACACACCTACAGATTAATGTATCAACACGGCGAGATTGAGCCGCCGCAGCCCGAACACTATTCTTTGAAGAGATTTGGGCTGCAAAAATATCAAGGATAATAGCCTAGAATTTCCAGAGCGGGGAGAGATGTGGTTAACCATTCCCGGTGCGAGTTACCCGATCCCACGGAGCAGTCAGAGGCCGTAACGCAGGCTACGGATGGAGAGAGTATATGTGTGTGTATATATATATATATATATATATATATATATATATATATATATATATATATATATATATATATATATTATACACACTACATGTCTAGGTGTTTCTGGCTGTAATAGAAGGAGGGGGATGGCGCCCCCCTCTCCTCTCTGACCGGCGTTCCTCCTCCTGACGGCCGTCCCTTCCTTCCTCCGGTGACGGGTGATTAGCGGCTGAGCGCTGTTTACTCTAAGCTGAAGCGTATGATTTTCTGTCTAGGAGCGACACAGCTCGAACGTTCGGGCATATTGTGCTGCTGCCAGCAGAGTATATACGTGGGAGGGAAGGAAGGAGCGTATACTCTGCCATTTTCTGCACGGTTGGACTCTGCTACATTTAGACTCTGATGGGATCACGTTACCGGATTACTTTATAATGTGGTGCGTGATGGGATCGGTGCTCATTAGGGATTTTATTAACCCTTGGGTGACCGTGGCTCTGCATATTGGTTTATTGCTCTGCTAGGTTTTATAGTGGCTTGAACTATAAGGGTGTCTTGTCTACTGTGGGTCCAGGGATATATACATAGTCCATATATATGGCCCTTCACTTTAGGAGGAGGAGCGGGTCACATTCTCATTCACTTATTCAATAAGGACAGGTAAGAAGAGTCTATTGCACTCCTCCAGGCTGTGGTGATTCTGTCCATAAGATGGCCGACATGGAGGAGCATGTGACCAGGCCCTGCCCCCATCATCCTCCACTGAGCCTGTATATACCTGTTTGTACAGGGAACTGCTGTCAGTTAATACAGTGAGTACAGGGAGCTGCTGTCAGTATATACAGTGAGCTGCTGTCAGTGTATACAGTGAGTACAGGGAGCTGCTGTCAGTATATACAGTAAGTACAGGGAGCCGCTGTCAGTATATACAGTGAGTACAGGGAGCTGCTGTCAGTATATACAGTGAGTACAGGGAGCTGCTGTCAGTATATACAGTGAGTACACAGGGAGCTGCTGTCAGTATATACAGTGAGTACACAGGGAGCTGCTGTCAGTATATACAGTGAGTACACAGGGAGCTGCTGTCAGTATATACAGTGAGTACAGGGAGCTGCTGTCAGTATATACAGTGAGTACAGGGAGCTGCTGTCAGTATATACAGTGAGTACAGGGAGCTGCTGTCAGTATATACAGTGAGTACACAGGGAGCTGCTGTCAGTATATACAGTGAGTACACAGGGAGCTGCTGTCAGTATATACAGTGAGTACACAGGGAGCTGCTGTCAGTATATACAGTGAGTACAGGGAGCTGCTGTCAGTATATACAGTGAGTACAGGGAGCTGCTGTCAGTATATACAGTGAGTACAGGGAGCTGCTGTCAGTATATACAGTGAGTACAGGGAGCTGCTGTCAGTATATACCGTGAGTACACAGGGAGCTGCTGTCAGTATATACAGTGAGTACACAGGGAGCTGCTGTCAGTATATACAGTGAGTACACAGGGAGCTGCTGTCAGTATATACAGTGAGTACAGGGAGCTGCTGTCAGTATATACAGTGAGTACAGGGAGCTGCTGTCAGTATATACAGTGAGTACAGGGAGCTGCTGTCAGTATATACAGTGAGTACAGGGAGCTGCTGTCAGTATATACAGTGAGTACACAGGGAGCTGCTGTCAGTATATACAGTGAGTACACAGGGAGCTGCTGTCAGTATATACAGTGAGTACACAGGGAGCTGCTGTCAGTATATACAGTGAGTACAGGGAGCTGCTGTCAGTATATACAGTGAGTACAGGGAGCTGCTGTCAGTATATACAGTGAGTACAGGGAGCTGCTATCAGTATATACAGTGAGTACACAGGGAGCTGCTCTCAGTATATACAGTGAGTACACAGGGAGCTGCTCTCAGTATATACAGTGAGTACAGGGAGCCGCTGTCAGTATATACAGTGAGTACACAGGGAGCTGCTGTCAGTATATACAGTGAGTACAGGGAGCCGCTGTCAGTATATACAGTGAGTACAGGGAGCCGCTGTCAGTGTGTTATCGGACGCTCCGGCCTATGGCTGTTTGTTCCGGTTACATCTCTGGTCAGGCTGTTGGCGCCGGTTGTCTGGTTTTAAACAACTCAGGATACGCCTGCATTAAATTTTGGAAGGAAATGAAGTGTCTGGTATATTTTTGTGTATATGAGTAGTTGGGTTTGTGTACAGGTATATAGCGTGCGATGCGTCTGTCAGTGTCGCTGGAATATCTGGAGATTTGGAATGTTCTATTATAAATTCTGGAATTTAAAAAAAAGTTAAAATCTTAAAGTTACATAAAAGTGAAAGTCTGTATTGCAGAGAAGCCGGGGAGAGGAGTGTTCTGTGCACACTTACAGCCAGGGAGAGGAGTGTTCTGTGCACACTTACAGCCAGGGAGAGGAGTGTTCTGTACACACACACTTACAGCCAGGGAGAGGAGTGTTCTGTACACACACACTTACAGCCAGGGAGAGGAGTGTTCTGTACACACACACTTACAGCCAGGGAGAGGAGTGTTCTGTACACACACACTTACAGCCAGGGAGAGGAGTGTTCTGTGCACACTTACAGCCAGGGAGAGGAGTGTTCTGTGCACACTTACAGCCAGGGAGAGGAGTGTTCTGTACACACTTACAGCCAGGGAGAGGAGTGTTCTGTACACACACACTTACAGCCATGGAGAGGAGTGTTCTGTACACACTTACAGCCAGGGAGAGGAGTGTTCTGTACACACTTACAGCCAGGGAGAGGAGTGTTCTGTACACACTTACAGCCAGGGAGAGGAGTGTTCTGTACACACTTACAGCCAGGGAGAGGAGTGTTCTGTACACACTTACAGCCAGGGAGAGGAGTGTTCTGTACACACACACTTACAGCCAGGGAGAGGAGTGTTCTGTGCACACTTACAGCCAGGGAGAGGAGTGTTCTGTACACACTTACAGCCAGGGAGAGGAGTGTTCTGTGCACACTTACAGCCAGGGAGAGGAGTGTTCTGTACACACTTACAGCCAGGGAGAGGAGTGTTCTGTGCACACTTACAGCCAGGGAGAGGAGTGTTCTGTGCACACACACTTACAGCCAGGGAGAGGAGTGTTCTGTGCACACACACTTACAGCCAGGGAGAGGAGTGTTCTGTGCACACTTACAGCCAGGGAGAGGAGTGTTCTGTGCACACACACTTACAGCCAGGGAGAGGAGTGTTCTGTGCACACTTACAGCCAGGGAGAGGAGTGTTCTGTGCACACACACTTACAGCCAGGGAGAGGAGTGTTCTGTACACACACACTTACAGCCAGGGAGAGGAGTGTTCTGTACACACACACTTACAGCCAGGGAGAGGAGTGTTCTGTGCACACTTACAGCCAGGGAGAGGAGTGTTCTGTGCACACACACTTACAGCCAGGGAGAGGAGTGTTCTGTGCACACTTACAGCCAGGGAGAGGAGTGTTCTGTGCACACACACTTACAGCCAGGGAGAGGAGTGTTCTGTGCACACTTACAGCCAGGGAGAGGAGTGTTTTGTGCACACACACTTACAGCCAGGGAGAGGAGTGTTCTGTACACACACACTTACAGCCAGGGAGAGGAGTGTTCTGTGCACACTTACAGCCAGGGAGAGGAGTGTTCTGTGCACACACACTTACAGCCAGGGAGAGGAGTGTTCTGTGCACACTTACAGCCAGGGAGAGGAGTGTTCTGTGCACACACACTTACAGCCAGGGAGAGGAGTGTTCTGTGCACACTTACAGCCAGGGAGAGGAGTGTTTTGTGCACACACACTTACAGACGGGGAGAGGAGTGTTCTGTGCACACACACTTACAGACGGGGAGAGGAGTGTTCTGTGCACACACACTTACAGACGGGGAGATGGAAATGGCCACTTAGCTTCCAATTTTGTTACTTAAATGGCATTATGCTAAAAATGTACAAGACAGGCATGACGGTGTCACAGCATGAACGCGGCCGAGGTACAGCGCTATCACAGCAGGGCGGCTTTCTTGATTTATAGGACAACCTTATTTTGACCTTCGCTCATCTTTGCCTTTTCTTATGTTTCGTTGGTTTTGTAAAGATTATAGACCAGAAAATGTGTCCCGCTGTGCAAATGTCTTCCACTATATATAATGTAATGATTGGTAAAAGGACAGGGCTGTTATTTAAGGCTCAGTTCACACTTACCTATGGGCGTTATGCTAGGGGTAAGCAAGATAGAAGAAGAGTAAAGTGCAGGCGCCCCTGACAGCTGGGAATAAATAAGCTGAAAAGGACACTGGGGACGGCTGCTCCAACCCCCCCCCCCCAAATATCCTATGGAAGAATCTCTGCATCAAATACATTTTCACACACACACACACACAGATATATATATATATATATATATATAGATTATATCTATCTATCTCTATCTGTGTGTGTGTGTATGTGTATATATATATATATATATATATATATATATATATATATATATATATATATATATATATATATATATAGTATATGTGTGTGTGTGTGTATGTATGTATGTATGTGTGTGTGTATATATATATATATATATATATATATATATATATATATATATATATATATATATATATATATAGTGTGTGTATTAGTTATGGTTCTTGGGGGGCAGAAATCCGCAGTGTCCTTAGAGGTTAAAATCCATCCCCAACCTGTGCAGCAAAACAGTGAATGTGATATTTCCAGAGCGGCCATCATGGGACAACAAGGACACAGCTGCCCGAGTGCTGCAGAAAAATGGCTCTGACTCTGTTCTCCAGGTCTCTGACTGCTCCTCATAAATACCAGCGACCTTGAAGGGGCAGCTCTGCGGTGGTGAGGGGACTAGTAAATGTGTCACTAGTGATGGCCGAGGTGCCGGATGGGCCGTGATAGCAGAAGGCGGAAAAACCACCTGAACTATAGTGGTAAGCCAGACCTATTGTGTTCATATAGCAGTGTCCGATACTGTGGCGTAGTACATGGTCCCGGCTATGTTGCAGGTTACGGTCCTGAGGATTGGGGTGGCACCTTCGCTGCTGACACGGTGGGTTGGTCTGGCAGGTCAGCCGTGTGCGGGGAGAACCCCGTCCATCAGGAAATCAGCAGAAACTAAGCATGAAAACGACATTTCTAGGTGGAATTGATTTTTGACGTTACATTTGTTGCTGGCGCTCGGACTTCTTTATACGATTAGCAGTGATTAATTCTGGAAGCTTCTCCTGGTCTGTGTACCATGTGCTCCCCCGGTCTGCTAGCTTTGTGTCCGGGGAGGTGCAGCCCCGTCCCGACCCCCCTAGAGGCCCAGTGTCAGGAGCCCCCCACCCCAAGAGCCGCAATGTCAGGAGCCCCCCACCCCAAGAGCTGCAATGTCAGGAGGGCATGGTAGGGGGCAACTGCACAGTAGATCTATAGGGGGCAGCAGGGAGCCACGTCAGCACAGTGGTAACGTCTTAGCTCGGCTCATTGTATATCATTATGGGCGTCTCCTCACGGGTAAAGCAATGTGGCCCTAACTAAACTTGGGTCAGGTCATCCGGTCTGTTACTGCAGGGGTGGTAAAGTAGATTGGTAATTGGTATTGGATTGGAATAGTCCAGACCAGCGACACATGACGGCAAGCCAAGGACAACGGTGCAAACCACAAAGCCATGCGACGTGTCTTCCTGGCCGCCAGCAGGGACGCCATTCCTGCTGGAGTAAGAGATGCAGGAACGGGCGGTATGAGAGCCTGACGTGCAGAGCCATCAGCAGTATCCGCATCTCTCTCTGCCTCATGGGGGATGGGCACACTTTAATAATATGCAGATTAGCAATTTATCCTTCCTGTAAGCAATATGCAGAGATCGCACCTCCCCCCAGTTTTGGGGTTTCCTAATTCTGTGCGGCGGTGGAGGAACGCCGCCTCTGTGTGCAGGAAGGTGTCGCCTCCATTCTCCCTGGTGCACGGTTTAATCTGAAGGAGCGATCTGTCTGGGGACGGAACACAGTAATTAGCCATCTCTCCCGACTGTCACTGCACAATTGTCATTATGAGGGTTTAGCCGTAGGATAAGAAGCCGCGCGTCACACCTGCCTGTCTGCCGCACTAAATGAGATACCAGGGGAGTCTCTGCCCGAGCAGGCCGCTTCTCCGCAGCACCGTGACTTACAATTTACCCATAAATGACTGGGGTGGGGGTCCCCTTCCTGCAGCGTAGGCCGAGCCCCATCCGAGCTCCATCCTGATGATAAGGAGGGCACCAGCAGAGCTCCATCCTGATGATGAGGAGCGCCCCAGCCGAGCTTCATCCTGATGATAAAGAGGGCCCCAGCCAAGCTCCATCTGATAAGGAGGGCCCCAGCCTTACTCCATCCTGATGGGGAGGAAGAGGAGGCCCCATCCGAGCTCCATCCTTATGATGGTGAGGAGGAGGGCCCCATCCAAGCTCCATCCTTATGATGATGAGGAGGAGGGCCCCATCCGAGCTCCATCCTGATGATGATGAGGAGGGCCCCATCCGAGCTCCATCCTGATGATGATGAGGAGGGCCCCAGCCGAGCTCCATCCTGATGATGATGAGGAGGGCCCCAGCCGAGCTCCATCCTGATGATGATGATGAGGAGGGCCCCATCCGAGCTCCATTCTGATGATGATGAGGAGGAGGGCCCCATCCGAGCTCCATCCTGATGATGATGATGAGGAGGGCCCCATCCGAGCTCCATTCTGATGATGATGAGGAGGAGGGCCCCATCCGAGCTCCATCCTGATGATGAGGAGGAGGGCCCCATCCGAGCTCCATCCTGATGATGAGGGCCCCATCCGAGCTCCATCCTGATGATGATGAGGAGGGCCCCAGCCGAGCTCCATCCTGATGATGATGAGGAGGGCCCCATCCGAGCTCCATTCTGATGATGATGAGGAGGAGGGCCCCATCCGAGCTCCGCTCAGGCCTTGTCCCATCCACTACAGTTAGTGCGGCATCATCCCCAGCGCAGGAACTCTCGACCGTCCCAGCAGATGGAATAAGCAGTGCGTTCTCCCCGGCGCCCATTGCAGCCCGGTTCAGTAGCGGAGTCTATGAGTAATCCGGCTAACCATCGGTGACTTGTATTGTTTTAGCGTGCATTATGCCGGTATTGATCTGTAAGTGGCGTCTCTGCAATGTTCTGCGCGGTGTGTAAGCCGCACATACACAGAGGATGAAATAAAACACAAATCCGAGAGGTTGGCGACTCCCTGACCTGGCTTCTGTCAGGTCACACGGTAATGCTGCCTCAATTGAAACACACATTGGTTTGTGAGGAGCCGAAGCGCTGACCTGCTGACTCGCTCGCCGGCTCGGACGCTGATGAAATGTGAGAAAATAGACTCACAAACGCCTGAGGAGATGAACATCACTTCTGCTTGTTTAACCTTCACTGGTTCTAAGGAGCAGAATGTGGCCCCATGATATCTATTACATCCTGGGGCCCCCATCGCATCTATTACATCCTGGGGCTCCCATGACATCTATTACATCCTGGGGCCCCCATGACATCTATTACATCCTGGGGCCCCCATGACATCTATTACATCCTGGGGCCCCCATGACATCTATTACATCCTGGGGCCCCCATGACATCTATTACATCCTGGGGCCCCCATGACATCTATTACATTTTGGGGCCCCCATCACATCTCTTACATCCTGGGGCCCCCATCACATCTCTTACATCCTGGGGGCCCCATCACATCTCTTACATCCTGGGGCCCCCATCACATCTCTTACATCCTGGGGCCCCCATCACATCTATTACATCCTGGGGCCCCCATCACATCTCTTACATCCTGGGGCCCCCATCACATCTCTTACATCCTGGGGCCCCCATCACATCTCTTACATCCTGGGGCCCCCATCACATCTCTTACATCCTGGGGCCCCCATCACATCTCTTACATCCTGGGGCCCCCATGACATCTCTTACATCCTGGGGCCCCCATGACATCTCTTACATCCTGGGGCCCCCATGACATCTCTTACATCCTGGGGCCCCCATGACATCTCTTACATCCTGGGGCCCCCGTCACATCTCTTACATCCTGGGGCCCCCGTCACATCTCTTAACATCCTGGGGCCCCCGTCACATCTCTTACATCCTGGGGCCCCCTGTGCTCACAGCTTATTACAATCTATCGCCCAGTATCATTTGATCAGGGACATAAATCGATTCTTTTCTACCTGACTGATGCAAATGCTGGAATTATTGTATAAATAATAGAGCGCGCTCAGTAATGTCTCACATTCATCTAAGGGGGACAGTCTGTTGCCGTCTATGTCCATGAGCCTAGCTGTAAAACATGTCTTTAAATGCTGTTAAAAACAGCTCAGGCAAGATGGCCGCCCCATAACAATGTACAAAAAGTGAAATAAAAAAAAATATAAAAAATCAGAAAAAAGAATCCGAATAAGTTTTAGTATCTGACTCTAATCAGTAAAATAACATTTAGGTGACCCATTCCCTTTAATATTGTGCAACACTGTATGACGTGTCATCCATCCTGCTGCACTATGGACAGATCATTGTTGCAGCCTGCAGTTACTATATGACCCCACTATGGTCACATGATCTTACACCACCATGGTTGCATCTTGCATCTTGGTCCCCTCATAGTGTTAAGTGGGGACGGCAAACTGTTATAACAAGCTTACAGACCTAAAGAGGAAAGGTCGCAAATTTTTTATTCATTTTAAGAAATCAACAAGCTGTGTAATGGCGAGCAATTTTGCAATATACTGTGTGTGTGTGTGTGGGGGGGGGGTGCTCGCATTGTATGGTCGGCTCTCCTGTCACACAGCATCAAAACCTCTTCAAACAGTGACACTATACATAACACAGAGCATTGTCTCCTCTCCTGGGAAGCGGCAGAGCTGAGAATAGAATTAGCAAAAGGTACTAATATAATTTGTCTAAGTTATTGGCCCCCAGTTACTATACAGCCTGCATGAGGGACAGGTGTCTTTCCTTGTGTCAGTGTGCAGAGGACGGGGACTTCCTGCGTTTTGTCTTTTTTTTTTTTTTTTATATGCAATTGTCCTATTTCTTCCCAGCCCCCCGTATGTTGGCTGCATACATAATGTCCGTACCTGGAGTTTCTTCTGTGACCTGTTCTTGCCCATCTTCCCCTTCTGCTGCTGCTCCCTCTTGTGGTTCGGTAGAATAGAGGGACATCCCCTCCATCTAGGATAATGTGTGCGGCAGCTTCCGTTCTCGCTGCGCTCACAATGTTGGGCACTTCCTTAGCTTAGTCCAGGCTCTGTCGTTGTTGAGGACATAGTTTTCATGACAACAGGCCGATCACCGAGAGGACAGTGCCACCTAGTGGAGCTGCAGGCTATAACCGTGCTCCTTCAATAGTTTCTGTTAGTCGGCAGTATCTCTAATTATTGTTTTATTTTCCTATTATATTATATGTTTTAGTGACAAATCTGACGGTTTTTCCAGTAATTCTTACATGTAATTTAGCTTTTTTTGCAATTTTACCCCCTTCTGTTTGTTTCTTTTTTTTCTGGTAAATGCGCCGTTCTGTTCCTGAGTTGCTGTTCACTCGTGTTCACAATTTCTGAGAGGACGGAGCATGTGGGAACAGCTGGTGGGAAAGATTTCATTAAAATGTGCTAAAGCTTCGGGGCCGGCCGTAATGGAAGGGGTGAACAAACGACGGCAGCCACGAGAAGCTGCCCCTGAACGTCCAATCGTATCTTAAGTATAAAAGCCATTCACTTCCTAGCAGGTGTCTGCGATGATAGAAGACGCCAAAGAACAAGAAATCAGAAAATATGGGCGGCGGGAAGGAAACTCTGAAATGGAAATTCATCGGTTTGATCTTAATAAGAGTTTAATCCGGCGCTGTGAGGTTAGACTTATAAGTTCTTCCACTCATCCAGTCCTTTTATTTTAGTCTATAAGACCCATATGGGGTAGGGTCAACATTCAGAGCTTCGGATGTGTCTACAGACGACGCCATATTCCCACAGCTCAGAGGAGCGCCCATTCCTTCCGCTCGTTCCAGTGGATTAGGTGGTTCCCCCCCCCCCCCCCAAAAAAAAGTCACATCTATCACCTACAGTATCTGCAAATCAGCGTTTTACCCTTCGCCACAACTTTCGCTTTTCCATTTTGATAACTGAGAGATGGAACGCAGCAGATCCGTCACCCTCCTCATTTGTTTCAATGGGTTTTTAATGTGCTCTATTTTGATCAAATCTATCAGTGTTATTTTTTTTGTCTATACCCCCTCTGTATGCTGCTGCACCCCCCCCCCTGTTATACCCCCTCTGTATACTGCCGCACCCCCCTAGTATACCCCCTCTGTATACTGCCGCACCCCCCTAGTATAACCCTTCTGTATACTGCCGCACCCCCCTGGTATACCCCCTCTGTATACTGCCGCACCCCCCTAGTATAACCCTTCTGTATACTGCCGCACCCCCCTGGTATACCCCCTCTGTATGCTGCCGCACCCCCCTGGTATACCCCCTCTGTATGCTGCCGCACCCCCCTGGTATACCCCCTCTGTATGCTGCCGCACCCCCCTGGTATACCCCCTCTGTATGCTGCCGCACCCCCCTGGTATACCCCTGTCCCCCTCTGTATGCTGCCGCACTCCCCTGGTATACCCCCTCTGTATGCTGCCGCACCCCCCACCCCGTTATACCCCCTCCGTATGCTGCCGCACCCCCCACCCCGTTATACCCCCTCTGTATGCTGCCGCACCCCACCGTTATACCCCCTCTGTATGCTGCCGCACCCCCCACCCCGTTATACCCCCTCTGTATGCTGCCACACCCCCCACCCCGTTATACCCCCTCTGTATGCTGCCACACACCCCACCCCGTTATACCCCCTCTGTATGCTGCCGCACCCCCCACCCCGTTATACCCCCTCTGTATGCTGCCACACACCCCACCCCGTTATACCCCCTCTGTATGCTGCCGCACCCCCCACCCCGTTATACCCCCTCTGTATGCTGCCGCACCCCCCACCCCGTTATACCCCCTCTGTATGCTGCCACACACCCCACCCCGTTATACCCCCTCTGTATGCTGCCGCACCCCCCACCCCGTTATACCCCCTCTGTATGCTGCCACACACCCCACCCCGTTATACCCCCTCTGTATGCTGCCGCACCCCCCACCCCGTTATACCCCCTCTGTATGCTGCCGCACCCCACCGTTATACCCCCTCTGTATGCTGCCACACACCCCACCCAGTTATACCCCCTCTGTATGCTGCCGCACCCCCCACCCCGTTATACCCCCTCTGTATGCTGCCGCACCCCACCGTTATACCCCCTCTGTATGCTGCCACACACCCCCTGGTATGCCCCCCTCTGTATGCTGATGCACCCCCCTGTTATACCCCCCTCTGTATGCTGACGCACCCCCCTGTTATACCCCCCTCTGTATGCTGCCGCACGCCCCTGGTGTGCCCCCTCTGTATGCTGCCACCCCCCCCCCCCTGTTATACTCCCTCTGCATGCTGCCGCACCCCCCCCCCCCCCCCTGTTATACTCCCTCTGCATGCTGCCGCACCCCCTGTTATACTCCCTCTGCATGCAGCCGCACCCCCTGTTATACTCCCTCTGCATGCAGCCGCACCCCCTGTTATACTCCCTCTGCATGCTGCCGCACCCCCTGTTATACTCCCTCTGCATGCTGCCGCACCCCCTGTTATACTCCCTCTGCATGCTGCCGCACCCCCTGTTATACTCCCTCTGCATGCTGCCGCACCCCCTGTTATACTCCCTCTGCATGCTGCCGCAGCCCCTGTTATACTCCCTCTGCATGCTGCCGCACCCCCTGTTATACTCCCTCTGCATGCTGCCGCACCCCCTGTTATGCCCCTGATGGGATCGGAGAGCCCGCTCGCAAATAAATAAATCACAAAACCAGTGTTTTCCAATAGATTTATGTGCGGGTGGGCTCTGTGCACCAGAATATGGCCGCTGTGCCACATAATGTCTTATCGATAATTTGCTATTTATAAAGGACATGCGCCATTTTGATTTTGTCACGTGACCAAGACTGCCAGTCAGAGGTTTACAAGGATATGATGATGATGATGAAGAATATTTATGATGATGATGATGATGATGATGATATTTGGGTCATTAGGACCCTCACATTTGGTAGGAGTCTCCCAGCTGCCGAGCGTCATCCGCTGATCCTGACACCTATAATGTATTCCTGTCCTCTTCGATCAGTCAGAAAATGGTGGAGATACTAAAGTGACCTGGGTGATGAACTTAGTATGTGCGTGTAGCTGTGTGCGGATTACGGGTTCCCTGTGAACAGTCAATGGTAGCAGGCGGTGTCTCGTTGTCTCTTATCGCTTCTTATTAGAAGGTTAATTACATTGAGCTCTTCTATAGCGAATTGTGACCGAGCTTTAGTGTAATTGAAATGCAGGTTGTGTGCGCCGCGTATTCTCTTCCTCAGCTGTAAAGTTGATGGCGGAGTTGATTAATTGCGGAGTTTTAGGTAGCCGGTCACATGTTCTGCAGCCACTTTCAAAGACGTCTTAGTCAAAGGCTTTTTGTTTGGCGTCTCGGCCTGGCAGCTCCATGCTCCACACTAAAGGACTTCTCAGCGCTATGAAAAATAACCACTGGCTGCAGAGAAGGGGCCGGAGAGCGCAGCACAGTAAACACTAGAGCTTTCTCCCAGGCAACGCTGCGGCTCTCGCTTCTAAATAGGTCATGTGATTGACACATTTGTCCCCATAGAGGGCTCTTTCAATTCATTCCAGTCTTTCAAGAATGAATACAGGTCTAAGCTGGCTGTAAGACAAGCTGGGACTGGCTAGCCTAAACACTCACATTTCTAAATGGTCTCCGTTCACATTTGTTTATATCATTTGAGCAAAAAAATGTGTAGCGATTCCAGTGTCGTAGTCCGCGCTTCAATTATATTACAGCTGTAAAAGGTTCACAACGTGTGAGAAACAAATGCTGTGTATTTAAGCCTAGAATGCTTTCTGGATTTATGGTTTTGCAATGCCAATGTATTTATTCACCATAGGAGTAGGTTTTTAGTATGTTAAGGTACCTTATCCAATAGAATACTCAGGTACCATATCCGATAGTATAGTGAGGTACCTTGTCTGATAGAATACCCAGGTACCTTATCCGATAGAATACCCAGGTACCTTATCCGATAGAATACCCAGGTACCTTGTCCGATAGAATACCCAGGTACCTTGTCCGATAGAATACCCAGGTACCTTGTCTGATAGAATACCCAGGTACCTTATCCGATAGAATACCCAGGTACCTTGTCCGATAGAATACCCAGGTACCTTGTCCGATAGAATACCCAGGTACCTTATCCGATAGAATACCCAGGTACCTTGTCCGATAGAATACCCAGGTACCTTGTCCGATAGAATACCCAGGTACCTTGTCCGATAGAATACCCAGCTACCTTGTCCGATAGAATACCCAGGTACCTTGTCCGATAGAATACCCAGGTACCTTATCCGATAGAATACCCAGGTACCTTATCCGATAGAATACCCAGGTACCTTGTCCGATAGAATACCCAGGTACCATATCCGATAGTATAGTGAGGTACCTTGTCTGATAGAATACCCAGGTACCTTATCCGATAGAATACCCAGGTACCTTGTCCGATAGAATACCCAGGTACCTTGTCCGATAGAATACCCAGGTACCTTGTCCGATAGAATACCCAGGTACCTTGTCCGATAGAATACCCAGGTACCTTGTCCGATAGAATACCCAGGTACCTTGTCCGATAGAATACCCAGGTACCTTGTCCGATAGAATACCCAGGTACCTTGTCCGATAGAATACCCAGGTACCTTGTCCGATAGAATACCCAGGTACCTTGTCCGATAGAATACCCAGGTACCTTGTCTGATAGAATACGCAATATGGTCACTGCTAAAAATGGTTCTTTGTCATCAAAAACAATTATCTATGTAAAAACAAAGGGAAGGAAATAAAATCGATCTATGCGCTGATACTCGGCTTACATACACACGTACAGAGAGAGTTGTGTTTTCCTCCTGATATACTGTTTAAAAACTCTCTAGAATTGTCAGGTGGTGGAGCCGTGTTTGGAAGCCAGTCCTGCGGTATTCTCTGCTGGAACGGCCAGAAGCCGCAGAACGTCCTGAAGCCGCAGACCGCGCAGGAATAGACAAGCTCGTTCTTGCATCAAAATTTAGCTGCTAATTCTCTGGCGAGTGTGAGTAATGATAGTGTCTGGTGGGTGCTGCAGCTTACGGCCTGGTTCACATAACATTGATGCCCTCTGAAACTACTCAAGCGTATTCCTCTGTGTATCCATTGACTTTAATGGTCAAGTGGAGTCCAAAAGCAACAGGTGTGCCTAGTCCATGCAGAACTCTCCTATATAGCCCATACTACCTATGTTATCCAGTGACAGCCCATACTACCTATGTAATCCAGTGACAGCCCATACTACCTATGTAATCCAGTGACAGCCCATACTACCTATTTAATCCAATGACAGCCCATACTACCTATGTAATTCAGTCACTGCCCAATAGTCCTATAACACACATAACACTTTGGGGCCCGCTGGTCCTATAAGACACATAACACTTTGGGGCCCGCTGGTCCTATAACACATATAACATTTCGGGGCCCGCTGGTCCTATAACATATATAACATTTCGGGGCCCGCTGGTCCTATAACATATATAACATTTCGGGGCCCGCTGGTCCTATAACATATATAACATTTCGGGGCCCGCTGGTCCTATAACACATATAACACTTCGGGGCCCGCTGGTCCTATAACACATATAACATTTCGGGGCCGGCTGGTCGTATAACACATATAACACTTCGGGGCCCGCTGGTCCTATAACATATATAACATTTCGGGGCCCGCTGGTCCTATAACACATATAACATTTCGGGGCCCGCTGGTCCTATAAGCCCCCAGTAAACCTCCTTCTCCCCATAGCCGGATGGGCGGCCTCGCTCTCCCTGACGTTTCTCTCGGGTGTTTTTCCTCATGTCTGATGGACGTTCCGGGACTAGAGGAGAATCAGGAC
The DNA here is from genome assembly GCA_027789725.1 of Dendropsophus ebraccatus. Taxonomy (NCBI): domain Eukaryota; kingdom Metazoa; phylum Chordata; class Amphibia; order Anura; family Hylidae; genus Dendropsophus; species Dendropsophus ebraccatus. Next base: position 1,617,465 of record JAQFWZ010000016.1, read on the forward strand.
TAAATGGGATCATGTCAGATGGGGTGATGGGCAATGTAAGGAGATAATGGTGGGATGTTTCCACAGTCTATCTGTAACATTACGACCCACAAATTTGTCAAGTGAATCGGTGGAGTCCTCTTTGCATATGAGATGCAGCGAGTGTGTACGGCGAGGAAGATAAGCGGCCGACGCGGCTCCAGAGCAGTAATGATGCTAATTCATCTCTGCCAGTTCACCTAGGAAAGAGAAACACGGTGAGGGAAGCACGGTGAGGGAAGCACGGTGAGGGGAGAGAGAAACACGGGGAGGAGAGAGAAGCACGGGGAGGAGAGAGAGAAACACGGGGAGGAGAGAGAGAGAAACACGGGGAGGAGAGAGAAGCACGGGGAGGAGAGAGAGAGAGAGAAGCACGGGGAGGAGAGAGAGAGAGAGAAACACGGGGAGGAGAGAGAGAGAAACACGGCGAGGAGAGAGAGAGAAACACGGGGAGGAGAGAGAGAGAAACACGGGGAGGAGAGAGAGAGAAACACGGGGAGGAGAGAGAGAGAAACACGGGGAGGAGAGAGAGAGAAACACGGGGAGGAGAGAGAGAGAAACACGGGGAGGAGAGAGAGAGAAACACGGGGAGGAGAGAGAGAGAAACACGGGGAGGAGAGAGAGGAATAACCCAGCCCGCACACCGTATTTCTCTGCAGGGTTTGTCAGCAGGGACGTTACATAGTGTAGATAGTTAGGAATCTATAATGGCTCTGTGGCATTACCGCCTTCGGGCCCTCACCCCATGGGGTCTCTGCTCTTTATTCACATTAGAGAATCGCTGCAGATCCAGATAGTCGGTCAGCGACCCCGATGTCTCATCTGCCCATAGCTACAAGTCACCGCTCTCTGCGCTGCTAAACCCACAGGTCAATAGGGGCAAAACCCGAGGCGTGTGGATGAATGGAAGCATCGGCCCAGATCTATCCGACAACTTAGAGGACTCGTCCATCCTGTTATATACCTGTAACCACAGTACAAGGGCCGTTACAGCCATGACAACCTGGGCAGCCGTAAGCTTTGGATCTCTCTAAGACGCTCTCTATATAACCCCCCAGGCAGCGGTCACTGTGCGCTCTCTGTATAGCCCCCCCCCCCCCATGTGGCGGTCACTGTGCGCTCTGTATAACCCCCCAGGCAGCGGTCACTGTGCGCTCTCTGTATAGCCCCCCCCCATGTGGCGGTCACTGTGCGCTCTGTATAACCCCCCAGGCCGCTCTCTCCATGTGGCGGTCACTGTGCGCTCTCTGTATAACCCCCCAGGCCGCTCTCTCCATGTGGCGGTCACTGTGCGCTCTCTGTATAACCCCCAGGCCGCTCTCTCCATGTGGCTGTCACTGTGCGCTCTCTGTATAACCCCCCAGGCCGCTCTCTCCATGTGGCGGTCACTGTGCGCTCTCTGTATAACCCCCCAGGCCGCTCTCTCCATGTGGCGGTCACTGTGCGCTCTCTGTATAACCCCACAGGCTGCTCTCTCCGTGTGGCGGTCACTGTGCGCTCTCTGCATACCCCCCTGGCCGCTCTCTCCATGTGGCGGTCACTGTGTGCTCTCTGCATACCCCCCTGGCCGCTCTCTCCGTGTGGCGGTCACTGTGCGCTCTCTGCATACCCCCCCTGGCCGCTCTCTCCGTGTGGCGGTCACTGTGCGCTCTCTGCATACCCCCCCTGGCCGCTCTCTCCGTGTGGCGGTCACTGTGCGCTCTCTGCATACCCCCCCTGGCCGCTCTCTCCGTGTGGCGGTCACTGTGCGCTCTCTGCATACCCCCCAGGCAGCGGTCACTGTGCGCTCTCTGCATACCCCCCTGGCCGCTCTCTCCGTGTGGGGGTTACTGTGCGCTCTCTGCATACCCCCCTGGCCGCTCTCTCCGTGTGGGGGTCACTGTGCGCTCTCTGCATACCCCCCTGGCCGCTCTCTCCGTGTGGCGGCCTGTTCTCCGGCTTCTGCATATTCCGCATACTTACTCTCCAGCGCGGAGGAGTCTGCTCTCGCTTTCTGCCGTCGGACATTTGCAGGAAATGGTTCTATACGTCGCCTTTTGGCCGGTGGATATAAATACCTTTGTTTATAACCCTCAGGATGAGTGAGCGCTCTCTCCAGGCAGGTCACATCCTGTTTTCTTGTCCTTTATGCTACGTGGAATGAAGCACAGCACGGAGGACGGGATTCTTACAGCACAGGGGGGGGGGGGGGGGGGGGGTCACATGGTTACGGACATCAGTACTGCTCTGTTGTGTAGGATTAAAGGGCAACTCCAGTGAAATATTTTTTAATCAATTCATGTCAGGAAGTTATATAGATTTGTACTTTTACGTCTATTTAAAAATCTCCAGTCTTCCAGTACTTATCAGCTGCTGTATGTCCTGCAGGAAGTGATTTATTCTCTCTAATCTGACACAGTGCTCTCTGCTGCCACCTCTGTCCATGTCAGGAACTGTCCAGAGCAGCAGCAAATCCCCATAGAAAACCTCTCCTGCTCTGGACAGTTCCTGACATGTACAGAGGTGGCAGCAGAGAGCACTGTGTCAGACTGAAGAGAATACATCACTTCCTGCAGGACATACAGCAGCTGATAAGTACTGGAAGACTGGAGATTTTTATATAGAAGTAATTTACACATTTATATAACTTTCTGGCACCAGTTAATTTAAAAACTTTCTTTCCCACTTGCATTCCCCTTTAAGTCGTATTGTGTGCTCCGTAGCTGTAGTCCCATGTATGTAGCACAGTGCCTGTCACCACATTGGCGCTTGATGTGACCAGCCTGACCACGGTGTATAGAGTCCTTAAAGCTTTGTGTCTGGTCCCTGTGAGATTCCGGATCGGTCCGTTCTGGCGATGTACGTCTCAGGATCTCACACGGAGGACGTTTCTTCATAGTGAATGGGAGGTTGTCCGTGTTGAATGTGGACGTTCATGTGGAAAGGATGTGTGAGTGGGGCCGGTGTATGTGGAGTAAGCATGAAGGTTTCTCTTTGTCAGCAGGATAAAAGCATTCCTCAGCATGCGCTGTCACCGAGCCGGGCGGCTGCAGCTGTTGCCATGCATGACATCCTTTAGGGGCCCTGGAGGGAGAGAGAAGGCGGCCGTGCTCAGAATGTGTGGGCCTCCGCATCCCTCAGGGCCGTTGGGTTGGGCAGCATAGTTTTCAGCCACTGTTCAGGTTGGGCCGGTTCCTCTTTGGAGATCCCGGACTGTATTTCTGCAGCGATGGCTGAAGTGTCAGCTCTGTGTGCACGGATCCATCCCCGAGTCTCTTCCTGTACGGCCATGCAGTGCACCGTGTCACCCGTCTTACTGTACGGCCATGCGGTGCACCGTGTCACCTGTCTTCCTGTATGGCCATGCAATGCACCGTGTCACCCGTCTTACTGTACGGCCATGCGGTGCGCCGTGTCACCCGTCTTCCTGTACGGCCATGCAGTGCACCATGTCACCCGTCTTCCTGTATGGCCATGCGGTGCACCGTGTCACCAGTCTTCCTGTACGGCCATGCGGTGCGCCATGTCACCCGTCTTCCTGTACGGCCATGCGGTGCACCTTGTCACCCGTCTTCCTATACGGCCATGCGGTGCACCTTGTCACCCGTCTTCCTGTACGGCCATGCGGTGCACCTTGTCACCCGTCTTCCTGTACGGCCATGCGGTGCGCCATGTCACCACTTGTAACGTCGCCACAGTAAAGAGGCCAGTTATATTATACTTACAGAATACAAGGGGAATGTGCAGGAATTAAGAGGATGAAAGGCTTGAGTCAATCGCTCGGGCTTACACTAAGCAATGCAAATCCAGCTTTAAGTGACCGTATTGATGTTTGCTGCGAGCGGCTTCCTCCTCCTCGTACACATACCGCAGCTGTAGTTACTTCCAGGTAGGATTGTGTGCCCGGGCATCCCATGTGTATCCAGCAGCAAGAGCCTTCAGCATAGCCTGCAGCAAGGATAGATAGCCCTAACGTGGCGCCTTTCATCCGCTGTCAGAGCGGTCACATAGCAGATAGCGGCCCTCAGGGCCGCGCCATTTGTAGGTGGAAACACTGGGGGACATTGGCTGTAGGTGCCTGGCTGACGCTCCGTGGGTCGGTGCAGTATACGGACAGAATATGATGGAGTTTGTTATAGACAGGACCCAGCACGGCAGAGCTCTATCTCCTCCTCTTGCTGTAATAAATGGCGCCATCTTCTGGTGACAGGATATTACTACTTGTGTATAAGAGCAGATATTATAGTAGAAGCGAGCACTTAGGATAGTTTGATAATAAGTATATGTCATGCAAAGACAGAGAATGAAAGGATTTCTTCTCACTTGGCAGGAATGTTCCGGAATGCATGCTCTTTCACAGCGCTTTTCTACTTTGTTGCTTCAGGGGTCTGTTCTGCCACTGATAGCTGAGTGCATGGAGTAGTACCAATTACTGGGCCCCAGCAGCCCTCGTATTAAAGGACCACTCCATGGCATCAGCCCATCAGACGGGATCCTATACTCGCCAGTGCTAGCAATTTCCTCAGATGAAAAAGCCCACACTGCGGAGTCTATAGGACGGGGATTATTGTATTTCCCAGCACCATCTTAGTTGCTAGGTTACTTTTCACATCTATCCTGCCGCCTCCTAAACAATAAAGCAAAGCTCTATGAGCAATAATTTCACGTTTATCGTGTGGCCCTCGGCTCGAGCTTTGTCCCTTATCAATGAGATTTAGCATTGACCTCTATTTATTAGTATCTGCAGATCTCCTCCCGGGATCATTGTCCCTCGTACCCGTCCGCAGGGGCTCCGCTGCCTCCGCTCTACAATTATATAGAAGAGTCTAGGTCTCTTATAGTTGGAAGGTTAGAAAGTTCTTCTGGTCTATCAAACATGGCTGGAATCTGGATTACTGGATATGCTTGGCGTATATTATCCTCATCTGGAGAAGGTTTTCCATCGGTATCCTGGGGTATCCTCTGAAATAAGCAGGGAGGTTTGGGGTAACTACTTAACTACAGGAAGTTGTCACTTCTGGAAGGAAGCGGCCATGTTGTTGGTGTGTATATGGTTTGGTTAGTGTCGGTGTTACCTGTATACTGTGGGTATTGTGGGATTCCTCATGTGGATACAGAAAGTCCTCGGCTGAGCGCCCTGTACGACTGATGCAGCATCCCGCCAGATTGTGCTTAAAGGGTTAATAAACTTCTTCTCGGCTAATGGAAAATACAAACGTCAGAGATAATAGAGCGGCTGCGTAACTTCTGGGGGCCGTGTAAATACAGGCGTCTACGGTGGAGATGTTATATACTTAATGGCCTCCTCGTTACTTGACTGCAATTCATTAAAATAATAAAAAGAGCGTTAAGACGACGGCGCAAAAAACCGCACGTGAACAACTGGTCCCGGCACTGTGTTACCGGCCGTGATTTATAGCCGTATTCGGGCGCTCAGCAGTGCGGTTAGGAGAGTGATAGTGCACTCCACGGCCGCCATCTGCTCACCATCTCACGGCCCTAAAGGGAAGGAACACTTCACCGTTCTCTATCATCTCGTATTGTCGCAGCTTCTGGGAGATGAATGGCGACAAATTGTGGAGAATTACTGACACAGGTCTGAGAATCCACTGATATCCGGGTACCTGTTCTTATAGTCACACAATACTGGTGTCCAGTTATTACTGCTTTCTGGAGAACTATGACAAGACCTATTGTGAACTCCTATCTATATACTGGTGTCACTGTACTCCGGTCTGTGGTATCTATATACTGGTGTCACTGTCCTCCTGTCTGTGTTACCTATATACTGGTGTTACTGTACTCCAGTCTGTGTTATCTATATACTGGTGTCACTGTCCTGTCTGTGTTATCTATATACTGGTGTCACTGTCCTGTCTGTGTTATCTATATACTCGTGTCACTGTACTCCGGTCTGTGGTATCTATATACTGGTGTCACTGTCCTCCTGTCTATGGTATCTATATACTGGTGTCACTGTCCTCCTGTCTGTGTTACCTATATACTGGTGTCACTGTCCTGTCTGTGTTATCTATATACTCGTGTCACTGTCCTGTCTGTGTTATCTATATACTCGTGTCACTGTACTCCGGTCTGTGGTATCTATATACTGGTGTCACTGTCCTCCTGTCTGTTTTATCTATATACTCGTGTCACTGTCCTCCTGTCTGTTTTATCTATATACTCGTGTCACTGTCCTCCTGTCTGTTTTATCTATATACTCGTGTCACTGTACTCCTGTCTGTATGTGACCAGTTCATTGTCCGATGACTCTCGGTATATCAGCCGTTGCTGGCCGTTGTTGTTATCGTAGTATGAAGTTGTATCTAGTCTGTGAAATACAAATGTTACTAAAGTCAATGAAATTACTTTTTTAAAATCAATATACCTGTTGTGAAATGTAATTTCAATCATTTTTCTTTTATCCTTTACAGGCCGAGGGTGAGGACAGCTTAAAGAAGATGCAACTGATGGAGCTCGCCATCCTGAACGGCACCTACAGAGACGCCAACCTAAAATCACGTAAGTCGCCCAAAGCTTTCTGCTTGTATTACACGTCTGCCCGTAATGATATCTCTGTACACGGACGTATTATCTTATTGTCTCTGCCCAGTCTCCTCTATCCTGTATATACATGGACTGTCCCTGCCCCCCGTCTCCTCTATCCTGTATATACATGGACTGTCCCTGCCCCGTCTTCTCTATCCTGTATATACATGGACTGTCCCTGCCCCCCGTCTCCTCTATCCTGTATATACATGGACTGTCCCTGCCCAGTCTCCTCTATCCTGTATATACATGGATTGTCCCTGCCCCCCGTCTCCTCTATCCTGTATATACATGGACTGTCCCTGCCCCCCCGTCTCCTCTATCCTGTATATACATGGACTGTCCCTGCCCAGTCTCCTCTATCCTGTATATACATGGACTGTCTCTGCCCCGTCTCCTCTATCCTGTATATACATGGACTGTCCCTGCCCCCCCGTCTCCTCTATCCTGTATATACATGGACTGTCCCTGCCCAGTCTCCTCTATCCTGTATATACATGGACTGTCCCTGCCCCCCCCGTCTCCTCTATCCTGTATATACATGGACTGTCTCTGCCCCGTCTCCTCTATCCTGTATATACATGGACTCTCCCTGCCCCCCCGTCTCCTCTATCCTGTATATACATGGACTGTCCCTGCCCCCCCCGTCTCCTCTATCCTGTATATACATGGACTGTCCCTGCCCAGTCTTCTCTATCCTGTATATACATGGACTGTCCCTGCCCAGTCTTCTCTATCCTGTATATACATGGACTGTCCCTGCCCCGTCTTCTCTATCCTGTATATACATGGACTGTCCCTGCCCCCCGTTTCCTCTATCCTGTATATACATGGACTGCCCCTGCCCAGTCTTCTCTATCCTGTATATACATGGACTGTCCCTGCCCCCCGTCTCCTCTATCCTGTATATACATGGACTGTCCCTGCCCCCCGTCTCCTCTATCCTGTATATACATGGACTGTCCCTGCCCAGTCTCCTCTATCCTGTATATACATGGACTGTCCCTGCCCCCCCCCCCCCCGTCTCCTCTATCCTGTATATACATGGACTGTCCCTGCCCCCCGTCTCCTCTATCCTGTATATACATGGACTGTCCCTGCCCCGTCTTCTCTATCCTGTATATACATGGACTGTCCCTGCCCCCCGTCTCCTCTATCCTGTATATACATGGACTGTCCCTGCCCAGTCTCCTCTATCCTGTATATACATGGACTGTCCCTGCCCAGTCTCCTCTATCCTGTATATACATGGACTGTCCCTGCCCCCCCCCCCGTCTCCTCTATCCTGTATATACATGGACTGTCCCTGCCCCCCCTGTCTCCTCTATCCTGTATATACATGGACTGTCCCTGCCCAGTCTCCTCTATCCTGTATATACATGGACTGTCCCTGCCCCCCCCCCCGTCTCCTCTATCCTGTATATACATGGACTGTCCCTGCCCCCCCCCCCGTCTCCTCTATCCTGTATATACATGGACTGTCCCTGCCCCCCCCCTCCCCGTCTCCTCTATCCTGTATATACATGGACTGTCCCTGCCCCCCCCCCCCGTCTCCTCTATCCTGTATATACATGGACTGTCCCTGCCCCCCCCCCCTCCCCGTCTCCTCTATCCTGTATATACATGGACTGTCCCTACCCCCTGTCTCCTCTATCCTGTATATACATGGACTCTCCCTGCCCCCCCCCCCCCTGTCTCCTCTATCCTGTATATACATGGACTGTCCCTGCCCCCCTCCCCCCGTCTTCTCTATCCTGTATATACATGGACTGTCCCTGCCCAGTCTCCTCTATCCTGTATATACATGGACTCTCCCTGCCCCCCCAGTCTCCTCTATCCTGTATATACATGGACTGTCCCTGCCCCCCCCCCCCCCCCCCCCCCCCCCCCCCCCGGTCTCCTCTATCCTGTATCTACATGGACTGTCCCTGCCCCCCGTCTCCTCTATCCTGTATCTACATGGACTGTCCCTGCCCCGTCTTGTGTCCTCTATCATCGGTCATCCTCTCTATGACTTGTGGCAGAGACGCCGCGCTCCTGTACTGTAAGATCAGGCACAGGGTTTATATTCTGTTTTTGAAGTTTAATTCTTTTTATTTCCCCTCTGCTTTGTGTATGACATCCTTCTGTTCTCCATTATTCTGATATCTCTGCATGCTCCATGTATATTGCTTATGGATACACAATCTAGCATGGCTGCTGCCGTATAGCTCCTATAATAAGTGATGCAACCTGATGATAACAGTAATGTGCTGATGGGTACTCAGGATCTAGAAACATGCAACACCTTGTTCTTTCCTACAGGAAGCCAAAAACTGGGAGGTGCATGTCACTCTTCTGCTTTATGGCACTTTGCACATGTAAAATAACAAAGGTTTTGTCACCATTGTATTCAGTATTTTAAAAAAATCATGACCATTCAGTAGGAGGCGTATTCCCATCTCGGCTGACACAGGTATACTTGTAGGGCGAGACCTCTTCTCTTTTCCTCCGATTCTTGACAGCTCATTGTCTAGGTTAGAGCTTCTCAATTCCAGTTCTCATGGCCATCAACATAATGATATCACCTGTGATACTACCTGATGGGTATAATGATATCACCTGTGATACTACCTGATGGCTATAATATTACCTGTGATACTACCTGATGGGTATAATTATATATCACCTGTGATACTACCTGATGGGTATAATGATATCACCTGTGATACTACCTGATGGATATAATTATATATCACCTGTGATACTACCTGATGGGTATAATTATATATCACCTGTGATACTACCTGATGGGTATAATTATATATCACCTGTGATACTACCTGATGAGTATAATTATATATCACCTGTGATACTACCTGATGGGTATAATGATATCACCTGTGATACTACCTGATGGATATAATTATATATCACCTGTGATACTACCTGATGGATATAATTATATATCACCTGTGATACTACCTGATGGGTATAATTATATATCACCTGTGATACTACCTGATGGGTATAATTATATATCACCTGTGATACTACCTGATGGGTATAATATCACCTGTGATACTACCTGATGGGTATAATTATATATTACCTGTGATACTACCTGATGGGTATAATGATATCACCTGTGATACTACCTGATGGATATAATTATATATCACCTGTGATACTACCTGATGGATATAATTATATATCACCTGTGATACTACCTGATGGATATAATTATATATCACCTGTGATACTACCTGATGGGTATAATTATATATCACCTGTTATACTACCTGATGAGTATAATTATATATCACCTGTGATACTACCTGATGGGTATAATGATATCACCTGTGATACTACCTGATGGGTATAATTATATATCACCTGTGATACTACCTGATGGGTATAATTATATATCACCTGTGATACTACCTGATGGGTATAATATCACCTGTGATACTACCTGATGGGTATAATATCACTTTTGAAATACCAATAAAATCCTTGAAACATCACCTGTTGGTGCGATGAGGACTGGAATTGAGAAGCACTGGTCTAGGTTACCAACTGCCTCCCTGCTCTGAAAGCAATGGTCGGACTGATATATATAAGTGTAGTGTGTGTATATGTCTGTGTGTGTATATATATATAACACATAAACCACTATATTATAAAATATATATGTATCTCTTATATCTCAGCCAGAGCACTGCTTTCACAGCAGAGCTGTGGTTGGTAACCTAGACAACAAGCTACAGACAATGGGAGGGAAGGAGCGGCACATCAGGAGGAGACAAGTTTTCCAAATTATTTTTGTTTGCAAAAATATTTAAGTCCTACAAATATATACTATGATCGAGGGGGAGGGGGGTGGTATTCCTGATTTCAGCTGACAGTTATTGTGTTCCTGTAGCCCCCACTATCAGTTTAGATGGATTCTGGAGTGGTCACTCACTACAGCCGCAGTTCAGGGAAGGACACTCTGATCCTGCCAATCACATAGGTCATCTCTCCTCCTCCTTTGATTGTGTGCACAGGAGTTTCCGCTCAGCACATAGACCCCCTTTCTGATCACACTTGTATCTCTGTGACTGTGCCGATAGACCCCCTTTCTGATCACACTTGTATCTCTGTGACTGTGCCGATAGACCACCTTACTGTACACACTTGTATCTCTGTGACTGTGCCGATAGACCACCTTACTGTACACACTTGTATCTCTGTGACTGTGCCGATAGACCACCTTACTGTACACACTTGTATCTCTGTGACTGTGCCGATAGACCACCTTACTGTACACACTTGTATCTCTGTGACTGTGCCGATAGACCCCCTTTCTGATCACACTTGTATCTCTGTGACTGTGCGGATAGACCCCCTTTCTGATCACACTTGTATCTCTGTGACTGTGCCGATGGACCCCCTTTCTGTACACACATGTATCTCTGTGACTGTGCGGTTAGACCCCCTTTCTGTACACACATGTATCTCTGACTGTGCCGATAGACCACCTTACTGTACACACTTGTATCTCTGTGACCTTGCTGATAGACCACCTTACTGTACACACTTGTATCTCTGTGACTGTGCGGTTAGACCCCCTTTCTGTACACACATGTATCTCTGTGACTGTGCGGTTAGACCCCCTTTCTGATCACACTTGTATCTCTGTGACTGTGCGGATAATAATAATAAATCACTATCCTGGTGCATTTTGGATGTTTCTTTTACAAAATCACCGCCAGCGCTAACATATATTTTTCACCAATGATTTGTGATTTGGGTATATATATATATGTGTGTGTATGGGCTTTGATTTGAAGCATGTTGGCATTGAATCGCTCTAGTATTGGGGGTGGCTTGTACGCATCTGGGTGGTGTGCTTTGGCACGCTGTGTGATCAGCGCATGGACTAATGATTCTCCTTTTTTCCCCCTTTCCTTCCTTCCTGCTTCTTTCTTTCTCTTCATCCGTCCCTCTTATCTCTCCCTTTCCCGGTTTTCTCCACACTTCTTCTTCTCTCTGATTTTCTTTGCTTACTGTAGCAGCCCTTGCCTTTTCTCTTGCAGCAACAGCTCAGGCCCCCCGGATTATAACTGGGCCTGCGCCTGTACTGCCCCCAGCTGCTCTGCGTACCCCTACGCCAGCTGGCCCTACCTTAATGCCTTTGATCAGACAAATACAGACAGCCGCTGTCATGCCAAATGGAACCCCTCACCCGACTGCTACACTAGTCCCACAGGCACCAGAAGCCGGCCTGATCTACACGCCGTACGAATACCCGTATACACTGGCCCCAACATCAATCCTGGAGTATCCGATTGAAACAAGCGGCGTATTAGGTAAGAGTTCTGCAATGCTGCAAATACAGATTCATGGTAACAATTTACTGTGTATTGTTTCTTGGCTTGATGTGGTTTGCTGAATCTACTGTGTATATAGGGCCCCTTGGTATATACCTCCTGTATGCAAACTGGGTGACCAAGTAACACATGGAAGGATTCCCCCTTTAATTGGGATTTAGGATAAAAGTTAGTAGGTTTTTACATGGCCTCCCCCACTGTGACATAAGTGATGTCTATGGCAACTAGTCAGCTTATAGCTTATAGCTGTCTTTTCTAGTAAGCTTCCTATTCCTAGGCATGTAACCATGACACTGATTCTTTACTGTAAGAGCAGTGAGACTATTATACTCTATATTTACTGTAAGAGCAGTGAGACTATTATACTCTATATTTACTGTAAGAGCAGTGAGACTATGGAACTCTCTCTATTCTTTACTGTAAGAGCAGTGACACTATGGAACTCTCTTCTTTACTGTAAGAGCAGTGAGACTATGGACTCTCTCTATTCTTTACTGTAAGAGCAGTGAGACTATGGAACTCTCTATTTACTGTAAGAGCAGTGACACAGTGGAACTCTATATTAACTGTAAGAGCAGTGAGACTATGGAACTCTATTCTTTACTGTAAGAGCAGTGAGACTATATTAGGAAGACGGGGAACTTTTGAGAGGGATTTATATTGACTCCAAATTAAGGATATTTTCTCTTTTGTGGTAATTAAAAACCCATATAGGGGTTTTTGCTTCCTCTGGATCCACACAATAGTGTTATAGGTTGAACCCTATTAACTATGTTACTATTATAATATAATGCAGAGGCTCTTGTGTAATGGGGGCAGGGGGGGGGCGCATAGATGATAGTGATTGTTTGTGTGGCCCAGCCACTTGAGTAGTCTTGCCTTGCTAAGGTGTTGTAGGGAGTGCCGATCTTGGCACTTGTCTACAGCCGTACACGGATGCATTTCCTTGCATCTAAAAGGACCCCAGCATTGGATGGTCAGGCCTCCTATGATTAGAGCTGTAAGTGTTGGTCACATGACCCTTCTGCAGTAATGCAATGTGTGGATGCAGTGCGGATGAAACGGACAACTGCAGACATAGTGGGCCACAATAGAAAAACCCAGAAGGATTGTGTAAGGGCGATCAGATTGCTGTAAGTTGTCTCATCTGTTTATTTCAGCCTACAGCCTTGCTGAGATATGCTTACAGCCTGCCCTCAGGGCTCCTCACATCCCAGCTCTATACAATGGCAGACTATTACAGAGGCCTCTGGGACGGCACATGTATAGCCGCTTCATGCTATCCCCCATACCAATAAGGCTATCCACCATACCATCAAGGCTATCCCCCATACCATCAAGGCTATCCCCCATACCATCAAGGCTATCCCCCATACCATCAAGGCTATCCCCCATACCATCAAGGCTATCCCCCATACCATCAAGGCTATCCCCCATACCATCAAGGCTATCCCCCATACCAATAAGGCTATCCCCCATACCATCAAGGCTATCCCCCATACCATCAAGGCTATCCCCCATACCATCAAGGCTATCCCCCATACCATCAAGGCTATCCCCCATACCATCAAGGCTATCCCCCATACCATCAAGGCTATCCCCCATACCATCAAGGCTATCCCCCATACCATCAAGGCTATCCCCCATACCATCAAGGCTATCCCCCATACCATCAAGGCTATCCCCCATACCATCAAGGCTATCCCCCATACCATCAAGGCTATCCCCCATACCATCAAGGCTATCCCCCATACCATCAAGGCTATCCCCCATACCATCTATTACTAAGATTGTCAGGATATTTATATTACAGGATATTTCCTCCTTTTAGCAGAATATAAAAACCCTCCAGACCGTATCCATTCAAAACAGCGACCCTCCAGTACAAACATGGTATTAGTGTATGCCCCACTGTCTGCGCTCACTGACGCCACAAGCATCAGGGTGACACATAGAATAGTTTTCTCCAGGGTAGAGCGGCCCCTGCGTCGGGGGGGGGCATAGCTGGTAGATGTCAGGTAAGACAAGGGGACACTGAAAGAAGGTTCAGTCTCTGGAGGTCACAAGACGTCTCCACCCTGAGAACAGTGATCTGTGACCCCCCAAGGGAAGAGGGAGCCTATCTATTGGCATTGGTCATAGTGGTTGTGTCCCTACTGGTCCAACATCAATAAGGTATATTGCAATGATGTGTCTGTGATGAAATAATCTGTTAAAGGGGCTCTCCAGCAAAAATCTTTTTCTTTCAGATCAACTGGTTACATAGTTACATAGATTTGTAATTTACTTCTATTAAAAATCTCCAGTCTTCCAGTACTTACCAGCTGCTGTATGTCCAGCAGGAAGTGGTGTATTCTCTCCAGTCTGACACAGTGCTCTTTGCTGCCACCTCTGTCCATGAGATTTTTAAATTGAAATAAATTACAAATCTATATAACTTAAACACACCATTTGATTTGACAGATTTTCGCCAGAGTTCCCCTTTAACATGCACTGGCCTTGAAATGTAGAAAAACTGTAGGAAAAAAAAAAAAAAAGGCTGACAATGCTAACTGCTCTTCAATTGCCTTCCTTTTGTCTTCAGGTATGGCTTTCCCCACGAAAGGCTAAGAACTCAAGAAAACCTAAAATGACCTGTTCAGTGCTGATGAGATTTGTAGCCATTGCCTAGTGTCCCAGTCCTGAGCTCTGAGGAAGCTGCGTACTTACCTAGTGTCCCAGTCCTGAGCTCTGAGGAAGCTGCGTACTTACCTAGTGTCCCAGTCCTGAGCTCTGAGGAAGCTGCGTACTTACCTAGTGTCCCAGTCCTGAGCTCTGAGGAAGCAGCGTACTTACCTAGTGTCCCAGTCCTGAGCTCTGAGGAAGCAGCGTACTTACCTAGTGTCCCAGTCCTGAGCTCTGAGGAAGCAACGTACTTACCTAGCAGTCAGCCACTTACTTGCACTTCTTCTCCTTTTTTATTTTGCACATAGACGGGCCCGGCGTTGCTTCAGTGTCGGGCTGTGATAGCAGTGAGTGTATAGTAGAATGCTGACTGCTAAGTTACTTACTCTCTGCGCTTTACTAATCACCTAATCCATCCGGTTTCTTCTTACTGACGTAAAATAATGGACGTTCAAAGCATTTCACAAACTACAACTGGAATCTCCTAATAAACTCATGTCAGTATTAAAGAACAAGAGTTATTAATCTGCAGAAAGTCGAGCACTTCAACGATTATGTGACTAGTAAAGCTCCATTGTTCCTGGGTCCCCCTATATACTGCCCTTCAGTGTCCGGGGGGCCGGCAGACCCCCACCCCCCAGGCGGAGCAGGTTAAGGCCAGCCTTGTTCAATGCAATATTAATCTGCCCGTCTCTCGTTCTACAGACTCCGCCTCCTGTGCCTTACCTTGTTGCTTCCCTAAACCCTTTTTGTAGCGCTCCGTGGCGGATTCTCCCGTTTTGATGAACCTCGTTTTTAATGTATTGTGTGACCTTTTTACATGAATGTCGTGTTTCTAACGTTGTCTTGGTAATTACAATTTGACTAGGTGCGGTGGCAACTAAAGTTCGAAGGCATGATATGCGCGTCCATCCTTACCAAAGGATTGTGACCGCAGACAGAGGTTAGTTTAGCCGCGTAGTTTGTATTTTTTTTTTCCTTCTCGTGTTACTGTAAATACTGTCTGTACGTTTACTGCACCACACTGAATGTGCACCCCAACAGTTCAGAGCAGACGGGAAGGCTCAGCACCCATTGGCGGTGGTGGTTGTGCCCAGTTCTCACACTGCAGTAACACTATCCATGTATACACAGTAACTATCCATGGACCCCCAGTGTTTGGGGGTGTACATTAGATTTACACTCTGTGTTGTATAGAATAGCCTATCCTGCCATGCTGTTCTATAAATCCAAAAATATATAAATAATGAACCCAATAGAGTGGCCCCTATGGTGCCGGATGCTCCTGTATCCGCCTCCGGCTGAGGAGTCCATGAAGCCGCGGCCTTACATTACCGGTGGGCGTACAGCTAGCCTAGACCACCGCTCTGTGTTGGCGTGCAGAATTTATTGTGGTGTTGCAAAGCAGGACAGATGAATGCTTAACTATAACAGGTGATGATGAAAGCCTTAGAATCCTTACCGTAGCCTTAGAGGGGAACAACAGCAAACTTCTTTTCTTTCCAATCAACTGGTTTCGGAAAGTTATATAGATTTGTAGTTAACTAAAATTTTAAAACCTCCAGTATTAGCTGCTGTATGTGCTGCAGGAAGTGGTGTATTCTCTCCGGAGTGACACAGTGCTCTCTGCTGCCACCTCTGTCCATGTCAGGAACTGTCCAGAGCAGCAGCAAATCCCCATAGAAAACCTCCCCTGCTCTGGACAGTTCCTGACATGGACAGAGGTGGCAGCAGAGATTACTGTGTCAGACTGGAGAGAATACACCACTTCCTGCAGGGCATACAGCAGCTGATAAGTACTGGAAGTTTTGTGGTTTTTTTTTTTTTTAATAGAATATTCTGACACCAGTTTGTTTGAAAACATTGTTACCTGTTGTTCCCCTTTAATTGCATCCCTGGGAAGCTCCATCTCTTATAACTAAGCATTCTTGACTTGAAGGGCAGTCATTTCAGTGGATATTCCTGACTACATTTGTATCATATTATTATCAGTTTAATTGTTTTAATAGACTGAAATACTTGTTATAACCTGTTAATAATGTTGCACAGTTATAAACCTGTGTGGACTGTACTTGGCCATAGACGTAGCAGAGGAGGTGTCCCAGCTGTGCCAGTATATTACACTATATTACAGTCCAGTTACAATACGCACATTGGCATCTATGTATAACACATTATATGACTACATGCCGCCATTGTGCTAGTAATGGGCCACTGTTACATATGTGTGCTCGATAAGTGGCAGCATAGCCGTCATTAGCCGCTTTACCCGATCGGTCACAGGATCAGGTGACTGTGGATGCGCTCACGCCACGTGGGTTCCGTTCATGATCCCTATTGGATAAGATTTGGACTTGTGCACAGAGCGTGCTTGGTGTGGTCGTGTCCGTGCTCGGCCGATCATCCAGCAGCAGGAGCGACCGCACACTGATTGGGTAAAGCCGACTATTGACCGGTGCACTTTAAGAACCATAAAGACCCCGGAATACTTTAACGTTCCTAAGAAATTCAGTTCAGATATTGGACGGGAATCTGACTAACGGGAGAGAGAAATCTTATGGTCTTTCTTTCCGTTGATGAAGTTGACCGTCTGATACCTGGTCCCTACGACTAAGCGATCTGTGACTCATATATATGTATATATATAACGCCACAAATTTGACTTTGCACTGAAAACTTCTCGGCTCCATCTCCTCTGCTCCAGCCCCGATGGCGAGAGTACAGTCCAAGCAAATGGAACCTCATAATATATAGAGTAAAGCTGTTGAGTCTTAAACCATACTACTGTAAGTGGACCAAGTAGTGAAGGAGATTGTGAGTTACTGAGGGAAGGAAGAGCTCAAGAACACTGGGAATGTTAGCTTTCCACTTGAGAACTTTTTATGTTTTACTGTATTTTTATTATTATTATTATTTTATTTTTTTTTTCAAAGAAAATAGTATTTACTGATGGCGTAAGAAATATAAAAGTATAATGCAGGAATGTATATGAAATGTCAGATTTTATTGTATTGCAGAGTATTAGCTATGAGATTAGAGGGCTGTGTGTAGTCACAAATGCTTTAGTAGCAGATTAGATTTCGTTTTGGGGTTTTTTTTTATGTACTTCAAAAAATTTTGAGTCTAGAAAGAAAAGCCCGGACTTTTCCAGTGTTTACATACAAATGCCTTTTCTATATGTCCTATATTGTGTACATTAGTCGTTTCAGCTGCTGCCGGTAGTGTTAGCCGCTCCTGGTTCACACCATGACGCCTACTGTGCTAGACCAGAGTTTATTATTGCTTTGTATTATGAGGCCAAGAGATTTTGTGTTTGTAAATAGAAATGAGCAATAAAATTTTATTGAATAAAAACGACCTTGTTTGGCCCATAGTTTATATTAAACATTGATATTTTTGTCTTCAATTTTTGCTTTTAAAAGAATAAAAAAAAACAATCTTTAGCTCCATTTGTCTAATCCCAGTTAATAATCCCATCATCATTATTAATATTAGCCGCTTGGATGCTTGCACCATTGGGGAGTACTAATGCTTAATAGCAGTCAGATACTGATCGTCTGCACTGACTGTCTGATCATTTCTTTCCCAGTTCCAAGCTGATTCATTATCGTCTCCAATCTCCGACTGCTACTAACCATTAGCCCTTAGTTGTGTTTTATTTCCATTTTTTCTACTTGTTAACCCGTTTTATGGGTGTGGGCTCCTCCTTCACACATTCGAATCATGATACTCGGTGTCATGATTTTGTTGCATTCTGTAGATGGTGTCAATCAGTTTGTCAGTATTAAACATGCTTGTTTTTTTATTAGTTGTGATTAGTTTTCATGTTGTCATTAAGCAGTCACTAGCTGAAACTAATCTCTTCTCTATCTTTTCTTTCTTTTTTTTATTTTTATTTTTTTTCATTTTTTTATTTTTTTTGTTTCTAACCACCCAGCCGCCACCGGCAACTAACCTATGACCTTCTGACCTCTGAATTCTTCACCCAATGATGACCTGACCATGCCTGCCTGCTGATCAGTTAACTGGTAATCGCCTCTGCTTGCCTGTCTTCAGTGCAGCGAGCTGAGGCTCTTGTCCGTTCGTCTTACCATCTAACAAAAGACACAGAAAAATGGTTATCTTCCAACTCAACATTTTTTTGCATTTGTTTTTCCTTCCCTGATTGGGTGAAAATGATTATAGTATCTGCACTGAATTGTAGTAAAGCAATAAGGTCCAATTCATCCCTTCGCGCTGATCATATTCTAGTGTCCTAACCGCACGAACGGTCTAGCGGCTCCACCTACAGCACTGGCGAGACAGATGATCCTCAGCTACCAATGACAGAGGCAGGAACTGTGAGAGACTTCTAGGGAACTCGACTTTGTTTTTTCTCTCGTATAGTGAAGTATAAAGCTGAATGTACTGTGTTGTGATGATGCATCATGCATGAACCTGATCGGTCAGGGATTTCATTGGTGGAAGTGATTTTATATATTCTCAAGAACAAATATTAAAGTATATAAATGACTCGAGTCACTACAGAACCCTTACAGGGTCATTTAGTTTTATTTATGATATCACCTGCCAAATGTCTGACATGGATGAGGGTGCCATGACATGCCGACTGTGTGATCTGCACGCCAGTATCGTCATGGGATAGACCCACGAGCCTCACATAATCAAATCGTAGAAGAAGGTACATGCATTATGTATCACATTACTTGGCAAACTGTTCAAATATGTTTTAGACCTCCCTGTATAGAACAAAAAAATTAAGGATGTAAAAGCCATGCTTGCCTATTTGCTGTATAATTGTATTGAAATTGTAGATACAAGTGTAGTGCATTGAAAACATGAACAAAAAGTAGATACTTTTGCTATACAAGGGTGCTGGTGAAGAAAAATATATATTTTTGGAAATGTAGCATTTTATACTTTCAAGTGTTATAAAAAAAAAAAAGAAAAAAAAGGAAAAACAAAAAAACAACCCTTTATTGCATTGAATGCTTTTGTTTTGGTGGTAGTCAAGGAATAAGACCAAAAAAAGAACCTTTTTTTGTCTTTTTTTTTTCTTTTTTCTCCCCTTACTGTTTTCTCCTTAGTTCCAGTATCTGTGTAAGTCTAAGAAAAGAAAGTGCCTTATTTTTCTCCATGGTCATCTAGTCCCGTGGTTTTGTATAAGTTTGTTCCCTTTATTTCCGTCTAGGTCAGATAGCCTACAGCGTGTTGCCAACGCGAGTTTTGATGACTTTTATTAGCAGTACGAGAAATTCTCAAATTCCGTTAAGCCGTAGAATTCAGACTCGCAGAACAATGTTCTATAAAAAATCGTTACGGTCACCACAGAAAAAAGTGTTTTCATAGGTCACAACTTTTCTTGCCTGTACCTTACGTATTGCCAACTCCACCTTACTATTGCCAGACCTCGGTTTGGTAAGTTTTAGTGTTCTGGGCTATTTGTTGCCTTCCCCGTGTGCAGTGTATTCTACAGTCTCAATTACAGGTCAGCACTAACGCCTCGCGCTCTTAGATTTCAAGCACCTTTGTGGTGACCTAGTCCGCCATCCCCTCCCACCCAAACCGATTACCCGTTGATTTTACTATGCAACAGACATTCATGCTTTCCTATTCACCACCGGATTTCTGCTCAGCAGCTCTGTCTTCCCGGTCTATACACACAGTGTTGCAGTTTATTTTAGTTTTCTCCCCTCTTGGGGGGAGGAAGGATTTGAACAATTTTAAGTCACATTTGCATTTAAAGAGATCAAACAGTTTTGAGATCAGTATTTTAATCCAGATTCATCTCAGTTGCGATAAACCTGGACATTTTAGCAGCTTTATTTTTTAGATAACCTTTTAATTTTTGGGAGAAAGATGGACGATGTGAAGTCTATTGGATAGACAATTGTAAGTCATGATCGCTACGAACTAACTTAGGAACAAATGGGTCAACTTTCCCATAAGAAGCATGACTTCCTGAATGCCTTTGATCTCAGTATTATGATTTTTCTGTTTTTATTCTTTATAATTAGGTAGGTGTTTTTTTTAGTCTTTTTTTTTTTTTCTTTGACAGTATTATATATTTTATTTTTTAGAATGTTTAGATGGGAGTGTCGCTGAAATGTAACCGTACAGATAAAATGTGTTTGTCTATTCTTTATAACGTTAGTAGTTTCATGCTATGTATGTATCATAACCAACCTATTGCCTAAAAAAATGTAAAATAATGTATTTACAGCCATTGTTACAAGTTTATAATGTATTTTTCTATCTTGTTTTATATGTATGTTATATAACATTCAAATGGATTTTTTTCCTGATTTAGAAAAAGGATACAAAAATGCAAAACCCACAATTTTGATAACTGAAATTGCCAATTGTTTTGCAGTACTTTATTATATTGGGAGTGTTGTCTTTCTTGGCTTCTAGTTAGCGACTGGATGACATTAGACATATTGGGTTTTTAGTTGGGTTTTTACATGGCTTGCATTTTACTTCTTTGGTTCTTTGCTGTTTCTATTAACCCCATAGCATTATTTTAATAAATGTTATAATACCAAGATACTAACTCTGGACTTTGTCTGTTTATTAACCTTGTATGTGTTATTATAAGGAAGATCTAGAGAGACGACAAGAATGTAAAGTCTTGAGTTACACACTAACACTGGAAAGCGTGACCACACATAACTCTGCGTTACTTGTTTTAATATTGTTTGTCGGCTGACATTCTGCACATTTACCTTTAAGTATAGCTTGGTCGACCCGGCCTGGTGCCTTGCCAGTATATGCCAGTAGAGATGGGAACAAAATGTTAATATCACTGGGCATAGTGTCTTGCCACTTGCCTTTCCAGCATCTGCATTACTAATGCCACACTCTTCTTTCTTGTTCTCTAAGTCGGCTCTCTGCAACTTGACAATGAGGGGGGGGGGGGTTGTGTCGTCTTTGAAATAACAGACTCACTGTAGTACTTTTTTTCGCTCCTGAAACCAGTTTGATTCACCTTTTTAATATTAAATAACACCTGACACTGAAATCATTCTGCTTGGCCCCAATGCATCGTTCCAGTCGTTGTAGACTTGCCTTTCCCTACACGTTTTTGGTCTATTGCGGACCTGTCCTAAAAAATGTTTTTGCCATCTCCTAGGGACACGTTAGTATTATGAGTCCGTCTAGGTCACAGAACCCGGTGAGAATGTGTTAAGTGCTTGTTCTTCTGATCCGTTCGGATCTGAACACTCAGGATGACAAAAACATTTCATGTCTCTATGGCAATTCAAACGTTTTTAGTTCATTTTTTAATGGCAGGTAAATGCTAAAAAGTAACTGGAATCTTTAAAAGGGCTTTTGTGTTTTTATCACTGTAAAAAAGTGTATTTAGTAAATTTTCATTCATAAAGATTATGAATAAAATTTCGACTGTCCACCTCACATACATCATTCTTGACTCACGAAGGTCACATCAGACACTTTGGGTTTTGTCAAAGTCATTGGCACTTATTGGCGCAGATTGATCAAGCCGCTGAAACCCACATGATCTGGTTTTGGACGAAAATCAATGTGGGTTTCAGACAGCTTGATACATCTGGACCATAGTTTCCGTGTACATTAAATCAGAGTGTACCATAAAATGTGGGACAACAGAGAAGTGTGACGCTGCCGCGTGTTCTACACAGGTAATCATAAGCTGCTTGTACTTCCCAATTGTCTATAATGCAAAATACAAAATGACATTGTGTATCCGCAAGTGCAGGTTTCCTCAGGTTGTGGATGTGTTTCGTTTTTTTAGTTATCGGATTTAACTGGAAAATGTTTGGGAAGATATTGTGGGTTTAATATTAAAGTTTTGGAACTTCAAGCTGATAAAATTCACATTCTGCTAAACCCCAGCTGGGTGAGAGTAGGGGGCTTCTTGCCTCTTAGGCCCCCTTCACACTTCAGGTTGTACTAGGCACTGAGACTCTTCAGGAAATTACAGAGCCTATCCGGATTTCCTGAATTGGTGCCCCTATGGAAGTCTAGGAGCATCAGGAATGGCTGACACTACATTTTTTTTCTTGTTTCCTGATCATGAAATCCAGAAGGCACTCCTGATGGTTTCCTGACCATAAAAACTGATTACTGCCACGAAATCCTGATGGTAACCTGAAGACCTTCTGGCCAGGATTTCCTGACACTAATAACTGAGAGTCGTGTGAAGAGGTCTTGGACATCATCTCACCAGATTACGGTACAAATTCAAACGGATTGACATGATCCGTCATTTCGGAAAAGCCAAATGTGGTGTTGCAGCTTATTCAGTTGAATGGTGAGAAGATACCAGATACAGCCGTATTCCTGAAGACAGATAAAGCACTTTATTAAGTTATAATAAAAATGACTGGAGCTGCAATGATCCCTGATACAGAGAGAAATGGACAAAGGGCAAATTTTTACTTTTTTGTACAGATCTTTAATTTTTAGTAGTAAAACATGAGACAGTACACAGATTGGACGTTATAATCTTGGGCGGATTCCACCATCCGTCCAAAGAATGAACCTGTTTATTCTTTGGTCGGATGGCGGAATCTGCAATGGGTTTTCCGTTGCGACTCGGTAGTGTGCATATACCCTAAGGCTGAAAAATTACAAAGATCTCCCCGGACCCTTGAGGGATTAATGTACAAAGCTTCAAAACATCATTAAAGCGACTCTGTACCCACAATCTGACCCCCCCCCCCCCCCCAAACCGCTTGTACCGTCGGATAGCTGCTTTTAATCCAAGATTTGTCCTGGGGTCCGTTCGGCAGGTGATGCAGTTATTGTCCTAAAAAACAACTTTTAAACTGGCAGCCCGTGCCCTTTGGCCATGGCTTAGTTTGTGTAAGCATTAGGCTGGCACAACCTCTCCGTCCCTCCTCCCCACCCTCTTCACCATTTTTCCTATTCCTCTGCAGTGAAAACTACACAGGTGCCTTAACGATCCAGCCCATGTGCCGTCCTCCTGATGAATAGGAAGCAATCTGGAGCATTCCTAATGAGGAGGGACAGAGAGGGTGTGCCAGCCTAATGCATACACAATCTAGGCCACGGCCAAAGGGCACGGGGCTGCTAGTTTAAAAGTTGTTTTTTATTACAATAACTGCATCCCCTGCCGAACTGATCCCAGGACAGATCTGGGCTTAACAGCAGCTATCCGAAGGTACAAGTGGTGTGGGGGGTCAGATTGTGGGTACAGAGTCACTTTAAGTAATAAAACACATTTCCTGGAGTTTGTGCGATGACCAGTAACAATGTGAAGGTTAATTCCATACTAAAGCCTTTGAAGACTTTCTATAAGAATCCCCAGCGTCACACGGCAAGTACACAAGCTTTATACACAGATGCCCTGTTACAGTCACAGTATTGGGCAGAGAGGGAAGGATGAGGCAGCCACACAGCATAATCAATACTTTACAATATCTGATCCAGCCGGCCAGAAATTCCAGTTAGGAGTCTTTGTGGAATGGAAGGGATCTGCGGATTGCAGCTGTTCCTTAAAGGGTTTCCCATGTTGGGTTTGGTTCATGCAGAATATTTGATGCAGAAATAACTTAATGGGGAGAAATGTCTGCACTGAATCCGTCGTATGACTGTGCATCCCATGCAACGAAATATTCCCTCCCTCTCTGTCGGCAGCAAACTAGTAATGTACTGGCTGCTATCTGCAGGAAGAGTCGGCCATGACAGCGTTCGTGTGATAATACAATGGGCGGTCAGTAAAATGCAATTTTGCTGTTGACAGGAAGGATAAAATAAACAAAAGAAAAATTTTAAAAATAGACAAAAAAAGCAGCGGCTAAAGACTCCGGTGTCCGCTCGGCCCAGTACTGATAGGTGGCCTTCTGCTTCATTATTTCACCACATTGCTTTAGACCTTTTTTTATAATGGTTTGTTAATTTCTTTGTATCGGAATGTTTTTTATTTATTTTCTATTTATTGCTGTAATTGTAAGAGGTTTCTCCGCTGTACAACTTAAAATACTATACCTATAAAATGGCATACACCAGTAATAAAGTGGCCTTCTTGTGACGTTCACATACAGTATTAGTTTTTGTTTTATTCTTCCACCATATTTCTTCCTTGCAGCCTATTCCATTAGTATAGCTGATTATAGAATTACAGGTCAGATGAATGGGGAGAAAGGGGATGTAACTGGAAATCCACAATTATGCGCAGTCGGTGCTACTTTAGCTCAGGTGTCGATGGTTTCCAGTGAGGTCGGATTATGTTCAGCTATGAGAAAACAACAAAATTAGAAATCGGTGATAATTTTTTTGACTCTTGTGTCACTTTTAACTAGCGGGTCAGAAATGCACCAATAGTTTTGTTTTGTTTTAGTAATTTTTAACTTTTTAAAGTTTGCAGATCATCTCACTAAACTCTTTTCTTGCAGTTTGTCAGAAGTTGCACATTATTATAATCAGAAATATGTTTTATATAAGTATTTACTAGTGATGAGCGAGTACTAAAATACTCGGGTGCTCGTTACTCAAGACTTATATTTCCCGATACTCGGGTGCTCGTTTCAAGTAACGAACCCCATTGAAGTCAATGGGAAACTCAAGCATTTTTGAAGGGGACCCAAGCTCAGCCAAGGGAAGGTCGTGTGAAAACCTGTCAACCTCAGATAATTATAGAAACACCATGAAAATGGACAGGAAACAGCAGAGGAAGCATGCATGGATGCCTCTGAGGCTGCCTAATGGCACCATTATGCCTAATTCTGGGCAACAGCCTGGCTGTGATCATACGGTGAACCATTATAACAGAGGTAGCATATGAACCACCCCAAAATTTAGCCTGACACAACATGGCAGTGAGAACACAGGGAACCATTAAAACAGAGGTAGCATATGAACCACCCAAAAACTTAGCCTGACACCACGGAAATGGACAGGAACCAGCAGGGGCAGCATGTATGGATGCCTCTGAGGCTGCCTAATCACACCATTACACCAAATTCTGGGCAACAGCCTGGTGGTCAACCTCAAGACAATACTGCTGACCCAGATGAAGATGGGCAAGGCACATGCGACCAAGGTCAAAGGCCTGAAGGTCACTGACGGTCAAAGCCCTTGGAGAGTGTTCCCCTGCCAGTGCCTTACAAGCTGACTGCTCCCCCCTAATAACTTGTCTTTTTAATTTACTAGACTGACCAGGGCTGGGGCATGACACCCCCTGACTAATTTAGAAGTTGGGGTAATTTTCCCAGTATCATGTCACTCACCACTTCTCCCCACCGCTTCTGTTCTGGCGACTGAATTTAAAATTAAAAATTTTTTAATTTTTGAAATTTGAATTATAATTTGATTTTGAGTTTGAATTCGAATTGGTTTCAATTTTGAGTTTGACTATAACATGGTATGAAATGGACAATACAATCATCCAATAAAAATAGCCAGATTATGGCTAGATTTAGCCTCACACCCTCATGCAGTTGTGCATGAGAGGCAAAATCATTGGAGGTAGGGATGAAGAAATAACAATACAGTCTTCTTAAGAGGCCCTTGAATTTGAATGAATACACTTTTAATCCTTTAAAGAGTAAGAGAGGGAAAATGCGGTGGTGGTGGGTGGACTTTTTCCACCATTTTCACTGTCTGTTCCTTTTAGCTGTGGCATGTATCTTGGAGATACAATAGATGACCTGACAGCCCTGCAAAATAGTTGAATTGAAGTCTATTTGATTTGAAAGTTGAAATTAAAGATTAAAAAAATAAAAGGCCATAAAGTGGCCTCTAACGAGTTGCTGACTACTACCTTTGAAACAGCTACAAAATGAAAGGACGGCAGAGGACCTGCAAGTCATCCACCAATTATATGGTTCGAAATTGACAACACAAGGATCCACTATTTTCACTGTCTTTTCCTTTTAGCTGTGGCGTGTACATTGAAGATACAATAGATGACCAGACAGCCTTGCAAAATAGCACTTGAAGTTGATTTGAAAATTGAAGATAAAAAAAAAAAAAGCCTATAAAGTGGCCTTTACCGGCCTTTAGATGAGTCAGGCATTGAACCTCCCAAACATTATGCCTGACACAGCATGGCGGTGAGAACTCGGTGAACAAGGTAGATAAGGCAGGCGTTCAACCTCCCAAAAAAATTTTAACCCGAGGGTCACAGGAAAGACAGCCTAACATGATGTCAGCCATGTGCGCCAGGGTCCCAACACGCAAGAATTCCCTCTCCTCAATAGGCTGACTCAATTTCCTCCTCCTCTACCAATTCCTCCTCTTCAGGCCATACACTCCCAACAGCTAAGGATTGAGCATGGGTTTCCTGGGTGGTGGATTAGTTACTGGACACATCTGCTATCTGCCTGTTCACACTGCTGCCGTTTTAATAGCTGTGTACCCTGCCCTGAACTGCAGCCTCTGCCCACTGCATCGCTTGAAACCCCACGTCCTCGACCGTTACCCCTGAGGTTCACCATTTTATGGACCCTGCATAGTCAAGACTGAGAGAGCTGCACTACAGATCACAGCAAGCCCAGAAAATATATTACTCAGACTACTTTTGGAGGTAGTCGTATAGAGTCTGTGTGTAAGTGGTGCTATATGGTGTATGGCCACCCTCTTACATAGGACAATGAGCCATGAGCTTGGATATGGCTGTACAAAAAAATAAAGCAACTCTGTAGACTGGCTGCAGATGAAAAAATATACTGGTCACACTAGATTTTGGAGGTTGTCGTACAGTCTGTGTGTATGTGGTGCTATATGGTCTATGCCACCTGTTACACAGGACAATGAGCAGTGAGGTTTTACACAGCAGTTTGGAGTAATCCAAAAGAAATAAAGATTTTCAGCCCTTACAAGGGCTGTTGGGTTCTGTATATAGTATCCCTGCCTACAGGAACGCTAATTCCTCTCTAACACTCTCCCTGATAATCAGCAGCTCTGTCCCTATTCTCTTCCAGCATACATAAGAGCCGATTGCCGGCCCAGATGTTTAAATGCAAGGGTCATCTGATCTGGCCAGCCAATCGCTGCCATTGACATGTATGGGTCCCACGCCATGCTACGAGCTCCCAAAGAGACTTCTGCGTGATTGGCTGAGAAAAAAACGCCAAACATGCAGGAAGAGGAAGATGCTATTGTCTCGAGTATCGCGAGATGCTCGTCCGAGTCACTAGTACCATCGAGTACCCTAATACTCAAACAAGTACCAAGCTCGGACCAGCATGCTCGCTCATCACTAGTATTTACATTGGGAATGTAGAAAGGCAAATCAGCTCACCATGTGTGCAATAGTCAGTGGTGCTGGTCCTCAATTACGTCTGGAGCAGGTGGAAGGAAACAGAGATCCGGGCCATTTTCCGGTGGCAATAGGTAAAAAGTGGAAGTCCACAGCTCCAAGTAAAATGTAAAGTCTTTATTTAGAAATCCTCTTAAAATCCAAACATAACAATAAAAAACACGCCGACGCGTTTCAGGACACTGGTCCCTTAATCATGATTAAGGGACCAGTGTCCTGAAACGCGTCGGCGTGTTTTTTATTGTTATGTTTGGATTTTAAGACGATTTCTAAATAAAGACTTTACATTTTACTTGGAGCTGTGGACTTCCACTTTTTAACTAGTATTTACATATTTCTCTGCTAAGAGCGTACCTGTCATTGAAAATAACTTTTGCAGTGGGTCTTACACCTTTGATCAGAAGTTATAGTCTGAGAGAGTGTGGCAGCAGCGACGTCCATTCACCGGACACTTGGTAACTCATAGACTTACATGGTTGGAATCGGCCGATCAGGAGATACAGCCAGGGAGTGGAGTGCACTGCTGCTGAGCTGTCACCCGGCTATATCACCTGATCTCACTAGTTCTCGGCAGACAATACCGTTTGGCATGGCTGATGTCAAAAGTTACAGTATTTTCAATGATTCTTTAATTGTCTTTCAAGAAGTGACCCCTTTTATCCACAGTACCTTTATGGTATTGCAAAGGGGACACAATCATGGGTGCAGGGTCTTTGATTCTTAACCTCCATTAAAGGGAAACACCGAGCTACATTTCCTAGTAGTCTTTGCAGTACACTCATACATATAGGTCCTCCCACCCCATAACCCTGCCCCTCTTTCACCCATGTCCTTACCCCATCCCCTCTCTGCCAATGTGCTGCCCCCTGTTATGTCTGCATCCTTAGTCTGTCCTCAGCAAACTGAATGTGAGACAGTGGTCACATGGTCTCTGTCTCCTGAGGGGGTGGGCAGCAGAGGGAGCAGGAGACTGAGTGGTTCTCTACACTTCCTGGATGTTAGCTACCATTGTGGCAGAGCTGCACAGACTTGGTAATACATTATATGGAGACTTCTTTTCAACTTTCAGTGTATTTTTTTAATAATTTTTCCTTTCTGGAGTTCCCCTTTCATATGTTGGCCTGGGGTGAATTAAGAAATGTGTTTTCAGAAAGTGACCAGATTAGCGACATCCATGCATTTTATTAATTGGATCATGTAAATCCCTGGTGTGACGACCAGACGGTGACATTCGTTAGTGTGCACGGGATGTCGGTGGCTCTGGTGGTGCTGACTTTCCGTGAACTCTGAGATTACACCATCATTCTTCCTAGCAGCTCTCAGGTCCTATGATATATGATGCTGGGAGTTCTGATAATCCGTCCCGCTGCACACCATCAGTGTATACAGCCTGTGCTTTCAACGTGGGAATAAGGCCTCAGCCTGTTCAAAACACTCCTTAGGTTCTTTACGTCAATGGCACTGCTGTAAAGTGTGTCCTGGAATGCTGTTACCAGATGAATTAAGATCAGTGCCCCCAAAATCATGTTCACAAAATAAGAAATACAAAAAAAGGCCTGGATGATCTGCTCTCGTTTTCAAAACCATTGGGGTGTGTTCACACAGTCAGGTTTTTAATTGCAGTTATTAACCCCTTCCCTCTGCAGGAAGTTGCGGCACGTCCTGCAGTGGGTGGGGAAGGTTAGAGGGGGCCGTACTGCAACCCCGGCTGCTTTCTGCAGCCTGGGAGCACAGCTATTAGCCACACCCGCTAATTAGGACAGTTAAATGCAGCTGTCAAACATGAGAGCTGCATCTAACAATCCTGTGCAGCCCCCATCCCTGGTGTCTAGTGGCCGGATCTCCCCCACACGATGTGATTGCAAAAAAAATCCATAGTGCAAAATTGTGCATTTTTGGTCGCATCAAATTCAGAAAAATTGGGAGAAAAAGTGATCAAAAGGTCGCATATATGCAATCAAGGTACTGATAGGAAGTAAAAATTATGGCGCAAAAAATGACACCTCACACAGCCCCATAGACCAAAGGATAAAGGCGCTATAACCCCGGGAATAGAGCGATTTTAAGGAACATTTAGTTGTTTGTTTTTTTTTGTTTTTTTTTAAAAATGTTTTCATTTTTTTAAAAGCCGTCAGACGAAATAAGTTATGCAAGTTACATATTGTTGTAATCGTATTGACTTGAGTAACATAGATAACATATTAGTTGTACCATAGGACGCATGGTGTAAACACAACCCCCCCCCCCCCCAATAAGAAATATTGCGTTTTATTTTCAGTTTCACTGTGCATATAATATTTCTGGTTTCGCAACATATTTTATGCAAAAATCTCTCTGTCAAAGTACAATTAGTGGTGCAAAAGATAAAGGCTCATAAGGGTTTGTAGGCGAAAAAGTGCAACTGCTATGGCCTTATCTACATGAGGAGGAAAAACGCAAACCCAAAATAAAAATTGACCCAGGAGGGAAGGGGTTAAAGCCAAGGTTGGGACCGCCCAGATTATGGAGAAAAGACTGAGATTTCTCCTCTCTTCAAATCTATGTAAGCTTTGTTTTTATTAATGACAATTAAATACCTGAATGTGTGACCATCCCATCCCTCTAATGTTGGGGCCATATAACTTCATTATCAGCCCCGCACTGCGATTGTAGATGCCATGGGCGGTTCCGGGGTTAGCAATGTTTCTTAGGCACATCTACGAGGAGTTTGTATGTTCTCCTATGTTTGTGTGGATTTCATCTGGGTGCTCAGATTTCCTCTCATTCGAAAACATATAGATGGGTGAAGGTGGAATTTACAAAACCTAAAAGTGTAAAAGAAATGTTACTGACACATAGTTTCCAACCATTTATCATCTTAGTAAGGCGAATCCAGAACTGTCCAAACCATTGCGGTCATAAACACCAACAGGGCCGGACTAGTAGCCCTGGCCAATAAGTCACATACAGTATAATCCTGTTTGGTCAATATCACAGAGAAATAGCAGTGCCGTCCATCGGAAAAAGACTCGATCCTGAGCAGGTGAATGTGAGGAGTGATGCCTGATGAATACGCTGCACTCAGTAAGCAGTAAGTGCTCCCAAATAATGATGCATATGGAGACAAGTAACCTGTCATTGGCTACAGCAGAACAAAGTGAAGGTTCTAGAGCGGCCATCTCAGTCTCCTGACCTCAGTATCATTGAGCCTCTCTGGGGAGAGCTCCAGCGCGCAGTTCATGCAGCACAGACTGGGAGTTTACAGGAACCAAGAAGAATTGGCGGCTTTACCATCTGAGAACATAAAGAGCCACAAAAGACTTCAAACTGTCATTGATGTTAGTGGGGGCAATACACTGTATGAAGAACTGAGGGATGGGAACTCCTGATCAGGGACATTTGGATGGTTTTGGTTGTCATAATGATTTAAAAAGAGATAACCCAGTAGTGTGAGAATAAATAGCGTCACCGACCACTGACCATAAGTGGGGAGGGGAACATTCTGCCAGGATATTCCATATCATTTGACAAGTTGCAGCTACTTTTAAAGTGGGAAATTGTAAAGTTAAAGACTGGTTATTTAAGAGATTTTCTCTACATTTCACCTTGACGAATACTTCTGATAAGACTCCAATGCTAAAGATGGTATTAACCAGGTAGGACCGCAATCAGGCAATAAAAATGTGTGTATAAAAATATATTGGATTTCAAAGGGATTTGATTAAAATAAACAACAAACCTTTTCTATAGTATAGTGTAATACAGCATAGTGTACATAAGGTTCTATGACAAATGAGACGATGATAATTAAAGAAACGTCCGGGTATAAATTGTATTTTACAAATATATCTTTATGTATTATGTAAATTTCTTTTGATTCTGGAAATAATTTATTCTCCTTGCCACTGCGATAATAGTTTCAGCAAACATGCGTTTCATTATTTTAAGCAAACGAGGCTACCACCTTGTGAAGGGAAACATTTTAATATGTGTGAATACACAAGGAAGAAACAAATAAATTGTGTCTGACAGGGTGACCTTTACCTCTGGCTATGCTGAGGAACAATAGCACAACGTGCATGCGGCTAATGTACAGCATAATAATCCTGCCTGCATGGGGAAGAAAATGGGGACTCCTTCCTTAGCTTGTTATTCGGAAAGCTCTTCGGTACTTGGTGTATGATGAATTCCCAACCATCAATCTGCATTGTTTAATAAATATCCCTCGTGCATCCAACATTAGTGCAGCCCAGAACGGTAACTCTACACGCTTTATGTGTCATTCAAATGTTATGGTCCCTGAAATATAAACTATACCCTGATTTCTTAAGTAATAGGATCACGTAATGTTATTTATGGTTCACACACCAGAAAATAGTATAACAATAATTCTAAATGCAATGTAAAGATGGGGGGGACTGAGGAGCAACTCTGCAATTAAAAAAGGTCAATACATTTATTTAAAGGGAAAAAGCTGAGGAAAGGTTCTAACCTGTGTCCTATGGCGCACTGAGAGCTGAGGATGAAGCATGTAACCTGCTGATATGTCCTATAGAGCACGGGGAGCTGAGGATGAGGCATGTAACCTGCTGATATATCATATAGAGCATGGTGAGCTGAGGATGAAGCATGTAACCTGCTGATATGTCCTATAGAGTACAGGGAGCTGAGGATGAAGCATGTAACCTGCTGATATGTCCTATAGAGGGGGGGGAGCTGAGGATGAAGCATGTAACCTGCTGATATGTCCTATAGAGGGGGGGGAGCTGAGGATGAAGCATGTAGCCTGCTGATATGTCCTATAGAGCACAGGGAGCTGAGGATGAAGCATGTAACCTGCTGATATGTCCTATAGAGGGGGGGGGAGCTGAGGATGAAGCATGTAACCTGCTGATATGTCCTATAGAGGGGGGGGGGAGCTGAGGATGAGGCATGTAACCTGCTGATATATCATATAGAGCATGGTGAGCTGAGGATGAAGCATGTAACCTGCTGATATGTCCTATAGGGGGGAGGAGCTGAGGATGAAGCATGTAACCTGCTGATATGTCCTATAAAGTACAGGGAGCTGAGGATGAAGCATGTAACCTACTGATATGTCCTATAGAGTACAGGGAGCTGAGGATGAAGCATGTAACCTGCTGATATGTCCTATAGAGGGGGAGGGGGGGGAGCTGAGGATGAAGCATGTAACCTGCTGATATGTCTTATAGAGGGGAGGGGGAGCTGAGAATGAAGCATGTAACCTGCGGATATGTCCTATAGAGCACAGGGAGCTGAGGATGAAGCATGTAACCTGATGATATGTCCTATAGAGGGGGAGGGAGTGAGGATGAAGCATGTAACCTGCTGATATGTCCTATAGAGCACAGGGAGCTGAAGATGAAGCATGTAACCTGCTGATATGTCCTATAGAGGGAGGGGGGGCTGAGGATGAAGCATGTAACCTGCTGATATGTCCTATAGAGGGAGGAGCTGAGGATGAAGCATGTAACCTGCTGATATGTCCTATAGAGCACGGGGAGCTGAGGATGAAGCATGTAACCTGCTGATATGTCCTATAGAGAGGGGGGGGGGAGCTGAGGATGAAGCATGTAACCTGCTGATATGTCCTATAGAGGGGGAGGGGGTGAGGATGAAGCATGTAACCTGCTGATATGTCTTATAGAGCACGGGGAGCTGAGGATGAAGCATGTAACCTGCTGATATGTCCTATAGAGGGAGGAGCTGAGGATGAAGCATGGAACCTGCTGATATCTCCTATAGAGGGGGGGGGGGGCTGAGGATGAAGCATGTAACCTGCTGATATGTCCTATAGAGGGGGGGAGCTGAGGATGAAGCATGTAACCTGCTGATATGTCCTATAGAGGGGGGGGGGAGCTGAGGATGAAGCATGTAACCTGCTGATATGTCCTATAGAGCAAGGGAAGCTGAGGATGAAGCATGTAAGCTGCTGATATGTCCTATAGAGAGGGGGGGAGCTGAGGATGAAGCATGTAACCTGCTGATATGTCCTATAGAGTACGGGGAGCTGAGGATGAAGCATGTAACCTGCTGATATGTCCTATAGAGGGGGGGAGCTGAGGATGAAGCATGTAACCTGCTGATATGTCCTATAGAGGGGGGGGGAGCTGAGGATGAAGCATGTAACCTGCTGATATGTCCTATAGAGGGGGGGAGCTGAGGATGAAGCATGTAACCTGCTGATATGTCCTATAGAGGGGGGGGGAGCTGAGGATGAAGCATGTAACCTGCTGATATGTCCTATAGAGCAAGGGAAGCTGAGGATGAAGCATGTAAGCTGCTGATATGTCCTATAGAGAGGGGGGGAGCTGAGGATGAAGCATGTAACCTGCTGATATGCCCTATAGGGGGGGGGGGGTTGAGGATGAAGCATGTAACCTGCTGATATGCCCTATAGAGGGGGGGGCTGAGGATGAAGCATGTAACCTGCTGATATGTCCTATAGAGGGGGGGGAGCTGAGGATGAAGCATGTAACCTGCTGATATGTCCTATAGAGGGGAAGGGGGAACTGAGGATGAAGCATGTAACCTGCTGATATGCCCTATAGAGGGGGGGGGCTGAGGATGAAGCATGTAACCTGCTGATATGTCCTATAGAGGGGGGAGCTGAGGATGAAGCATGTAACCTGCTGATATGTCCTATAGAGCACGGGGGGCTGAGGATGAAGCATGTAACCTGCTGATATGCCCTATAGAGGGGGGGGGGCTGAGGATGAAGCATGTAACCTGCTGATATGCCCTATAGAGCACAGGGAGCTTAGGATGAAGCATGTAACCTGCTGATATGTCCTATAGAGGGGGGAGGAAGCTGAAGATGAAGCATGTAACCTGCTGATATGTCCTATACAGCACGGAGAGCTTAGGATGAAGCATGTAACCTGATGATATGTCCTATAGAGCACGGAGAGCTTAGGATGAAGCATGTAACCTGCTGATATGTCCTATACAGCACGGAGAGCTTAGGATGAAGCATGTAACCTGCTGATATGTCCTATAGAGCACGGGGAGCTGAGGATGAGGCATGTAACCTGCTAATATATCATATAGAGCACAGGGAGCTGAGAGTGACGCATGTAACCTGCTGATATGTCCTATAGAGGGGGGAGCTGAGGATGAAGCATGTAACCTGCTGATATGTCCTATAGAGGGGGGAGCTGAGGATGAAGCATGTAACCTGCTGATATGTCCTATAGAGGGAGGAGCTGAGGATGAAGCATGTAACCTGCTGATATGTCCTATAGAGGGGGGGAGCTGAGGATGAAGCATGTAACCTGCTGATATGTCCTATAGAGCACGGGGAGCTGAGGATGAAGCATGTAACCTGCTGATATATTCTATAGAGGGGGGGGCTGAGGATGAAGCATGTCACCTGCCGATATGTCCTATAGAGCACGGGGGGCTGAGGATTAAGCATGTAACCTGTCGATATGTCCTATAGAGCACAGGGAGCTGAGGATGAAGCATGTAACCTGCTGATATGTCCTATAGAGCACAGGGAGCTGAGGATGAAGCATGTAACCTGCTGATATGTCCTATAGAGGGGGGGGGAGCTGAGGATGAAGCATGTATCCTGCTGATATGTCCTATAGAGGGGGGAGCTGAGGATGAAGCATGTAACCTGCTGATTTGTCCTATAGAGGGGGGAGCTGAGGATGAAGCATGTAACCTGCTGATTTGTCCTATAGAGGGGGGAGCTGAGGATGAAGCATGTAACCTGCTGATTTGTCCTATAGAGCCGGGAGCTGAGGATGAAGCATGTAACCTGCTATGTCCTATAGAGGGGGGGGGGGAACTGAGGATGAAGCATGTAACCTGCTAATATTTACTAGAGAGCACGGGGAGCTGAGGATGAAGCATGTAACCTGCTGATATGTCCTATAGAGCGGGGGGAGCTGAGGATGAAGCATATCAGCAGGTTACATGCTTCATCCTCAGCCCCCCCCCCCTATAGGACATATCGGCAGGTGACATGCTTCATCCTCAGCTCCCCCCCCCCCCCCCCGCTCTATAGGACATGTCACCTGCCGATATGTCCTATAGAGCACGGGGAGCTGAGGATGAAGCATGTAACCTGCTGATATCTCCTATAGAGCACGGGGAGCTGAGGATGAAGCATGTAACCTGCTGATATGTCCTGTAGAGGGGGGGAGCTGAGGATGAAGCATGTAACCTGCTGGTATGTCCTATAGAGCACGGGGAGCTGAGGATGAAGCATGTAACCTGCTGATATGTCCTATAGGGGGGGGCTGAGGATGAAGCATGTAACCTGCTGATATGTCCTATAGGGGGGGGGGGCTGAGGATGAAGCATGTAACCTGCTGATATCTCCTATAGAGGGGGGGGCTGAGGATGAAGCATGTAATCTGCTGATATGTCCTATAGAACATGGGGAGCATAGGATGAAGCATGTAACCTGCTATGTCCTATAGAGGGGGGGGAGCTGAGGATGAAGCATGTAACCTGCTGATATGTCCTATAGAGCACGGGGAGCTGAGGATGAAGCATGTAACCTGCTGATATGCCCTATAGAGGGGGGGGGAGCTGAGGATGAAGCATGTAACCTGCTGATATGTCCTATAGAGGGGGGGGAAGCTGAGGATGAAGCATGAAACCTGCTGATATGTCCTATAGAGGGGGGAGCTGAGGATGAAGCATGTAACCTGCTGATATGTCCTATAGAGGGGGGGGGGGGCTGAGGATGAAGCATGTAACCTGCTGATATGTCCTATAGAGCACAGGGAGCTGAGGATGAAGCATGTAACCTGCTGATATGTCCTATAGAGCACGGGGAGCTGAGGATGAAGCATGTAACCTGCTGATATGTCCTATAGAGGGGGGGAGGACTGAGGATGAAGCATGTAACCTGCTGATATGTCCTATAGAGGGGGGGAGCTGAGGATGAAGCATGTAACCTGCTGATATGTCCTATAGAGCACAGGGAGCTGAGGATGAAGCATGTAACCTGCTGATATGTCCTATAGAGTACGGGGAGCTGAGGATGAAGCATGTAATCTGCTGATATGTCCTATAGAGCACAGGGAGCTGAGGATGAAGCATGTAACCTGCTGATATGTCCTATAGGGGGGGGAGCTGAGGATGAAGCATGTAACCTGCTGATATGTCCTATAGAGTACGGGGAGCTGAGGATGAAGCATGTAACCTGCTGATATGTCCTATAGAGGGGGGAGCTGAGGATGAAGCATGTAACCTGCTGATATGTCCTATAGAGGGGGGGGGGGCTGAGGATGAATTTGTTGGTTACGCCCTTCTCTGGTGCAGTTTCCTCCTCTGCATTGGTTGAAGATCCCGCACATTCCTCCTTTGTGGTGTAAGCCGCCTCCTTGATCTCTTGGACATCCCTGGCTGTGGCTGCCTTCTCAGTTCTTAGTGTTGGATCCTATGGCCGACAGCCCTTACGGTAGACTTAATGGCCTATTTAAAAAGACTCGATGCTCTTAACCTGCTGAATTTAAGGTACTTTCTTCCTTCCTGCTTCTGAATGCTGTTGTCATTGCCGTTGTTCTTGCTCCAATTAGTTTGAATTGTAAATTTAATTTAAAAATAAAAGATCCAGTATCACTTCCCTAAAGAAATTCTTCTGCACATCTTTATAACTAGTTATTACAGATTAGAAAAATCACAGCTACTTTCTTACAGAAACAGCGCCAGCCCTGTCCTCTGGTTCAGTGGGGGTTTTGTAGCTCAGTTTTATTTAAGTAAATGGAGCTAAATTACAATTCAATGCATGACCTGGAGACAGGAGAGGTGCTGTTTCTGGAAGAAAGCAGCCATGTGTTTCTGATCCTGGAGAACCCCTTTAAAGTATAACTCAGTGCTGTAGGCTTGCAGCCTTGTGCTTACCAATAGTAGCCCAGTCAAGAACTGTCCAGAGCAGCAGCAAATCCCCATAGAAAACCTCTCCTGCTCTGGACAGAGGTGGCAGCAGAGAGCACTGTGTCAGACTGGAGAGAATACACCACTTCCTGCAGGACATACAGCAGCTGATAAGTACTGGAAGACTGGAGAAAATACAACACTTTCTGCAGGACATACAGTACAGTTTGTTTTTATAGCAGCAAATTACAAATTTGGAAGAATTTTTTTGGTGAACAACCCCTTTAAATATTACATTGTCTCCCAGAGAAGAGAGATCCAGCAGCGACAACTCCTGCCAGCCAGAAACAGCGGCCTCCCTGAACATCAGCAGACATTAGTGAAGAGGACGGAGAGGCTGGCAGGTTGGAGACCCCCGCACAGAGCCCAGGGGCCCCTGCACTGATGTCTGAGCAGAGATGGAGGGAAAATCAGAGCAACGGCCATTTTCCCAGTCAGCACCAAAGGTAATAAGCAGACACGGCCGTGTGAGGCTGCCAGATAGCGTACAGAGGCGAATGTAAGAATCATCACAGACCAGGCTGGGGTTAATATAAAGGCCCATATATATTTACACAGAGAATTCATATAGGAAAAAAGAAAATGGGACAATTTACCTTATTATAAAGGAATCGTGAAAGAAAAGGAGACAATTGACCTTATAACGAAATTGTGAGACTCATTACGTATATAAGGAGAACAAAGTCTACAACATTATAAGCAACACAATCCGGATTTCTGATCTCACACTGCCATCTAGTGGACAAAGACTATATTGTCCTGCTGCCTGCATAGAGGTCAGAGGAGTATGGGCTTGTACCAGTCACCATTCAGTGTCAGCGGGAATAAGGACACCTACCGGATGGGAATAGGAACACAAACCCTATGGGAACAAAGACACTCACCCTATGGGAACAAGGACACTCACCTTATGGGAATAAGGACACTCACCTTATGGGAATAAGGACACTCACCTTATGGGAATAAGGACACTCACCTTATGGGAACAAAGACACTCACCTTATGGGAATAAGGACACTCACCTTATGGGAATAGGGACACACACCCTATGGGAATAAGGACACATCCCCTATGGGAATAGGGACACTCACCTTATGGGAATAGGGACACTCACCCTATGGCAGGTGCGTAGCTACCAAAATCCATAAGTCACCTGGCCCAGAAGGCATCCATCCCAAAGTACTGCAGGATAAATACTGTGTTAGACAGACCGTTATTCCTAATATTTAAAGATTCTATAATGACGGGGATTGTTCCACAGGACTGGCGCATAGCTAATGTGCTACCAATATTCAAGAAGGGATCAAAGAGTGATCCTGGAGACTACAGGCCTGTAAGTCTGCTCTCTATTGTATCCATCTTTCAAGCTCCACTCATTTTCCAAAAGCCCCTGGATTCTAGGTAGAGTGCCACCAGTGCTGCTTCACCAATTGCTTCCCCTCCTTAGTGTTAGAG
This sequence comes from Dendropsophus ebraccatus, assembly GCA_027789725.1. Lineage (NCBI taxonomy): Eukaryota > Metazoa > Chordata > Amphibia > Anura > Hylidae > Dendropsophus > Dendropsophus ebraccatus. The sequence continues at coordinate 1,656,648 of JAQFWZ010000016.1, forward strand.
CTGAAAGGGTTATAGGATCAAGTGGATTGGGCTTCTTGAACACTTTTTCTTATACCTTTACCTTATTTCCTTATTACCTTAGACAATAACAAGAACTGATGGCATTGTAAGCAGAACAGCTGGGACTGTAAATAAATACAGATCATCAGCTCCTCCTGGTGGTCGGATTTGTCCACTACAAGTAAGACATCTTACAGTTTTTTTCCCCTCCAGTGTTTTTTATTGGGGTCAGATTAGATAACTGGCTGATGTACCATGTATGTGTTTGTAACCATAACCAAATTCTATCTGCAATAGTTGATTAGCTGATATAGTTTATAGTTTGATGTAAATCTGGGATCAGAGTGCAATCCATTCTCATCATCTGTTGCGTTAAAAAAAAAAAAAAAAACTGGAGAAAAACTGATGTATTTGTGTGTGTCCATTTTGATCTGTTTTCCCACTGACTTTCATTATTAAAAAACGGATCAAAACACATCTGTTATTTTGTGTAGATAAAATCGTAGTCCTCAACATTTTTCTGTACGCTAAAAAAACTGATGTGTTTTGATCTGTGTTTTTAAATTGGAGGTAAGTGGGAAAACGGATTGAAAAAGTTCTTAAAGCGTCACCAAAATGACTGCAAGATGGCCACTGTTCCCCCAACAATAGCGGTGCGGACTGATTCCTACATAAGAGGAGCCCACTTCAGAATTACATGAACACATTGTTGCCGTTATGAAGCTGAAGGTCTCTGGAATACAATAGGAAGCCTGTAATATGGATACTATTATATTGGTGTCTGTATACGTTTCCATCCCTTCCTGACTTGCTCCGTCTCTGTTAATTGTTCGGTGTACTAGAAGCTTCTCACCTTGTGAGGTCAGACACTAACGCGACTGTTGAAGGACGGGACTATTATTCTTCCGCTTTCATTATCTCTTATACAATAAAACATAACTTTCTGCTCTTCGAGTGTCTAATCCTTCATATCTATTATTTTTTATTATGTGCATAGCTCATTTGGAAGCATAGAGCCATAGAACGCGCTGCACTTCGTCTTCCCAATCATATTTATTGCTTCATCACATACGGGAAATACGGACAAAAATAATAGCAGAAAAGAAAAATCCTGAGATTAAAGCAAGGATCTGGAGGTGGATAATGGAGGAGAAGCGAAATGTGACCAAAGTCAAGAATATCTGAGGAGATCTCTGTGACAAGGTGCCTGGTTGATCGTCCTCTCGACTAGAGATGATCGAACATCGGGAAATCTTAGGTTCTATAGAACTCGAACCTTGTTGAACCTTCCACATTGGATTCCCGATGCTTCCTGGTCCGGGGGGAAGAAGGAGACCGCCCTATTACCTAGGCTGTATCCCGGAATTCAAGGCGGTACCCGAGCTGTCTTCTCCTTCCCCACGGACCGGGAAGCATCAGGAATCAAATGCGGAAAGTTCAACAAGGTTCCAGTTCTATAGAACCTAAGATTTTCCAATATTCGATCATCTCTACTCTTGACTGAGAGATGATGGTTGAGGGAAGATGTCCATAGAGTCTTTGGCCATTACCACCACATTTAGTGACACGTTTAGGCTATATCCTTGCTGCAATTCCAAAAAGTAATTTCTAGGGTTGGGTTCCATTATCATGATCAGTGGTGACCCAGCCAGCTGTCCTTATATGATGGTGTGAGCAGTATACAGGGCTGAACCCGCCTATCACCAGCCCTGGCACACAATCCCCACCAGCCAACATACGTTATTCACCCCAGGGACTATGCTACCAATGTATTCATAAAGTCGGACAATTTGCTTTTGTCCTCATATAGGGGCTGAGCTGTGATTGGCTGCTGTGAGACCCGAGCTGTGATTGGTCGCTGTGAGAGCTGAGCTGTGATTGGTTGCTGTGAGAGATTAGCTTTGATTGGTTGCTGGGAGAGCTGATCTGTGATTGGTTGCTGTAGGAGCTGAGCTGTGATTGGTTGCAGTGGGAGCTGAGCTGTGATTGGTTGCTGTGAGAGATTAGCTGTGATTGGTTGCTGTGAGAGCTGATCTGTGATTGGCTGCTGTGGGAGATTAGCTTTGATTGGCTGCTAACGAGCGGTCATTGGAGTGAGTTTATGAACGATAACACTGGTCAACAGCCAAAAAGGTTCCGACATGAAAACAGTTGATCTTAACTAATTTTGGGGGCTGAGATCGAACATGATGTTCAAATTTTGAAATTGGCTGTAATTTTCAAGATATAGATGTAATTTCTATATTTCTCACAGCCTGTGATACAATACTGGGAAAAGTTTGCATCATCACTCAGTATTGCATCATCAACTGGTATATTGCATCATCTTAGAATGACCAATAGGAAAAAAGGTATCAGGGTAAGGCTAGGTTCACGCTGCGCTTTTGCATTTCGTTTTTTTGGATGACAAAAAAAACAGATGTATTTGTGTGCATCCATTTTGATCCGTTTTTTCCATTATAAAAAAAATGGATCAAAACAGATCAGTTTTTTTGACGGACACAAAAACGTAGCTGACACTACTTTTGTGTCCGTTAAAAAAAATGGATCTGTTTTGATCCATTTTTTTTTTTTTTATAATGGAAGTCAATGGAAAAACGGATCAAAATGGATGCACACAAATGCATCCGTTTTTAACCATTTTTTGCAAAAAACTGATAAAATAAGCAGATTGCAAAAACGCAGTGTGAACCAAGCCTAAGGTATCAGGGTAAAAGGAACCCATCAATGCTTTCAGATTACTGTTGGACAGTTATCAGAGACAATCCCATGTATGAATACAAAAGACAGGTGTAAATGCACCGAGAAGCCATTGAATAAGGAGCAACTTCCCAGAGGTCAATAAACATAATTAATTTGTAACAATTCTTGGATCTGCCTGTAAATTGTAGGTGATTTCAGATAGAACTAAGTTTCCTATGAATATATTTCAGGAGTTTCTGAGCAGTAACCGAGCTTCCTTATGATGCAGAAGTAATAAATCTGTCGGCTATTATACTGGATTTCTATACAATTCACAAAACAGTCACATGAGAACTCTCCCATATCAGAGAAACTAGAGACAATTCAGATTTTTCCTTGTGATATTTGAATTCAGCAGATAAAAATCATTAAGAAATGGAGATAGTTATTTGAAAATTTGTTGACCAGTGTTATCGTTCCGTGGAATAGGGCTTAAAGGTGTATTGTTGTATTGTCAGGTGTAGTGGTGTATTGTCAGGTGTAGTGGTGTATTGTCAGGTGTAGTGGTGTATTGTCAGGTGTAGTGGTATATTGTAAGGTGTATTGTTGTATTGTCAGGTGTATTGTTGTATTGTCAGGTGTATTGTTGTATTGTCAGGTGTATTGTTGTATTGTCAGGTGTAGTGGTGTATTGTCAGGTGTATTGTTGTATTGTCAGGTGTAGTGGTGTATTGTCAGGTGTAGTGGTATATTGTAAGGTGTATTGTTGTATTGTCAGGTGTAGTGGTGTATTGTAAGGTGTATTGTTGTATTGTCAGGTGTAGTGGTATATTGTCAGGTGTAGTGGTGTATTGTCAGGTGTAGTGGTGTATTGTCAGGTGTAGTGGTATATTGTAAGGTGTATTGTTGTATTGTCAGGTGTATTGTGGTATTGTCAGGTGTAGTGGTATATTGTAAGGTGTATTGTTGTATTGTCAGGTGTATTGTGGTATTGTCAGGTGTATTGTTGTATTGTCAGGTGTAGTGGTGTATTGTCAGGTGTAGTGGTGTATTGTCAGGTGTATTGTGGTATTGTCAGGTGTATTATTGTATTGTCAGGTGTAGTGGTGTATTGTCAGGTGTATTATTGTATTGTCAGGTGTATTGTTGTATTGTCAGGTGTATTGTGGTAGTCAGGTGTAGTGGTGTATTGTCAGGTGTATTGTGGTATTGTCAGGTGTATTATTGTATTGTCAGGTGTAGTGGTGTATTGTCAGGTGTATTGTTGTATTGTCAGGTGTAGTGTTGTATTGTCAGGTGTATTGTTGTATTGTCAGGTGTATTGTTGTATTGTCAGGTGTATTGTTGTATTGTCAGGTGTAGTGGTGTATTGTCAGGTGTATTGTGGTAGTCAGGTGTAGTGGTGTATTGTCAGGTGTATTGTGGTAGTCAGGTGTAGTGGTATATTGTCAGGTGTAGTGGTGTATTGTCAGGTGTATTGGTGTATTGTCAGGTGTAGTGGTGTATTGTCAGGTGTATTGTTGTATTGTCAGGTGTAGTGGTATATTGTCAGGTGTAGTGGTGTATTGTCAGGTGTAGTGTTGTATTGTCAGGTGTATTGTCAGGTGTAGTGGTGTATTGTCAGGTGTATTGTGGTATTGTCAGGTGTATTGTTGTATTGTCAGGTGTAGTGGTGTATTGTCAGGTGTAGTGGTGTATTGTCAGGTGTATTGTGGTATTGTCAGGTGTATTATTGTATTGTCAGGTGTAGTGGTGTATTGTCAGGTGTATTGTGGTAGTCAGGTGTAGTGGTGTATTGTCAGGTGTATTATTGTATTGTCAGGTGTAGTGGTGTATTGCCAGGTGTAGTGGTGTATTGTCAGGTGTATTATTGTATTGTCAGGTGTAGTGGTGTATTGTCAGGTGTATTATTGTATTGTCAGGTGTAGTGGTGTATTGTCAGGTGTAGTGGTGTATTGTCAGGTGTAGTGTTGTATTGTCAGGTGTATTGTCAGGTGTAGTGGTGTATTGTCAGGTGTATTGTTGTATTGTCAGGTGTAGTGGTGTATTGTCAGGTGTATTGTGGTATTGTCAGGTGTATTATTGTATTGTCAGGTGTAGTGGTGTATTGTCAGGTGTATTGTGGTATTGTCAGGTGTATTATTGTATTGTCAGGTGTATTGTTGTATTGTCAGGTGTAGTGGTGTATTGTCAGGTGTAGTGGTGTATTGTCAGGTGTATTGTGGAATTGTCAGGTGTATTATTGTATTGTCAGGTGTAGTGGTGTATTGTCAGGTGTAGTGGTGTATTGTCAGGTGTAGTGGTGTATTGTCAGGTGTATTGTGGAATTGTCAGGTGTATTATTGTATTGTCAGGTGTAGTGGTGTATTGTCAGGTGTATTATTGTATTGTCAGGTGTATTGTGGTAGTCAGGTGTAGTGGTGTATTGTCAGGTGTATTGTGGTATTGTCAGGTGTATTATTGTATTGTCAGGTGTAGTGGTGTATTGTCAGGTGTAGTGTTGTATTGTCAGGTGTATTGTTGTATTGTCAGGTGTATTGTTGTATTGTCAGGTGTATTGTTGTATTGTCAGGTGTAGTGGTATATTGTCAGGTGTAGTGGTGTATTGTCAGGTGTAGTGGTGTATTGTCAGGTGTAGTGGTGTATTGTCAGGTGTAGTGGTATATTGTAAGGTGTATTGTTGTATTGTCAGGTGTATTGTGGTATTGTCAGGTGTAGTGGTATATTGTAAGGTGTATTGTTGTATTGTCAGGTGTATTGTGGTATTGTCAGGTGTATTATTGTATTGTCAGGTGTATTGTTGTATTGTCAGGTGTAGTGGTGTATTGTCAGGTGTAGTGGTGTATTGTCAGGTGTATTGTGGTATTGTCAGGTGTATTATTGTATTGTCAGGTGTAGTGGTGTATTGTCAGGTGTATTGTTGTATTGTCAGGTGTAGTGTTGTATTGTCAGGTGTATTGTTGTATTGTCAGGTGTATTGTTGTATTGTCAGGTGTAGTGGTGTATTGTCAGGTGTATTGTGGTAGTCAGGTGTAGTGGTGTATTGTCAGGTGTATTGTGGTAGTCAGGTGTAGTGGTATATTGTCAGGTGTAGTGGTGTATTGTCAGGTGTATTGGTGTATTGTCAGGTGTAGTCGTGTATTGTCAGGTGTATTGTTGTATTGTCAGGTGTAGTGGTATATTGTCAGGTGTAGTGGTGTATTGTCAGGTGTAGTGTTGTATTGTCAGGTGTATTGTCAGGTGTAGTGGTGTATTGTCAGGTGTATTGTGGTATTGTCAGGTGTATTGTTGTATTGTCAGGTGTAGTGGTGTATTGTCAGGTGTATTGTGGTATTGTCAGGTGTATTATTGTATTGTCAGGTGTAGTGGTGTATTGTCAGGTGTATTGTGGTAGTCAGGTGTAGTGGTGTATTGTCAGGTGTATTATTGTATTGTCAGGTGTAGTGGTGTATTGTCAGGTGTAGTGGTGTATTGTCAGGTGTATTATTGTATTGTCAGGTGTAGTGGTGTATTGTCAGGTGTAGTGGTGTATTGTCAGGTGTATTATTGTATTGTCAGGTGTAGTGGTGTATTGTCAGGTGTAGTGGTGTATTGTCAGGTGTAGTGTTGTATTGTCAGGTGTATTGTCAGGTGTAGTGGTGTATTGTCAGGTGTATTGTTGTATTGTCAGGTGTAGTGGTGTATTGTCAGGTGTATTGTGGTATTGTCAGGTGTATTATTGTATTGTCAGGTGTAGTGGTGTATTGTCAGGTGTATTGTTGTATTGTCAGGTGTAGTGGTGTATTGTCAGGTGTATTGTGGTATTGTCAGGTGTATTATTGTATTGTCAGGTGTATTGTTGTATTGTCAGGTGTATTGTGGTATTGTCAGGTGTATTATTGTATTGTCAGGTGTATTGTTGTATTGTCAGGTGTAGTGGTGTATTGTCAGGTGTATTGTGGTATTGTCAGGTGTATTATTGTATTGTCAGGTGTAGTGGTGTATTGTCAGGTGTAGTGTTGTATTGTCAGGTGTATTGTTGTATTGTCAGGTGTATTGTTGTATTGTCAGGTGTATTGTTGTATTGTCAGGTGTAGTGGTGTATTGTCAGGTGTATTGTGGTAGTCAGGTGTAGTGGTATATTGTCAGGTGTAGTGGTGTATTGTCAGGTGTAGTGTTGTATTGTCAGGTGTATTGGTGTATTGTCAGGTGTAGTGGTGTATTGTCAGGTGTATTGTTGTATTGTCAGGTGTAGTGGTATATTGTCAGGTGTAGTGGTGTATTGTCAGGTGTAGTGGTATATTGTCAGGTGTAGTGGTGTATTGTCAGGTGTAGTGTTGTATTGTCAGGTGTATTGTCAGGTGTAGTGGTGTATTGTCAGGTGTATTGTGGTATTGTCAGGTGTATTGTTGTATTGTCAGGTGTAGTGGTGTATTGTCAGGTGTAGTGGTGTATTGTCAGGTGTAGTGGTATATTGTCAGGTGTAGTGGTGTATTGTCAGGTGTAGTGTTGTATTGTCAGGTGTATTGTCAGGTGTAGTGGTGTATTGTCAGGTGTATTGTGGTATTGTTAGGTGTATTATTGTATTGTCAGGTGTAGTGGTGTATTGTCAGGTGTATTGTGGTAGTCAGGTGTAGTGGTGTATTGTCAGGTGTATTATTGTATTGTCAGGTGTAGTGGTGTATTGTCAGGTGTAGTGGTGTATTGTCAGGTGTATTATTGTATTGTCAGGTGTAGTGGTGTATTGTCAGGTGTAGTGTTGTATTGTCAGGTGTATTGTTAGGTGTATTGTGGTAGTCAGGTGTAGTGGTGTATTGTCAGGTGTAGTGGTGTATTGTCAGGTGTAGTGGTGTATTGTCAGGTGTATTGTGGTATTGTCAGGTGTATTGTTGTATTGTCAGGTGTAGTGGTGTATTGTCAGGTGTAGTGGTGTATTGTCAGGTGTATTGTTGTATTGTCAGGTGTATTGTGGTATTGTCAGGTGTATTATTGTATTGTCAGGTGTAGTGGTGTATTGTCAGGTGTATTGTGGTATTGTCAGGTGTAGTGGTGTATTGTCAGGTGTAGTGGTGTATTGTCAGGTGTATTGTTGTATTGTCAGGTGTATTGTTGTATTGTCAGGTGTAGTGGTGTATTGTCAGGTGTAGTGGTGTATTGTCAGGTGTATTGTTGTATTGTCAGGTGTATTGTTGTATTGTCAGGTGTAGTGGTGTATTGTCAGGTGTAGTGGTGTATTGTCAGGTGTATTGTTGTATTGTCAGGTGTATTGTGGTATTGTCAGGTGTATTGTTGTATTGTCAGGTGTATTGTTGTATTGTCAGGTGTAGTGGTGTATTGTCAGGTGTATTGTTGTATTGTCAGGTGTAGTGGTGTATTGTCAGGTGTATTGTGGTATTGTCAGGTGTAGTGGTGTATTGTCAGGTGTATTGTTGTATTGTCAGGTGTAGTGGTGTATTGTCAGGTGTATTGTGGTAGTCAGGTGTAGTGAGGCCTGCTGTTACAGTCTGTGAGGCCTCCTTCTACTATAAGGGCAGTTAGAATACAAGGCTTCACCAAAGCTTGACTGCTGAAAAACACAGGGCTCTTGGCAATATCTTAGAAAGGCGATGGTCCGGAGAAGTTGTGAATTCTATCTCGGTTTATTCACGTTGAATCTCTATCTCCAGGATTTCTATGAATCACATATGGACAAGACCCGGTAAGAGTCCGGGGTGCTTACCTGTCCGAGCTCCCACAGCATCGCTTCACCTCTCGCACTGTGTGGGGGTTGGGCATCCAATCAGGGGGTCTGCTAGGCTAGCCGGAGCTGGCAAATCACAAGCAGCCCGATGCTCTGGATTGAATGGGCTTCATTAGACGTCCCCCTTCTTTTGTAAAATCTGCCTCGGAATCCTTAAACGATACAATCTCCACAATACAACGTAAATTGCCTTTTTACTGCATGTTTGCACCTTGTTGTTTTTTTTAAATCTTTATAAATCTTTAGCATCTTGCTTCAAATATCTTCCACTAGGAGACGCATCCTGTGTAAAATGCCGAGAGCAGAAATAATATTTGTTTTGTTTTTGTTCCTCTATTATCGTTTCGACTGAATCTTTAAACCTTTAACAATTCTAGCCTGTCTGTTGTAGACAATTTCTTATTTTCATGGGATCTTATGGGCTTTGTCCCTTTTTTGTCATGTTACATCTGTTTACTGAGCGGACAGGCAGTTTTAATGTAATTTAAAAGAAAATAATAGAAAAAATGTATAGAAGTAAAAATTAAATATCAAGACACCCCTAAACCACTAACTACACTTGCCATTAATTCTTCACTCAAACACCCATGATCCACACACCATTTACACACCCACTAGCCAATGTGGAAGCCAGTCAGCACCATCAGTGACCGGAGGTCCGAAAGAAGATGACAGAGCAGGGGGCACTTCGGCAAGAGTGCAACTTCCCCAACCCCTGATGAAGACTTGAGATCTGAGAAACAAATGGACCTCTTTTAGATTATATGGATCCTTAATTGTGCAGCAGATAACAATAACTTTACCGGCAGCGCAAAAGGAATTCTTATTAACAATAATCTGCCTGTGTAAGGATAACCTAAAACATACTTGAACAACATGTACACATTGCCTGTTTCTTTCTCATGAATCGTTCCCCTGAAAGACACTTCATTTGGGAACAGCACAACATGGCCCAGCAGTGACATTTCACTAACAATATTTAAAAAATATGTATATCTATACACTAGCCAGCTTTAAGAACAACTATTGTGGAAAACCAAGACAACAAGCAGTCAAAAATGGGAGGGAAAGAGCGGATACATCAGGGGAAGGGGGCAAGTGTGCTAAATTATTGTATTGATAAAAAAAAAATTATGTTGAGGATCCAAAATAGGTGAGGAGTAATAGGCCTATCTTCTAGGCAATGTCCGAAGCATGGCCCCCATGTTGAAAAGCGCCATATTGGATCGAAGGCAAGTTTTCCCAACGGAATGTGGTCATGTCGAGAAGACGAGAATTCCTGCAGATTTGCAATATGTCTTGTGGTTCAAAAGTTTTCACCAGAGAAAGTTGCAACACTAACTGGGAATGTCCTCTGTGATGCTTGGCTATTTGATGTGCTGTCCATGGTGCTGAACACAGAGCTGAAGGCGCTAAATCCAATTGTTCACGAACTGGAGAGAATGGAACGGCTGCACATCCCATCTATGGCTGATACTAATGCCGCTAGGCCTATATTACAAATCAACACCAGAGTGTCTGTATATGAATTGATCAAGCCATATTGCCCCGTGTACCACCGCGCAGGTCCTCTGGTCCACACGGGTCCCTACGCTAACTCCACACCGTGTCGGTCAGCGACCGCCAACCCCGCAAAGCGTGCACATGCAGGGAAGGGAGGCCATGGAACGGCCCTGCAACCCCAATGTCACAGGACCAGACCCAAAAAGCCCCACCAAAACCCAGCCAGCACCACCGGCGGGGAAGGCTGCCCCCAAACGACACAAGTATGGATATGGTATTACACTTACCATTGCTGCTCTCACAGAATGGGGAATCCAATTGTTGTTAACCCACATGTGAACTTTCTGAACCACAAGACATATGGCTAAATCTGATTGTGACAATTTGTTTCTAACTCTTCTTTGATATGCTACAGGAATGCCGACATTGATCCAATATGTTCATGATGACGGCCGTGTTCCGACTATAGACGGCCCCCTTAACCCATTATTTGCTTGCATATTCAGATGTGTCATTTTCTCTTTAGTTTCTGAAATAAAAGGGTGTCCTGAGATTTTTGACTCACTATGTACAAGTCCTACAAGTTGCTGTTATAAATGTACAAAAAGTATTGGTCTTCCTGGACTTTTCCTTTAGGGTAAATATAGTGATGGTCATCTCCCCTCTGGATCACGATTGTGGCCTGCGGGACGGTGTGCGGAGCGGCGACAGTCATCAGTCCAGGTAGAAAAAAGCGATAGGTGATGGTCCCAGCCTCCAGAATTCAACGCACGCCTAATCATGGTCCCTTACCAGGACCATGGGCACAAAGCGCGTTGGTTTTACCTGTTACAGAATGAGCGATTTTAACTTTGATATGAAATATAGAAATGATTGTGGAGCGCTGGGACCATCACTTGCTGCTTTTTCCCCTGATGAAGTCGCAGACATCGGAGCAAACCTCTCCACACATCTGTTGTCTCTATATTACGGATGACACATTCGCTACATTTATGTTCCCTTTACTCTAAGATTCTCTAATTAAAAATAATGTCAGACTTTTCTAATACGATGGAAGATACTGATAATAAACTGGAAATTGCGCTGTGGACGGCGACGAGATTAAAGCGATTACATATAATATGAAATGAAGGAGAATAAAATACAAGTAACTTGTAACGTCTCAGTAACTGACAAACATCTCTCAGCGCTGTAATTAATAGGATCTCTCGTTCTGTTTACACAGGATGCACAAATAAAGGATGCACACGCACACACAGCATGCACACACAGAATGCGCACACACACAATGCGCGCACACATATGATGCACAAACTGGCTGCACACACACACAGGATGCACAAACAGGATGCACACACAGGATGTACAAACAGGCTGCACACACACAGAATGCACACACACATTACTACACACACTGGCTGCACACACACAGGATGCGCACAAACAGGCTGCACACACACACAGGCTGCACACACAGGATGCACACACACATTACTACACACACTGGCTGCACAAACAGGATGTACACACACAGGATGCACACACACATTACTTCACAGAGATCCCACATCACATGTCTTTTCTAGGTGAAAAAACGCCTTTTTTATAACAACAGCAACGGCTAACGATATTTACAGCTGTTTTTTTTTTTTACTACTAAAAAGACGTAGTGGGGACATGGCCTAAAACTGATTTTTGCATCATAAATTTGTCTGATAAAATTATACAGGTCAGGCCGGGTTCACACTGCCTTTTTGCAGTCTCTTTAATGTGTACGTTTTATTGAAAAAACTGATGCAATTTTGTGCAATCTGTTTGAATCCATTTTTCTATTGACTTCCATAAAAAAAAAAAAAAACATATCAAAACGGATATTTTTTTCCCTTTTTTTTTGGTAAATGGACTGCAAAAACGCAGCGTGACCCCGGCCTGAGCCCTGAGCAGCACTTCATAATGTTACAATATATTTCCAGGTAACTTTCCAATGTCTTGTATTTTCAGAATGTGTAAGTGTCTTGTGTCACAAAGAGAACCCCTATTAGAAGATCTACAGGGGAGCTCCCCCCCCCACTCTGGACCCCACTTTGTGAATCAGAAGCAGCTCCACATCTAATAAACCGCGCTCATCCATGATTTGGAACGTCTGTCATTTAATGTCTGGAGGTCAGAGAAGCCAGGTGAGAAGTGATCAGCTGATCCCTGCACTGGCAACAATATTACCAACAATATCACCCTCCTCAGCATCATTCCCACACCCAGAATCTCAGCGTAGTGTGGACCCCCAGTCAATTATTTGTAGATTTTTTATTAATATTTTTTCATAAAATAATGTTTGTTTAAACAAATAGAAAATATAAAGATTTTAGGACACTTTATGGTTTATTCTATTTCTTTAAAAGTGCGTGTGACTTGTGTTTGCTATGAGCAGGGTGGGCATTTTTTTAACAATTTTTTTGCACATTCACATTTTTTCCATGCTGCTCAAAATGTATTATTTGGCGCACAGGCCTTGAGGACTCCTGCACATTTTTTGGGTGCTTGCGCAATTTTGTGGCTAACAAAATAATGGCGCAAAGAGAATGGTAAATGCCCCTTAGTTTGAAATGGTTTTATTTTTATATTATGTTTTTAGAAGCAATAATTTATAAATTACCATAAGTTCCTATCCTAGAGCATATATAGTCCATAGCAACCAGTCCTAACAACATGAAAAATAATAGATGAGCTGTGATTGAGACGTAAAACAACTTAATAAATGTTGGTAAAATTGGTTGAATGAGGTAACACCCACAGTAAGATTGCAACCCACAACAAGGGTCTCTTCTCCTAATGAAGCAAAGAAAAAGAAACCAAGAAAAGGAAAAAGAAACCAAGCCAAGAAAAAGAAACTAAGAAACTAAGCAAAGAAAAATAAACCAAGCTAAGCAAACATTTTCTGTGGCTGCGTGGCAGGTGGATGCTGTCCGTTAGAGACTTCATTAGTCGGCTTAGTTTCCCTTTATTAGGCGAATGGACCCTTGATCCAAGTCTTTTATACTCTGGATCCTGAGGGACTTCACTCCAGCATCCAACACAGCATCATGTGTCCTGACAAAGTTGTGGAGGATGATACAGGCTTGAAGTGACTTCTGCACAAAATCAAATAATTATAGACCTAAAGAGTAGACTGGAGAACCCGCCACTTGTAGCTCAGGATCCCGCACTTCACAAACCATCTTGCAATGGTATCCAAGATCCAAACCAGATGAGGTGAAAGTCCAAATCTGCTACCATGTTAAATGGTGCAGGAGGTCCTGAATACCCCGGCTGAGCTTTGGTTTTGGAAGGGCAAGCTGGTTTGTATGTAAGCCCTGAAAACAGCAGCGTCCGAAGAGCTCCCGTAGGGCCCCTATATCTTCAATTACACACTGCTAGGTACCGTCAGACAAGACCAACAGGAAAATCCCTTGGTTCTTCTACCAATGTGGGAGCTTGCTGTCCGAATTGCCACAAGCCAGCAAAGGATCACGGGGGAAGAAAATCACCAGAAGCCGCGACCAGATGAGAAAAGGGATCCTCTCTCCCAGCAAAGTGACTGCTTGTACGTCACGTGTCTCATTGCCTGCCTCTCTCTCATGGACCGGTTCACCTCACAGTCACTTCATGAAAGACCACGCGACCTTTTCTGGTGGTTGGGACAGACTAGTGACATCACTTCAAGCCGTGGCGCTTTTTTCCCTGGCACTATGGACCCACAAATTAGGATGATAATACGTACATTTTAGTTTTTTTGTGGACAATGGATCCCGTAATATAAAAAAAAATATCCATCTTGCATCTGTACGACGATTCTTATCTATAGTTACATATCCACAAAAATGGAAGGTGCCAGGAAAAAAAGGCATGGGCAATAGCCAGCAGTCCGAGAGCGGGCATCATGGGACCTTGGCCGTTGCTCTCGGCCTTAGTGATAGGACGGAAGTTTTTGTTCCTCCTGCTGCAGTTTATAAATCAGAACATCCTCACCAGTTTCTTCATGCGTGACCGAGTTCTCTTCCCACCATTTAAGGTTCTTGTTTGAATTGCAAATAAAGGAGGCCATAAATATTTCAGGATAAACAAGTGGCACAAACCAGATCTAAAATTTATGAACATCCACTTGGGACCGTCACAAGTTTTTAGACTTGAAGAGAAAAAATATCGGCCTTTGTATTTAAAGTAACATGGAAATACCGCCCAGATGTTTGCATGTTGATGTTCATTAAAATCCCAGTTCATCACTGGTATCGCAGCCGGGGGGAGAACAGCCATCTGGGTCGGGAAAAAATCACATCGTTCTATCAGCCTTAAAGTGCTGAAAATAAAGGTTACAGGAGAGATTTCATCGAGTGCGGATCCATGGAAACTGACGGCCACATGGTGACACAAAATTATTCGGGTATCCAAGGAACAGGAGAGTCCGTCATAAAGACATGTGAAGACCTAAAGGCCGTTCCTGCTCCACTGGGAATTCTGGGAAGGAAGGATATGTAAAATATCCTTAGGCAAAGTGTTGTCCCCTCCAGTCAGTGTCTGAACATCAACCGGGAATCTGTGCCGAGCAAAGGGAGCGGCTGCATTCAGCTGTTTCAGGGTTGTTGTTCCTCTTCAGTGCCGAGCCGGGTGCCGGCCGGCTAGTGACAGGCTTTCCATGTGGGTCAAAGGGTTCTCATTCTCCTCCCGTCAGAAAGGCGTCTGGAGACTTAACCCTTTGATGACCAGGCCAATTTTAATTTGTGCACCTTTGCTTTTTCCTCCCCGTGTATATAAGGCAAGCTTCATTTTTCCATAAAATATGCAGCAAAACTGGAAAAAAATAATTACTTGTGAGGTCAAAAAAAGGTATTGTCTTAAGTGGGAAGCAAGGACCCGCGTGCTGCTAACCCCCGAGCCACGAGGCCGCCCATGCTGCCTCACAGCCATCCGTATGGAGACCGTCAGCAGCGCTCACAGATCCGGAGTGTACCGTGTTACATGGGACAGAAATATGGAGAGATGATCCCAACCCTACCCATCTGGGATCGGGGCCCTTCTGTATGGACGCAGCGCAGGTATTGGGGTGTCACTCTGGGCAGTTACACATCAGTGACCATATAAAGGACAGCTACAAGCGCAGCAACGAGACCAAACTTCAGTGTGAAACAAAAAATAAAAAAACTTTTATTAACGCAACACCTTTCGGTGCTATATTACATGAGCGTCTTCCTCAGGCGTACACTACTAACAAATCAATAGACTTATATAGCTATGACCTTTGTATGAACTGGAGTACTTCCAGGTCAAAGAAACTCCCGTACCGAATACAATACATACTGCATAATATGGGGCAGAAATGTGATCTCTACAAAGGTGACATTAAGGTTAAAGGTTCATTAAATACAAACCAACGTCCACGTTTCCCGTTTGCCGCTATGGCTCTTCCATCAGTGTCAGCTGATCTGTATTCATGATTAGCTATATTCATCTATCCTGCATATCCAGTAGCTGCGTTCCTCCTCTTACTTTTACCATTTGTCGCCTCCATCAGTCTTGGCGGAGTCATAAAGCCGCGTGATGCGGAGGATAAAGCGGCGCGTGATGTGGAGGATAAAGCGGCGAGTGATGCGGAGTCATAAAGCGGCGAGTGATGTGGAGGATAAAGCGGCGAGTGATGCGGAGTCATAAAGCGGCGAGTGATGTGGAGGATAAAGCGGCGCGTGATGTGGAGGATAAATCCGGGCGTGATGCGGAGGATAAAGCCAGGCGTGATGCGGAGGATAAAGCCGGGCGTGATGCGGAGGATAAAGCCGGGCGTGATGCGGAGGATAAATCCGGGCGTGATGCGGAGGATAAAGCCGGGCGTGATGCGGAGGATAAAGCCGGGCGTGATGCGGAGGATAAAGCGGCGAGTGATGCGGAGGATAAAGCCGGGCGTGATGCGGAGGATAAAGCCGGGCGTGATGCGGAGGATAAAGCGGCGCGTGATGCGGAGGATAAAGCCGCGTGATGCGGAGGATAAAGCCGCGTGATGCGGAGGATAAAGCCGGGCGTGATGCGGAGGATAAAGCCGCGTGATGCGGAGGATAAAGCCGCGTGATGTGGAGGATAAAGCCGCGTGATGCGGAGGATAAAGCGGCGAGTGATGCGGAGGATAAAGCGGCGAGTGATGTGGAGGATAAAGCCGGGCGTTATGCGGAGGATAAAGCGGCGCGTGATGCGGAGGATAAAGCCGGGCGTGATGCGGAGGATAAAGCCGGGCGTGATGCGGAGGATAAAGCCGGGCGTGATGCGGAGGATAAAGCGGCGCGTGATGCGGAGGATAAAGCCGCGTGATGCGGAGGATAAAGCCGCGTGATGCGGAGGATAAAGCGGCGAGTGATGCGGAGGATAAAGCCGGGCGTGATGCGGAGGATAAAGCCGCGTGATGCAGAGGATAAAGCGGCGCGTGATGCGGAGTCATAAAGCGGCGAGTGATGTGGAGGATAAAGCGGCGAGTGATGTGGAGGATAAAGCGGCGAGTGATGTGGAGGATAAAGCGGCGAGTGATGTGGAGGATAAAGCGGCGAGTGATGCGGAGGATAAAGCCGGGCGTGATGTGGAGGATAAAGCGGCGAGTGATGTGGAGGATAAAGCCGGGCGTGATGTGGAGGATAAAGCGGCGAGTGATGTGGAGGATAAAGCGGCGAGTGATGCGGAGGATAAAGCGGCGAGTGATGTGGAGGATAAAGAAGCGAGTGATGCGGAGGATAAAGAAGCGAGTGATGCGGAGGATAAAGAAGCGAGTGATGCGGAGGATAAAGCCAGGCGTGATGCGGAGGATAAAGCCGGGCGTGATGCAGAGGATAAAGCCGCGTGATGCGGAGGATAAAGCCGGGCGTGATGCGGAGGATAAAGAAGCGAGTGATGCGGAGGATAAAGCCGGGCGTGATGCGGAGGATAAAGAAGCGAGTGATGCGGAGGATAAAGCCGGGCGTGATGCGGAGGATAAAGAAGCGAGTGATGCGGAGGATAAAGCCGGGCGTGATGCGGAGAATAAAGCCGGGCGTGATGCGGAGGATAAAGCCGGGCGTGATGCAGAGGATAAAGCCACGCGTGATACGGAGGATAAAGCCAGGCGTGATGCGGAGAATAAAGCCGCGAGTGATGCGGAGGATAAAGCCGGGCGTGATGCGGAGGATAAAGCCGGGCGAGATGCGGAGGATAAAGCCACGCGTGATACGGAGGATAAAGCCAGGCGTGATGCGGAGAATAAAGCCGCGAGTGATGCGGAGGATAAAGCCGCGAGTGATGCGGAGGATAAAGCCGGGCGTGATGCGGAGGATAAAGCCGGGCGAGATGCGGAGGATAAAGCGGCGCGTGATGCGGAGGATAAAGCCGGGCGTGATGCGGAGGATAAAGCGGCGCGTGATGCGGAGGATAAAGCCGGGCGTGATGCGGAGGATAAAGCGGCGCGTGATGCGGAGGATAAAGCGGCGCGTGATGCGGAGGATAAAGCGGCGCGCGATGCGGAGGATTTTTCCCATCACGGCGGCACCGTCTGAGCTTCTCAGGATCAGTAAATTGATCAGAAATAAATGAAACTAATGGAAACATTGAAAAACGGCCAATGAGTTTTAGTAGCTCGGACGAGGTAAATGAAAGATGTTTTCACACCAGTTCAGGATTCCTTTGTATTAGTTTAATTTTACTAGTAAATATTTCTAACATACTAGGAATTAAAGGGGTAGTTCACCAGGAAAGAAAAATCGCTTCCAAATCAACTGGTGCCAGAAAGTGACAGAGATTTATAAATTACTTCTATAAAAAAATGTCAAGTCTTCCAGTACTTATCAGCTGCTATATGTGCTGCAGGTAGTGGTGTATTCTCTCCAGTCTGACACAGTGTTCTCTGCTGCCCCCTCTGTCCATGTCAGGAACTGTCCAGAGCAGGAGAGGTTTTCTATGGGGATTTGCTGCTGCTCTGGACAGTTCCTGACATGGACAGAGGTGGCAGCAGAGAGCACTGGGAGAACCCAAACTATACATTAAAGTTTGGTGAACCTGCCAGACTGAACTTTTGACAAGTTTTCTCGTCTCTGCTCCTTCTGTTTGCAGAATTAGTAATTAGTAAATACTCTGAACTCCTATAAAGCTGCCATATTGGTTTATCATCTCCATATCTGAGAAAGGAAGGAAATGAGCACAAAATAAACCGAGAAATACGATATACATGTGTAATGTATAAAAAAAGCTTCAATTGTTTAGAGCGTTGCCGCCAGGTTTGTCTCGGTCTTATATTATAGGTTCCAGTACGAGAGAAGGAAGGAAAACAGATAAACGCAATTTATTAGAAAGGCCGAGTGCACAATGGCCGTTGTGGCGGCAGATGATCCCACTTAAAGGCTTCGCTATATTAGGAAGGATAAAAACATAAGCAGAGAAGAAAGGAGGATGCCGGAGCTGGAGACAATCGATGCCGCCCTTTGTGCTGCCTGACATTTCAGGGACTTGTTATCTGAGTCCATCTCTCCAGCTGCCACCGCCGCCAGCGCCGATAGAGGGAAGGAACGTGCCGATAGGCCGACAGATAACGCCGCTACATCATTTTGGAAAGCCGCCTTTTGTTGAGGAATTGATGGATCCTGTCAGTCACCTCTGACATTTCCAAGGCACAGCCACTTTCTTACTTTTTTACTTATTTATTTTTAACGTTTGTGGTTTAGAAGATTAAGAAATGAAAGTTCAGGAAACTTCTTATAATACCTGTGTATATCTGTCTATGTATATATGTATATGTGTCTATGTGTATATCTTTATGGGTCTATGTGTATATGTGTCTATATCTGTGTATATGTGTCTGTATATGTGTATGTCTGTGTATATATGTATATGTGTCTATGTATATATGTATATGTGTATATGTGTCTATCTGTCTATGTGTACATGTGTATATCTGTCTATATATATATGTATATCTGTCTATGTATATATGTATATGTGTCTATGTATATGTGTCTATGTGTATATCTTTATGGGTCTATGTGTATATGTGTCTATGTGTATATGTGTCTATATCTGTGTATATGTGTCTGTATATGTGTATGTCTGTGTATATATGTATATGTGTCTATGTATATGTGTATATGTGTCTATGTGTATATGTATATGTGTACATGTGTATATCTGTCTATGTATATATGTATATGTGTCTATGTATATGTGTATATGGGTCTAGGTATATATGTACATGTGTCTATGTATATGTGTATATGGGTCTAGGTATATATGTACATGTGTCTATGTATATGTGTATATGGGTCTAGGTATATATGTACATGTGTCTATATGTGTCTATGTGTTTACAAGCAGAGGTCAGTATCCGGTCAGTGCATACACACAGTACAAACATACAAAAACACTAAATGAACTATTACCGTGTTGTTTGTGATTTTTGTTTTCTGCATTGTGCTTCTATAAGGTGATCTCTATGTACTGTGTGAACATAGCCATAGGGTGATCCTGTGATATTGTAGCTGATCCTCATCCCCACCAATCATAAGAAAAGAGAAAACTGAACTACATTTGGTCACTTCAAGATTTTAAACATACTGATGGGCTGTTCGGCGCCCGCACTACACAGCAGAATAAAAAATAAAATAAAAAGACACAGGCTTTCCTACGCAGACTATGCAACAAGTTATGGGTATTTATAAAGATGGGAGAACCATGATGAGTCAAAACTATAACAGCAAAAAAAGAAGAAATATAAGTATAAGCAATAAAATAATAAATGCACAAACAAAAAAACAAAATATACAAAAGAAAATAATAAAAACTGCACACAGCAAAGGAAAAAATGTGAGGTTCACCACCCACAGTATGTAATGAAATAACCGTATACAATTCAACCAATAAAATACACAGGTCAGGATGTGTAATTAAAGGGGCACTCCAGTGAAATTCTTTTTCTTTCAAATCAACTGATATTAGAAAGTTATATAGATTTGTAATTTACTTCTATCAAAAAATCTTCTCATACTTATCAGCTGCTGTATGTCCTGCAGGAAGTGTTGTTTTATTTTCAGTCTGGCACAGTGCTCTCTGCTGACATCTCTGGCCGGGACAGGAACTCTGTCTCAGTTTTCTATGAATCCCCATAGACAACATCTCCTGCTCTGGACAGTTCCTGTCTCGGCCAGAGATGTCAGCAGAGAGCACTGTGTCAGACTGAAAATAAAACAACACTTCCTGCAGGACATACAGCAGCTAATAAGTATGGGAAGACTTGAGATTTTTTTTAATAGAAGTAAATTACAAATCTATATAACTTTCTGATATCAGTTGATTTAAAAGAAAAAGATTTTCGCTGGACAACCCCTTTAACTAGATGTGTTTATCAGGCTAAATGTTAGACAGCGTACAGTGCAAACAAATATCAGCCCATAATACACCCTGCTCCCCCTGAAGATGAGACCTAGTAGAGGTTTGGCTGAATTGATAACTATAAGGCCTCCCCCGAAAGTAACACCAAGCAAAGTTTCTGTTTAGAAGCCGAACAGAACACCAGGGCTTGCATGGGATTCTTCTTAGCCCGCCGCCATTGTCCCCTACCTTCACTGTCCCTTGCAGAGCAGCTGCATGCAGGACATGAGGACGGTCACCTGCTGCCAACCCTGATGTCCCCTTCTGCGTCTGTCACTTGTAAATGTGTAGGCATCAAGAGACCCATCGACTGCCGCCATCTTTGTTTCCCCGACTACCCGATGTGGAGCTGCACACAGTCTGCCATTCTCCACTGCTTGCCTGCTGCTATCAGTGTAATGGCTGCAAAGGAAGATGCGCCTGGCTGCTGCCTTTAGGGTGTATACAAGGCGACCGCTCTACTGGGGAACTTACAGTCACATGATTCAAAGTTTACAACACAAAAATGAAACACTTTCGTGCTCAATAAATGAGCAAAGAACGGACAAACATAAAACACACAGAAGGGCGCTCATATAGTGCAGTATTCAGGATATAAAATAGAGCAAAATGTCCTTACAAGAATAATGTTGTGCAAACAATAGGCACAACACTAGTAGGGCTTAAAGGGAAAGTCCGCAGCCAGGCATTCAGTGTGCAGCCGACGGCTCCCGTCTCGATGTCGCCGCTCGCAGATACTTGAAGAAAGGACTGTAGATAGCTGATAGAGCCTCGGCGCTGGACTTGTACAATGCACTCTCCGGTTCCAAATGTAATATTAAAATAACTTGTTTTATTGAGCAACGCGTTTCGGCGATGTGCTGCCGCATTCATCAAGCTCCGGAGCCGTAGAGTGCATTCTACAAGCCCAGCGCCGAGGCTCTGTCAGCTATCTACAGTCCTTTCTTCATGTATGATGGGTCAGTTCTGAGCATCAAGCCACAAGGACACCAAGAATCCAAATGTAGGATCCAGAAAGCCTCGCCATGGAGAAGCAGGCGCATCCAGTTCCAGATCCAGACTTTTAAAGGGGAACTATCAGCAGGTTAGACAAATCTAGGCTGCTGACTTGTCCCTATCGCACAAGGGTTGGAGAAGAGGAGGCTATGTCTCTTATAGTATGCCTCTTACCTTCCTCCCCGGCACCGTCCTGTGCGGTTAGCAGTGTAATCCTCTGTCCGGAGCACCGTTAGGAGCATAGCCCCGCCCCCATTGTGTATTGTGCACAGGCTCAGCACCATGGGGCGGGGCAGTGCTCCTAACGGTGCTCCGGACAGAGGATTACACTGCTAACAGCACAGGACGGTGCCGGGGAGGAAGGTAAGAGACACATCCTCATCCTCAGAGCCCTGTGCACAATCAGGATAGATTTGTCTCACCTGCTGATAGTTCCCCTTTAAGAAGTATTTTTCTCTAATTGAAGGCTCTCTGTTTTCTTTTCTTTGTGTTCCAGACCTCCATAAAAACGGCGTCTGACTGCGGAGTGTTCTGCCCGGACATCTTTGGCCTCTCTCTCCTGCAGCCTCTATATATCTATAATACATATAAACTACATGCCAGACCCCAACACAGATTCAGGTGAGACCCAAAAACAAACGCAGACCCCGGCCTCCCCGGCCTCTACATTCAGCCTCCAAGAATAAAGGCAGATGTCAAGAGACAGCGATCAGCCGATGAACGAGGGATCGCTCGCTAGTCGGCTGATCGGATCTTCTCTGTAAAGTTATTAACGGCCGCACATTTCTCAGTCCTAACAGGGGACGTGCGGCCGATAACAATGCATTTGAATGGCCGCACAATGAATGGAGCCGTGTAAAGGACAATGAAAGGGAGCGCGGCCACAGAAGCTTCTACTTGTCTATTCACCTCGTGTGTGGCTGCCATCATTAACGACACATATTATGGCAGCCAATTTATACACTTCCACTATGGTAAAAGTTACGTTTGGCTCCGTCTTCTCCGGCCGTCGCAGTCTCTATGCGTGCGCTGTAGCAGAATTAGAGGAGCCTGATCACCAGGAAGGTCACCGAGAGATGATGCTAAATCAATGCAATGACTCACATCCCAACTCTGTAATTATCTGTGTCACCAAAATGTCATTCTAGAATTCGTTTCCATTAATTAGGCAAAGATCACTAAAAGATAGGCGTCCTACAAGTCTTCTTGTATTCATATATACCGAGACTACATATATACTGAGGCTACACATATACCGAGGCTACACATATATACTGAGGCTACACATATATACTGAGGCTACATATATACTGAGGCTACATATATGTATATACCGAGGCTACATATATACTGAGGCTACACATATATACTGAGGATACACATATATACTGAGGCTACATACATACCGAGGCTACATATATACTGAGGCTACATATATGTATATACCGAGGCTACATATATACTGAGGCTACATATATACTGAGGCTACATATATGTATATACTGAGGCTACATATATACTGAGGCTACATATATGTATATACTGAGGCTACATATATACTGAGGCTACATATATGTATATACTGAGGCTACATATATACTGAGGCTACATATATGTATATACTGAGGCTACATATATACTGAGGCTACATATATGTATATACTGAGGCTACATATATGTATATACTGAGGCTACATATATACTGAGGCTATATATGTATATACTGAGGCTACATATATACTGAGGCTACATATATGTATATACTGAGGCTACATATATACTGAGGCTACATATATACTGAGGCATAGATACAGTTCATTGTCTTTTGGTTGATTTTTTTTAAATTATGACATTTATCAGTAAACTATAAAAAGGTGAAAATTTTTTGTTTCCATAAAACATGGGATGTCCAGTATACAGTATACAGTACAGGGAGAGCCGCTCTGATCAATAACTTATATCACATGTCTGATGACGCGTCAAAAGTTCATTTTAGTGACGGCTACGCTTTAAATCTTGACACCACCTAGAGACTGCAGAACGAGAGGTCTCCTGGGAGCTCGGCCCGCATGGTCTCCTGGGAGCTCGGCCCGCATGGTCTCCTGGGAGCTCGGCCCGCATGGTCTCCTGGGAGCTCGGCCCGCATGGTCTCCTGGGAGCTCGGCCCGCATGGTCTCCTGGGGGCTCGGCCCGCATGGTCTCCTGGGAGCTCGGCCCGCATGGTCTCCTGGGAGCTCGGCCCGCATGGTCTCCTGGGAGCTCGGCCCGCATGGTCTCCTGGGAGCTCGGCCCGCATGGTCTCCTGGGGGCTCGGCCCGCATGGTCTCCTGGGAGCTCGGCCCGCATGGTCTCCTGGGAGCTCGGCCCGCATGGTCTCCTGGGAGCTCGGCCCGCATGGTCTCCTGGGAGCTCGGCCCGCATGGTCTCCTGGGAGCTCGGCCCGCATGGTCTCCTGGGAGCTCGGCCCGCATGGTCTCCTGGGAGCTCGGCCCGCATGGTCTCCTGGGAGCTCGGCCCGCATGGTCTCCTGGGAGCTCGGCCCGCATGGTCTCCTGGGAGCTCGGCCCGCATGGTCTCCTGGGAGCTCATACCGCAAGGTCTCCTGGGAGCTCGGCCCGCATGGTCTCCTGGGAGCTCGGCCCGCATGGTCTCCTGGGAGCTCGGCCCGCATGGTCTCCTGGGAGCTCATACCGCATGGTCTCCTGGGAGCTCGGCCCGCACGGTCTCCTGGGAGCTCGGCCCGCACGGTCTCCTGGGAGCTCGGCCCGCACGGTCTCCTGGGAGCTCGGCCCGCACGGTCTCCTGGGAGCTCGGCCCGCATGGTCTCCTGGGAGCTCGGCCCGCATGGTCTCCTGGGAGCTCATACCGCAAGGTCTCCTGGGAGCTCGGCCCGCATGGTCTCCTGGGAGCTCGGCCCGCATGGTCTCCTGGGAGCTCGGCCCGCATGGTCTCCTGGGAGCTCATACCGCATGGTCTCCTGGGAGCTCGGCCCGCACGGTCTCCTGGGAGCTCGGCCCGCACAGTCTCCTGGGAGCTCGGCCCGCACGGTCTCCTGGGAGCTCGGCCCGCACGGTCTCCTGGGAGCTCGGCCCGCACGGTCTCCTGGGAGCTCGGCCCGCACGGTCTCCTGGGAGCTCGGCCCGCACGGTCTCCTGGGAGCTCGGCCCCCATGGTCTCCTGGGAGCTCGGCCCGCATGGTCTCCTGGGAGCTCGGCCCGCATGGTCTCCTGGGAGCTCGGCCCGCATGGTCTCCTGGGAGCTCGGCCCGCATGGTCTCCTGGGAGCTCGGCCCGCATGGTCTCCTGGGAGCTCGGCCCGCATGGTCTCCTGGGAGCTCGGCCCGCATGGTCTCCTGGAAGCTCGGCCCGCATGGTCTCCTGGGAGCTCATCCCGCATGGTCTCCTGGGAGCTCATCCCGCATGGTCTCCTGGGAGCTCATCCCGCATGGTCTCCTGGGAGCTCGGCCCGCATGGTCTCCTGGGAGCTCATCCCGCATGGTCTCCTGGGAGCTCATCCCGCATGGTCTCCTGGGAGCTCATCCCGCATGGTCTCCTGGGAGCTCGGCCCACATGGTCTCCTGGGAGCTCGGCCCGCATGGTCTCCTGGGAGCTCATCCCGCATGGTCTCCTGGGAGCTCATCCCGCATGGACTCCTGGGAGCTCGGCCCACATGGTCTCCTGGGAGACCTAACTGAGAGATCTAACATTCTCTGAAGCCAAAGACTCTATTGCCTGGGGCCACATGTTGAGGCCAATGAATCTCATACACCATGCTGCTGCCTCTTCCCTTCCCACCATGATGCTCTCTACTGACGCCGAAAAGGCCTTTGACAGGGTAAGCTGGCCTTTCTGAATGAAAACTCTTGGCCCGAACATGCTGGCTTGGATAGGTTCCCTATATTCTCCTCCCTCTGCACAGGTCTCGGTTAACGGTCTCCTTTCTCCATCATTAATGGAGCATGCGTCCTTATGATTAGGAGCATGCGTCCTTATGATTAGGAGCATGCGTCCTTATGATTAGGAGCATGCGTCCTTATGATTAGGAGCATGCGTCCTTATGATTATGAGCATGCGTCCTTATGATTATGAGCATGCGTCCTTATGATTAGGAGCATGCGTCCTTCCCTCAACTATCTCAGAGTCCAGCTTACCACAAACACCACAGCTTCTATGCTTAAACAGATCACAGAAGACTTGCTGAGGTGGCATAAGGGCAGGTCCTCATGGTTTGGTCATTGTTCCATCTTTACAATGAATGTGCTTCCCTGAATACTCATTTAATACAATTTGCTTCAAGTTTTACCAATAACCCCTGCCCTATTTCCAGGACCCTTACCAAACTCATCTGGGCCCATAAACCATTCCGTCTCACTAAAATTATACTTCACCGCCCTAAGATAAGTGGAGAGGTGGGCCTACACATTTATCATGCTGGAAGCAGGTGTAGATTTAGTACGCCGGGCGCAGGTTCGGATGCCCAGCAGGCCGGATTTACTAAGAGACATGCGCCTCTATGGGGCCTAATATAAATCCCCCCCTAAGTTTTGATGGCATTGCGACTTGGAAATGCCCATCCCGGCTGATAGACAGCCCACTCAGCCATTCAGTGGCCCGTCCCAGTCACTGTCTGGCTGAGCAGGCTGTCCATGAACCGGGTTGGGATGTCGGCCCTGCAGAAGAGCCCCTATGGGGGTCCCGGAGTGGCGATCCAGCACTGAATAGGCACGGGGAGATGTAAGTTGGGATACTTTGTGAAAAATGTATCCCATAGCCGGATTTTTCCCTAAAGCGACTCTGTACCCACAATCTGACAATATTTACGCCCTGTGGTCGCCTCAGGGACTTCAGAGGGGGGCCGCGTGGCGACCCAGCTCTGAACCGCCGCGGTCCTGGATGTGGCATGTTGCCTGGGACCGCAGCTATTAGTGGGCACGATCCGATCGCTGTGCCTGCTAATCAAGCAAACAGATGCAGCTGTCAAAGTTGACAGCTGCATCTGATTGCTTGCTGTCCCTCATACCTGGTGTCTAGTGACGTTGTCCCGGAGGAGCGATCCACACATCCTTTACCGGCCGGGGTCAGCGACGTAATGGCGCTGATCCCGACTCGGCACTCGGTTGCTTCCGGCTGCAGCATCTCATTGATCTATGCTGCATATCTATGCTTATACTAGAAGTCCCCCAGGGGGGAATAACCCTAACCCCATGGGGGGGGAAATAACCCTAACCCCAGGGGGGATTAACCCTAACCCCAGGAAGGAATAACCCTAACCCCAGGGGGGATTAACCCTAACCCCAGGAAGGAATAACCCTTACCCCAGGGGGGAAATAACCCTAACCCCAGGGGGAATAACCCTAACCCCAGGGGGAATAACCCTAACCCCAGGGGGAATAACCCTAACCCCAGGGGGAATAACCCTAACCCCAGGGGGGCTTCTAGTATATGTGTAAAAAAAATAAAGTGTTATTATTAATAAAAAGCCCCCTCCCCTAATAAAATTCAGAATCACCCCTTTTCCCATGTTATAAATAAAAAATAAACATGTTTGCTATCGCCGCGTGCGTAATCACCCGAACTATTAATTGATCACATTCCTGACCTCGCACGGTAAACGGCGTAAGCGCAAAAAAGTTCCAAAGTGGAAAATTGCGCATTTTTGGTCGCATTAAACCGAGAAAAATTGTAATAAAAAGCAATCAAAAAGTTGCATTTGCGCAACCACGGTACCGATAGAAAGAACACATCATGGCGCAAAAATTGACACCTGACACAGCCCCATAGACCAAAGGATAAAAGCGCTATAAGCCGGGGAATGGAGCAATTTTGAGGAACATATTTTTGTTAACAATGGTTTGATATAACATATATAACAAGTCAGTTTTACCCCAGGGCGATCGGCATAAAAACAAATACCCCCCAAATAAAAACAATGCTTTTTTTTTTTTTTTTTTTAATTTCACCACCCATTTATTTTTTTCCTGGTTTCCCAGTGACTTTATGAAAAAAATTCAGCCTGTCATTGCAAAGTACAATTAGTGGCGCATAAAATAAGGGCTCATATGGGTCTCTAGGTGAAAAAATGCAAGTGCTATGGGCTTTTATACACACGAAGGAAAAAACGGAAATGCAAAAATCGAAATTGGCCTGGTCCTTAAGGGGTTAAACCCATTCACACACAGTGCATGGGCACTAGAAACGTATATAGCCGTCAATGTGGTTATTACAATTTCCGTATTATTTCTATGATGACAGTCTAGCATCCCATGTGAGGGTGAGTTTCTTGTATTTCTGCCAGTTGTCTGATCTTCTTCCTCCTCATTAGGATACACCTCCATCTGCAATGCATCAGACTGATTCATAACTCATGCCAATACATTTCTTCAGAATTGGACTGAACTATTCTAATATTTATATCAAACAAAACCCCCTGAAACACGCCGACCATTGCCAAGAGGTTGCAGAGTAGGTTGCGATCTGTAATATTACCAGGCAAGACAGATGTAGACCACAGGGAAGGGTGCGGAGGAGGCTTTCAGTGACATGACAAATGATGCTACATTTGACTCCTGCCTGGAGATACAGCCGGGGTGCCCTCATCCTTCTGTTACATTATTTTGACAGATTTCTTTTTAAACATACGTATTCTGTTAGTGAAAAACTCAAAAACTGTTCAACTGACTCCAAGAAAAGTTTCTAGTGACTAATATGAAAAAATATAGAACTACCATAGAGAAACCTTATTATAAAATATGGAACCCATCCGAAAGTCACAGTATAGAGACATGTCTAAAGTTCGGATTGGTCTGGGTCTGTTCACACCTGTACCGATCACTCAGACCTCTCCGACACGTCAAACGTTTTCCCAAACAACAACAAAATATTTATTCAGGTCTCAGGGGAAAACTTTAAAAAAGACTAAGGCTATGTTCCCATAATGACCATTATTAGTGGTCGTCTATATTACGAGAAGGCCGTTTTTCCCCTGTGTAACGGATGAAGCAGACACGAGGAGGTGGATCTCCTGGGATCACTGAGGAGCGCTGACGAACCTTCTTTAAGGAGCCTAAGGGCCCTATTCCACAGGACGATTATCGTTTGCATAATCGTTAACAATAAACAATTTTCAAACGACTGCTATTGCGAACGGCCTGAAATCATTCACCTGTTTACATGGAACGATAATCGTTACTTATGATCGTTCTTGCGGTCGTCCTGTCGGCGCTTTTGCATTCAGAACTACCTGCAGCAGGTAGGGCATAACGGACATGGCCGTGCACCATTATATGCTCCTATGTTCCCGAAGTGGAAACATTGCCTAACAATCCCTTCACTGCCCTTAAATTCAGATATAGTGAATATATAAAACACCCTTTAAATGATCAATTTCTACATTTTACTTAAATGTTGAATCCTTAACTCATGGAGCTCTTAGGGAATGCTGGGAGTTGTGGTTACTAAGAAGACGGCCCTGTAATAAATGTCAATAACATAAGAAGTGAGGATAATAGAGGCTGCAAACTGTGGGTCATACATCAGCCCCGGTGGTCCAGTGATAAATCTCTCTACAGTGCCAGAGGGGATCCAAGGAGTTGTGTCTTTCCCCATGTATTTCAAACCCCAACATATCCCGAGAGCTGTAAATGCTGAGAGTTGTAGTACTTACAGCTACCACTCCCAGCATGCTCTGAAGGTCTGCAGCTATTGTAGTTGGAGGGTCATATACACATAGTTCTCTGGAGGTTTACTGTCAGGAGGTGGCCCCCGTCTATATAACAATGTGAACAGGATCCTAACCTGGGTGTTGGGTGTGTTTCCCTACGGCCGCTCCACAGCTGTCACAATCACATACGAAATAAAACTAAAATACACAGACCAATATTTTCCCTATACAGAATTCCCATATAGAATACCAATGGTACACAGGCTCTGCACACAATATAAATGATTACAGCGCAGTTATATCCAGTGACTCTCAGGTGGCCTCTTCTCTGTTCAGAGTTCTCTGTTTTCCTTCTTCTCCATGTGGCCGGGTCATAATGAATAGTTATCCTTGTGATGAAAGGTCTCTGCAGAATCCGCATGATGATTTAGGCTCTTCTCTCCGGCACCATCCTTACCAAACACCCTATTTGCTTTGCTCCACACAGTGACAGTGCCCACCTTGTGCCCCCATGTAGTATTTAGGCTGACTCTGGGCCCACAAATAGTACTTCTTTACAGGCACCCAAAGGCACAAAGGGACCGAAGTCTTCTTCTCTCCCCCCAAGCTACGTCACCTCTTTGGCGCCATTAGGTAGCATGGCTCATTTTTTTGTTCAGATCAGATTTCTCTGGACAGGTTTTATGAAGTTCCACTATTTATAATGTATACTAGATCTTTTTTGACAGGACCACTCCCCCAGACCACTTTTCACTGAATTTTTTGCGGTGGGTGAGTGGGAGTTACTAGACACAAGTATTTAACTACATCTTAATACTTTATTAAAAATTAATAAAAACCTCTAAATCAACTGAAAAAAACTTGAATAAAAGGTTTTAAAAGATCTTCTGAGCAAAAAGATGTCACACACAAATAATGAAGCACACGATGAGCACATGAATATATGAGGAGATTGGTACGGCAAGCTTCATAGATCAGGTGCTTTTAACAACGACTCCAATAGGATTTTAATTTCCCTGAAAAAAGAAGAGGCGCTCTTAAAGCCAATGAATCAATTCGCTTAGTGATTTTTTTTTTCACACAATCTAGTTGGTGCCAAAAAAATAGTAGACAGACAGGGATATATGTAAATGCATGCTATATGTGGTACTCGGCCAGTAGTTGGGCTAACCGTGATGCCAATTCTGTGGTGAACTACAAGAGGTGTTAGTGTCGTGACGCCAGGGCTAGTCCAGCACACAGGTGTGATGTTGGTACCTGTTTTGTAGATGGCCGGTTTGGGTCCCCAAGATGGTTGGTAACCTGCTGGGTTGCTATGGGGCCCCTTGGGCTCTTGTCACGGTAGTCCTGAGTGGTAACTGACCCACCCAGACTATTGGTTCTGCCACCCACAGAAAGGGGAATAATAACCCAAGGTGTACAGTTGTGTGTATGTGTGCTGGTGCGTACAGAATATGACATCCCATGTGAGTCCCAGTGATGTAAAAATGAAACAGCTTTACTGTCAAGTTCTTCAATATGACAATACACGTTTACAGAATAGATAAATCTTCACATAGACATAGAAAAGAGCAACTCCTATAGGTCAGTAATAAACGGTATACATAAAACCTTAAATCATTACTCACTTCAGCTGCGCAATACATAGACATATAGAAAAAACTGACACCTAGTGGCGAAGCTTTAAAATACCTCACCACCACTTTAACCTAAGAGAAAAGATTTCTGGACAGGTGCACAGGAGAGAGAAAAAACACCCATGGTGGGACACCACATATAGGGAAATTAGTATAAAAGGCACAGTGGCCAAAAATAGGTTCTATCACTAGAGTTAAGTTTGGCTGCATCACAGAGGGGAGGAGATACGGTACACTGGGGGCGCTGGGCTTGTCTCCAGTACATAGAGGCACTGATCGCAAGAATCGTGGAGTGTTTTGAAAAATGGACCGCACCACCAGAATTTCCCTACTGTAACACCTCCCCCTCCATCCCTGACGCACCTGTAACATCTCCTCCCTCCCCCTCCATCCCTGACGCACCTGTAACATCTCCTCCCTCCCCCTCCCATCCCTAACCCTGCTGGGGATTATGCTTTCAGGTGTGAATCAGAAGAGAGGAGGTGTTACACCTTGCAGCTATTCAGAAGCTTGGGAAAGTCTTTTTGACTCTTTGAGAATAAAAACATTTTCTATGTTCTGGAAGCACAGACAGATATATGGAAGGCACCTTGACCTAACACTGCCATCTGTAACTCACGTTCTAAGCTGCTGACTGTTTCCTTCTGAGTGGTAAAAGCTTCTCCTGTTTGATACCACTTACTTGCGCTTGTCAGAGCTCACAAGGTAATGACTTTATAAGATCTGTTTATTAACAATTTACTGTCATAGATAAACCCTTTAAGCATCTGAATGTCAGTGTCATACTTACTCTTGTTTGTCTAGTGTAAGTTTCTGTTTCATCAGTGATCGTTTTATTTCAGACTCCAGATCCTGGAAATACCAGAGAGAAGTTAGTTTTTATAGGTATACACAGGTGGTATATTTGAAGGATTCCATGCCGCTGTATCATATACTGGGCCAGTGGTAAAAAAAAAAAATATATGTTCAGCCCAATGTACAGATAAAAGCTACAGAACTACAGAAGCCGATCAGACTCTGCGGATCAGCACTGACGTGTATTATTCTATGGCATCAGTAGAGATGAGCAAACTTTTCAGATGTTTGATTTGGCAGGTTTGCCGTATTTTGCTGAAAACTTAATCCGAAACCTTAAACAAACTGCACTAATACAACTAAATAATAGTGGGACTATATGGGCTTTTGCGCACCAAAAAAGTCTTAACATCCCGCTTATTTGCAGCAAAACTGCGCCAATAAAGCAAATAAATGTGCCAATAAAGCCTTACAGACTAAGGCTATGTTCACACTACATTGCCATCGGCAACAACGGCCGTACTTTATGCGCCTGTAAATACCGCCTATTGATCTATGGAATACCGTCCAGAGCGTATACACATCGTCCGGCGCTGCAAATAACTGACATGTCAGTTTTCCGCAGCCGCAATTCAATGAGTTGCGGCCTTAGGAAACCCTGTCAGTTCACACAATGAAGCAAGCGGCCGGAGCCGCTCGTGGGAGGTTCTGATGCGGGCGCGTGCTGATGCACCTGCATCAGAACCCTGCGGCTGGAAAGATCATCCAGCCGGCACTTAAGTACCGGCCGGGATGATCCAGGCAGAGACCGGCCGTTCCGTTCCGCTAAGCCAGCTACATCTCCCCCACTAGGGGACTGGGCCGGCTACATCTCCCCCACTAGGGGACTGGGCCGGCTACATCTCCCCCACTAGGGGACTGGGCCGGCTACATCTCCCCCACTAGGGGACTGGGCCGGCTACATCTCCCCCACTAGGGGACTGGGCCGGCTACATCTCCCCCACTAGGGGACTGGGCCGGCTACATCTCCCCCACTAGGGGACTGGGCCGGCTACATCTCCCCCACTAGGGGACTGGGCCGGCTACATCTCCCCCACTAGGGGACTGGGCCGGCTACATCTCCCCCACTAGGGGACTGGGCCGGCTACATCTCCCCCACTAGGGGACTGGGCCGGCTACATCTCCCCCACTAGGGGACTGGGCCGGCTACATCTCCCCCACTAGGGGACTGGGCCGGCTACATCTCCCCCACTAGGGGACTGGGCCGGCTACATCTCCCCCACTAGGGGACTGGGCCGGCTACATCTCCCCCACTAGGGGACTGGGCCGGCTACATCTCCCCCACTAGGGGACTGGGCCGGCTACATCTCCCCCACTAGGGGACTGGGCCGGCTACATCTCCCCCACTAGGGGACTGGGCCGGCTACATCTCCCCCACTAGGGGACTGAGCCGGCTACATCTCCCCCACTAGGGGACTGGGCCGGCTACATCTCCCCCACTAGTGAACTGGGCCGGCTACATCTCCAACGCTAGGGGACTGGGCCGGCTACATCTCCAATGCTTTGGGACTGGGCCGGCTACATCTCCAACGCTAGGGGACTGGGCCGGCTACATCTCCCCCACTAGGGGACTGGGCCGGCTACATCTCCAACGCTAGGGGACTGGGCCGGCTACATCTCCAACGCTAGGGGACTGGGCCGGCTACATCTCCAATGCTAGGGGACTGGGCCGGCTACATCTCCAACGCTAGGGGACTGGGCCGGCTACATCTCCCCCACTAGGGGACTGGGCCGGCTACATCTCCAACGCTAGGGGACTGGGCCGGCTACATCTCCCCGGAGTATCTCATGTTCCAAGTTATTTTTAATGACAGAAACACTTAAAATCCCTTTGCTGAAAGATGTTAGAGAGTACAATGACTATGTAGACTATAGAGAGTACAATGACTATGTAGACTATAGAGAGTACAATTATTATGTTGTATAGGAAACATACCTGATTTGCTCGTTGAAAAAAATCATTTGAAGACTTAAGTTTCATTGTCTCTTTCTGAAATGAAAATATAAGTGTGTAATGGCAAAAAGAAGGTAATTCCTATAAAATAATGATATTATATATTACAGCCTTAACAGGAAACAATACTTATCTCGGGCATTGGCATCTATAGAGGAATAAGATATATTAGGTAGCATGTGAGCAGCTCTTGTAGTTGATGTGTTGGAAGCAGGAAAAATAGTGATGGAAGTAACAGGCCCAGAGGACGCATCATCGGGGTAAGCACAGACATCGGGGGAAGTAAGCACAGACATCGGGGGGAGCAGAGCTCCTGGGCTGAACTGTACAAGGTCATACATGTGGAAAATTGTTCTTCCTTCAGTTATGTCTCCCGCCTGCCCTCCCCCCACACACAAACATTCGGCACAGCTGACAGTTTCTGTATTATCTATAGGCATTGGAGGGGCAGGCTAAAGCAGGAGTGCTCACTTGCCTTCACGGATGACCCCTATCTCCACCAACATCATCTATCAGTGGTTGTTTTACATGGCCCCGTACACCTGAGATTGACGGCCAAATCTGCGGCAGGCGGCGGGTTTGGCCCGACCAGGTACCTGTATCTGTAATGGATGGGCACTGCTCGCATTTATGTGAACTGGGAATCTAATGGTGGACAGACATTCTGTAGTGTAAGGTTGATTCCTTGCGGCTGCAGAAGATGCCGCCCTAGGGAGTCCTGGAAACTATGGATACAACCCCAGGCCATGTCCATGTGCTGACAGGATAAACTAATCTTCTGGAAAAGTGTGCACAAAAGTATGAAAGAAGGGAGAGCCCGGCCGCCATCGTTCCAAGGACTCTGCAGTACATTACACTGGGCAACTGCTCGCAACTCCAGCCAGTAGGATATTCAGCCGAAACCCCCGGGGTTGTAATATTTTATAGTGAATTACATCTTCTCACTTTCCTCCTGTATCCTTCTTTGTATACTTCAATGTATCTTTCTTTGTTCATTGTATCCTTCTTTATATCCTTCTTTGTATCTTGTATTCTTCTTTGTATCCTTCTTTGTATACTTCATTGTATTCTTCTTTGTATCTTTCATTGTATTCTTCTTTGTATACTTCATTGTATTCTTCTTTGTATACTTCATTGTATCCTTCTTTCTATCTTGTATCCTTCTTTGTATCTCCTTGCACTGGATTTGGATTTATCCGTAAGTAATCCATATCTATTCACTCTATAGCTATTGTGTTTTTTAGAGCTATTATTATCACAATCTCTGAATCCACCGTAAAGCTCCCCTTTAAATAGCGTCTATTGTCTTGGTTATTAGCAGAAGACGGGGACACCAAAACGAGAGCGCTTTTCTTGGCTGACATGTCGGTTTTAGTTGGAGCCTCTATTCTTAGAATTCTGCATTATGCGTTTCCTTTTGTTCTTATTAAAGGGGTCCCCGGCCCTTCATTTATTTACTTATATATTGCTGTCCTTAAAGAGGATGTACCATCAGGTACATCCTCTTTAATCTGACCCAGGGATAGAACGGCGCCGTCACGGGGAAGCTGGTGCCGCGGCCCGGTTTCAGTGTACGGCGCCGTTCTATGCACGTGTCCCGGGCTGGAGCTGAAGTACAGGCTCTATTGAGTGACGCGGCTCTATTGATTCTAATGAAGCCGCGTCATAGAGGGAATGGAATTCCCTCCCACTGGGGGCCGGCCGGCCTCCTGTCCTTCAGCTCCAGCCCGGGAAACATGCATACAACAACGCCGCAGTTCAAAAAACAGACCGCGGCATCGGCTTCCCTGTGACGGCGCTGTTCTATCCCTGGCTCAGATTAAAGAGGATGTACCTGATGGTACAAACTCTTTAAATAGATTATAAAGAGCCTGTTCTTACCTAACTGCACTCCCCCTGGGGTTCTCCTGCGGTATCTGAGCGCTCCTGCTGCCACTTCCTAGATGGACAGGTCTCGGCAGTGACAGCCCACTCAGCCAATCACAGTGCTGTCCCGCTGTCATGATTGTCTGGGCGTCTATAAGACCAGTCTATCTAGGAAGTGGCAGCAGGAGAGTTTGGTGGGGATCCCAGTTGGGTTTTACCATTTGACCCAGTCAGCACTGGTTGGACAGAAGCAGGCAGTAGAGGAATGCAACAATGCCACAATGCTAAGACTATAGCAGGTGCCATAGATGTTGGTGGGAAACATCTAAGGGGCAGGGACACCTGTCAGAAACAAACGCTCCTGTTCCCTTTGCTTACCTCCCATAGTGGCCTATTAGCACAGGACAAGGACATTAGTGGTCCAGTGATTATACAGCAGCGGTTCAGTTACCTGTATATCGCTGATATACTGCTCTGTAGCCTCCGCATTTACAGCATGGGTTAGGCTCTTTCTAATCTCTTCCTCCAAGCCGTTCACTTCTGTCAGGG
This sequence comes from Dendropsophus ebraccatus, assembly GCA_027789725.1. Lineage (NCBI taxonomy): Eukaryota > Metazoa > Chordata > Amphibia > Anura > Hylidae > Dendropsophus > Dendropsophus ebraccatus. The sequence goes on from JAQFWZ010000016.1 coordinate 1,692,466, forward strand.
CTTTTAGTACGTCACTTCTCTTTGTTACTAATTCCTCCACCTGACTTATATGACGCCGCTCACCGGATGGATCGCTGGTCCTAGAAGGTAACTGAGGAGCTACAGAGGCAAAGAAGAAATCATATTGAGCCAGAAAGTGAGACTGCTGCGAGGAAGGAAGAACTTTACCAATTCTGAATCCTTGTAAATCGGTTATTATTATTAAGTCACCATAAGCACAAACCAGTTGTGGAAGTGACCGCTGGAAAAGATCCAAATAGTGTGTAGTGGACGGCTATAGGTCAGCTGACAAACAGCAAACAGAGCCGCACTGATGAAAAAATTCCTCTTAAAAGGGCACCAGGAAGTGGTGTATTCTCTTTAGTCTTCCAGTACTTATTACCTGCTGTATGTCCTGCAGGAAGTGGTGTATTCTTTCCAGTCTGACACAGTGCTCTCTGCTGCCACCTCTGTCCATGTCAGGAACTGTCCAGAGCAGCAGCAAATCACTTATAGAAAACCTCTCCTGCTCTTGACAGTTCCTGACATGGACAGAGGTGGCAGCAGAGAGCACTGTGTCAAAATGGAGAGAATACGCCACTTCCTGTAGGACATACAGAAGCTGATAAGTACTGGAAGACTAAAGAGAATACACCACTTCCTGCAGGATGTACAGCAGCTGATAAGTACTAAAAGACTGTAGATTTTTATAAAGAAGTAAAATACTTTTTTCTTGGAGTACTGCTTTAAAGCAAGTTGTTGTTCTTCACTTTAAATCATTTTTCTTCCAAAGAGTAACTGACCACTAAACTGAATGGCAGGGGAGACGGAGAGAACAGCTCTTATACAGGTTTCTGGGGGGAGGAAGGAGACAGAAAAGGTAATGACTAGAGATGAGTTCGGGTTCGAGTCCATCCGAACGTTCGGTATTTGATTAGCGGGGGCTGCTGAACTTGGATAAAGCTGTAAGGTTGTCTGGAAAACATGGATACGGCCAATGACTATATCCATGATTTCCACATAGCCTCAGGGCTTTATCCAACTCCAGCCGCCACCGCTAATCACATGCCGAACGATCGGGTTCGGGTGGACTCCAGCTGCTCCAGGTTCGCTCATCTCTAGTAATGACCTGTATGGAATGAACTGTTAGTCTCTGGGAGGGGGATGATTTAGCATGTAATTCACCTGAGGAGACTACCCCTTTATTAGACTAACTAACTAAACTAAACTAACTAACTAAACTAACTAAAAAACTGGCATTTGCTCTCTGTAAAGAACCAACGGGCTCCATAACACCAATGTTTTCCTGCAAGAAAGTGGATATTGTGCATTATATACAGTATACAGGCTCGGACTGGGCCACCAGGGGGCCGGGGAAACCCCCGGTGGGCCCCCTGCTCCTAGGGGGGCCGGGGGCCGCACCTCCCTTTTTAACTGGAAGCGATCGCAACAATCGCTTCCAGTTAAATGTAAGGAAGTGTTCTGCCCTGTCAATCACTCTTGTGACCGCAAGCAGAGATTTGCTTGCGATCACAAGAGTGTCGCAAGCTCCGATGTGAAGTCCCGGCAGCGCCATCACTGACCTCAGTGTGCGCCGCGGCGGCTAGGACTTCCGGGTCATGGAGCGCATACCGGAAGTCCCAGCCACGGCGGCGCACACTAAGCTCAGTGATGGCGCTGCCGGGACTTCACATCGGAGCTGCTGATCTGGAGGAGGCCGGCGTCCGACGGGGGATCATGTGGTTAGGTGAGTTGTCTTGTGTTTTTTTTTATTTTTATCAGAGGGGGCAAGATAAGGGGGGCTGTATACAGGGGAGGACAACAGAAAGGGGTCTGTATACAGGGGGAGGACAACAGAAAGGGGTCTGTATACAGGGGGAGGACAACAGAAGGGGGGCTGTATACAGGGGGAGGACAACAGAAGGGGGTCTGTATACAGGGGGAGGACAACAGAAGGGGGGCTATATACAGGGGGAGGACAACATAAGGGGGGCTGTATACAGGGGGAGGACAACAGAAGGGGGGCTATATAGAGGGGGAGGACAACATAAGGGGGGCTGTATACAGGGGGAGGACAACAGAAGGGGGGCTATATAGAGGGGGAGGACAACAGAAGGGGGCTGTATACAGGGGGAGGACAACAGAAGGGGGTCTGTATACAGGGGGAGGACAACATAAGGGGGGCTGTATACAGGGGGAGGACAACAGAAGGGGGTCTGTATACAGGGGGAGGACAACAGAAGGGGGTCTGTATACAGGGGGAGGACAACAGAAGGGGGCTGTATACAGGGGGAGGACAACAGAAGGGGGCTGTATACAGGGGGAGGACAACATAAGGGGGGCTGTATACAGGGGGAGGACAACATAGGGGGGCTATATACAGGGGAGGACAACATAAGGGGGGCTGTATACAGGGGAGGACAACATAAGGGGGGCTGTATACAGGGGGAGGACAACATAAGGTGGGCTGTATACAGGGGGAGGACAACATAAGGGGGGCTGTATACAGGGGGAGGACAACATAAGGGGGGCTATATACAGGGGAGGACAACATAAGGGGGACAGTATACAGGGGGAGGACAACATAAGGGGGGCTGTATACAGGGGAGGACAACATAAGGGGGGCTGTATACAGGGGGGAGGACAACATAAGGGGCTGTATACAGGGGAGGACAACAGAAGGGGGGCTGTATACAGGGGGGAGGACAACATAAGGGGGGCTGTATACAGGGGGGAGGACAACATAAGGGGGGCTGTATACAGGGGGGAGGACAACATAAGGGGGGCTGTATACAGGGGGGAGGACAACATAAGGGGCTGTATACAGGGGGAGGACAACATTAAGAGGTCTGTATACAGGGGGAGGACAACAGAAGGGGGCTGTATACAGGGGGGAGGACAACAGAAGGGGGCTGTATACAGGGAGAGGACAACATAAGGGGGTATATACAGGGGAAGGACAACATAAGGGGGGTATATACAGGGGAAGGACAACATAAGGAGCTGTATACAGGGGAAGGACAACATAATGGGGGCTGTATACAGGGAAGGACAACATAAGGGGGGCTGTATACAGGGGGAGGACAACATAAGGGGGGCTATGTACAGGGGAGGAGAACATAAGGGGGGCTGTATACAGGGAAGGACAACATAAGGGGCTGTATACAGGGAAGGACAACATAAGGGGGGCTATGTACAGGGGAGGAGAACATAAGGGGGGCTGTATACAGGGAAGGACAACATAAGGGGCTGTATACAGGGAAGGACAACATAAGGGGCTGTATACAGGGAAGGATATATAATATATATACGCTACAAATAGTCAGGGCTAACCACTAAGAGAAGGTGTAAAGGGGACAGTACAGATGTGCAGTTTGTAGAGAGATGAGGATGGTGACAGAGTGAGGAGCCTAATATATTTCTCTGGCAGATTCTGTGGATTCGTGGCTTGGAGAAGTTCTCATAATGGCCCAGGACGGATGGAGAAGATGAAAAGGGAAGAACTCCGATCAGAGAAGACGTCCCCTGTGAGTCACTAAATCTATGTGTACTGTAATGTATATGGTGTAGAGCTGGGGCTTCCTCTGTATGACTGTATGAGGGGATATTGATCTTTTGTTCAGAGGATTTTATTCAGTAGCAGCGGTGGTGTTAGTCAGTATGTGGTGGTATTATTTGTTACTTGTAATCTGGTGTGGTGTTCATTGGTCTTAGTATACCAGATTTGGTCAGTAACAATATGGTAGCAATGGTTGTGGTGTGGCGGTAATATTTCCCCCTTGTATACTGGTAATATTGGTCTCAGTATACAGGATTTGGTCAGTAACAGTATAGCGGTAATATGTATGGTGATACTATTTCTCTCCTGTATACTGGTTTATTGGTAATATCGGTCTTGATAGACAGGATTTGGTCAGTTACTATATAGCGGTAATATGTGTGGGGATATTTGCTCTTTGTATACTGGTGTTATTGGTAGCTGTATGACTTGTATCTAAGTATACAGCGTTATCATACAAAAAAATTGTCTTATAGCCTAATTACACCGGCCAATAATCGGTAACAAGTGCTCCTAGGAAGTCTATTCAGCCGATGATCGGCCCATGTAAAAGTGCCAGAGATTGGCTGACATGCAAGCAAATGCCCCATAGTCGGCTGATTTGATCTTTTGTGCGGCTAAGATCATTGCTGTCGGCTGCACATCATTTGCCCTGCTGATTAGCAGTCATTTGCAGCCCTACATTGCCCCATATCACCCCATGTTAATGGACCCTTATTAATGTTACCATAGATAAGTATGGTGGCAGAAGGGTGGGCCCCAAGAATGATTTCCCCTGGTGGGCCCAAGCACTCCAGTCCGACACTGACAGTATATATCTATCAGACTTACTGATGTCAGACACCATCTCAGGGAAGGAATTGTTCAGCTCAGTCTTCAAATCATTTCGAAGTCTAAAGATATGAATCAAGAAGAGATTACAGCAAAAAAAAAAAAAAAATCTTTAGTTTATTAATATTTTCTGCACCTTTTTAGTTAGTAACGTCTTATGACCATTGAGGTACACGGGGGCACGAGGGATAAAAGGACTTTTAACACAAGAATTCTAGTCATTTATATATGTATTAATGTTACTATGTTCTAAGAAATCATCTAAGCCTTTTATAAAGCTTTCAGCTATTACTGCTGTGACCCGCTCCTCAGGTAACCTATTCCCCCGATGGGATCAGGAGAGGCTGACCAGGCATACTAGCTGGGCTGGGCCTTATTGCTTCAATGACGCTAATCTGGGCTCAGTAATCATTTACAATGGGCTTCAGCAACCCTTAGTAATCGATTGCCAATAACATATGTACTGCATTGATACCTATAAGCAACCTTAGGAGGCCCCTGGGGCAATAACAAACAAAAGAGTACAAAAAAAAAGTTGTTTTTTTTTTATAAATAAAAAATCCCATCCCGTATGAAAAATTAAAATCACCCCCCCTTTTCTCATTTTTTAATTAAAAAAATAATTTTAGAAAAATTGCTATTGTGGCATGTGAAATCGTCTGAACTAGTAAATTATAATTTTCCTGATTTCGAACGATAAACGGCGTAAGTGCAAAAAAAATTGAATTGCTGATTTTTGGTCAAATCACATCCAGAAAAAATCTGAATAAAAAGGGATCAAAAAAGTTATATATATATATATATATATATATATATATATATATATATATATATATACACATGCAAGCAATATACCGATAAAAAGTCCAGATCCTGGCCCAAAAAATGACCATAAAATAAAAGTAATATAAGGATCAGAATAGAAAAATTTTACACGCATTTTTAAATGCCCTTATGCAGAAGAACATAGCATTAATAGTATGGGTAGAGTACTTTAGCTACAAGACAGCTTAAAGGGGTATTCTCACCTGGCTTAATCAGCTTGGCATCGCTGCATCCCACTGTTACTTCCCCTGCCCCATCCTTCTCCCCAGCGGGATGCAGTGATGCCGAGCTGAATATGGCAGGACAGAATAAGCTGAATTACACATTAAAACCATCTCCCCATCCTGTTAATTCTTTGTTGGCAATCCTCTGACCTCTCGTCAGCTACAGAATATTTGGATGATGAACATGCGGCCCCGTTAGATTGGACGTTCCATGATTATTTATCTTAGCAGCTGTCGTCTGGCCGCACATACTGTAAACTTAGCGAGATAATCAGATGTTAAGAAATCTCAGATTCCTGGCAAAATCTCCAAGCAGATCAATCTGTCACAATGATTTTATTCTGCAGATGATCTCAGAGTCATTCCGATGAGGTGGAAAAATGACAGAACGAGAAAATTGCTTCTGACTTGTAAAATGTCACATTGCTACTCACTGGTCGTTGCGCTCTAAAGCAATAAAAGCCTTGTCCTCAAGTCCTCTCACATTCTGCATGACCTCCTCTACATCCTCCGTTTTCACAGGTCGTTTCTTCATGCCGGCAATTTCAGATATTAGAACCTAAAATGTAACAACAGAATTTAAAGGGGAGGTAACAGGTTAATTAGCAAATTCCCCCCCCCTTTCTACCTTCCAATTTTTCCCAAATGTTGCTTTCACCTCTGCGAAATTCAGCACATTGCCCCGTGATGTACTATGACGTTGCATCATTTTTGCCCTTTTTTGTGAATTTTAAATGGGCACTGTTAATATAATTTTCAAAATCTAAATCAGCAGGAGATGGGATATAAAGCAGGTTTGCAATTTACATTTCTTATTCTTTAAAAAAAAAAAATAAGTATAGGTAAGGTAAGTCTAGCTGTTATATAACATGTCTTCAGGAGACTGGACCTGGATACAGTAAGTATAGCTGTTATATAGCAGCCTTCAGGAGACTGGACCTGGATACAGTAAGTATAGCTGTTATATAGCAGCCTTCAGGAGACTGGACCTGGATACAGTAAGTATAGCTGTTATATAGCTGCCCTCAGGAGACTGGACCTGGATACAGTAAGTATAGCTGTTATATAGCTGCCTTCAGGAGACTGGACCTGGATACAGTAAGTATAGCTGTTATATAGCTGCCATCAGGAGACTGGACCTGGATACAGTAAGTATAGCTGTTATATAGCTGCCTTCAGGAGACTGGACCTGGATACAGTAAGTATAGCTGTTATATAGCTGCCTTCAGGAGACTGGACCTGGATACAGTAAGTATAGATGTTATATAGCCGCCTTCAGGAGACTGGACCTGGATACAGTAAGTATAGCTGGTATATAGCTGCCTTCAGGAAACTGGACCTGGATACAGTAAGTATAGCTGTTATATAGCTGCCATCAGGAGACTGGACCTGGATACAGTAAGTATAGCTGTTATATAGCAGCCATCAGGAGACTGGACCTGGATACGGTAGGTATAGCTGTTATATAGCTGCCTTCAGGAGACTGGACCTGAATACAGTAAATATAGCTGTTATATAGCAGCCTTCTGGAGACTGGACCTGGATACAGTAAGTATAGCTGTTATATAGCAGCCATCAGGAGACTGGACCTGGATACAGTAAGTATAGCTGTTATATAGCTGCCTTCAGGAGACTGGACCTGAATACAGTAAATATAGCTGTTATATAGCTGCCTTCAGGAGACTGGACCTGAATACAGTAAATATAGCTTTGTTATAAAGCATAAGAACTGAAATATAATAATTAATATGCAGACATGCTTTACTTCACATGCCCTGCTGATTTAGATTTCAAAAGTTATAACCACAAGGACACTTTAACATCAACATTAAACATCAAGTTTCATACAATAAAATGTTTCCACAACACCTAAACCATAAATCTAATATTGCAGAGAATAGTAAAAAATCACAAAGAAAGACCATGAAATGTGTCTAAAAAGTTGGTCAGAAAAAATAATGCAAAATGCTCCAGAAAACAGACAGATAAAAACGTGTGACTTCCTTGTTTGTCTCTTCTGTTTTCTGTTGCACATAAGGACTGGGGGTTATTACCTCATGTTGTGGTGAACACTGAGCATCCAGCAAGAAGCCAACATATCCGTCATAGGCGGCCTAAATCCAATGTGAAAATAATAGTAAGTCAAATGTAAGATAAAGTAGAAAATATTTCTGAGCTTAATTCCTGATACCTGCTGCTATTGAGCTCCATCATGTACGATCACTTGCTGTGTACGGGACCTGCTGCAGGTGGCTGGGAGAGACACTATCAACTGGGAAAAGAGTGATGGGCATGCAGCGCTTAAAGGGAACCAATCAGGACGATTATCCTGGTTCCCGGCAGCGGAGTATGGCTCTATTGTGCAGCATATACCAGTCAGGGCTGCTGCAGTAGCTTTACAAAGGGGAAAAAGATGTTTTCTTACACTGCACGAGGCCGGGAGAGGGGCGGCAACTAGTCATCTGGGCGAAGAGCTGCCTGTGACTAGTCACCACTCTCTGTCAGCGCACAGTGCAAGGATGATTGATTGACAGGCAGAGAGGCCACTAATGGGTCTCTGCGCCTGTCAATCATCCCCTACCTGCACCCTGACAAGGTGAGAGTGGTAACTAGAGGTGGCTCTCTGCCCAGATGACTAGTTGCCGCCCCTCTCCTGGCCTCTCGCAGTGTCATAAAACATCTTTCCCCCCCTCGTAAAGCTACTGCTGCAGCTGCGACTGGTATATGCTCCACAAGCTGCACAATAGATCTATATTGCCGGGAACCATATCACCACAATGGCATTGATTGGTTCCCTTTAATGTCTATCTCCACTGTTTTTTTTAAATAACTATTGTGCAGCACTGTGCACGGTGGCCATGTCTCTAATGTACATCTATTATAAATATAGCACCAGAACAGGAATCGCAGCGCTCGTCCATCACATATAACTGTGCCGTATGAGACAAAGCTTAATGCTGCATCTCCATATCTCTGTCAGTCTGTGCACCGGGCCACATGCTGGAGAAGGGAGCACAGAGTGGGGGGCTAAGAAGCCTATTCAGAAGTAAATTCATAATAGATTTCAAACCAATTTCTCCAGATGAAAGGTCGGCACTCACCCTCCCTAAGCATTCACCCTCTTATCCTTACCAAAATAGGGGTACAGTGCATTCCACTAAAGGGGTGTTAATGATCTGCTCTCCTACAAAAAGCAATTCCCAATTTTGAAACAGTATAACACGGATAAAGAGCGGCACTCACCCTTCCATATATATATATTTTTTTAATTTCAGTCTTTATTTCGAGGTATCCAATGTGAGATTAGCAGAACAGCAGACATGTAGGTACCTCGGGCTTGTCTCTGGGATCCCCCATCTCTGATATGTGATCCTGTCATCATGCGCCCGATCTCCCACCATCGCCCTGATATCCCAGCAGTGGTAGATGAGACGGAGGCGGGGGCAGCCTGGAGACAGAGTGAGGCGGGTGCAGACAGCCCGTAATGAGGATCATTTTCCCAAAGACGTGAGATCACAGAGACAAGGCCAGAGGTACCTATAGGATGTCTGCTTAGTATCTGAAAACTGGCGGCAGGGATATACAATATCCAGATCCATGCTGTCGGAGAAAAGGAGGCCTCCTATCCTTTTACAAACCCTGATGCTATGACCAGGCCCATGAAGAAGACGTCACAATGTACACGTCACAGCCCCAAGATGGTGCCCGATCCTACAGATCCCCAGAATGGCAAAAGATTAAATGAGCAAGTACCCATCCCCCTCCCCTAGCCTGAGACAAAGTCAGGAATTCACAGTGAATAGCATTGATCAGTCAGATAGGTGCTCTGCTAGTTAAGGCCCAGGGAGCCACGCTATACTTGTACGTCACCTGTGGTCAGTATGAATGTTATTTGTCATACCGTTATTAGGGTGTTATATGTGCATGTATGTATCCGCCCATGTATGTATCTGCCCGTGTGTGTATCTGCCAGTGTATGTATCTGCCAGTGTATGTATCTGCCCATGTATGTATCTGCCCATGTATGTATCTGCCCGTGTGTGTATCTGCCAGTGTATGTATCTGCCCATGGATGTATCTGCCCGTGTGTGTATCTGCCAGTGTGTGTATCTGCCCATGGATGTATCTGCCCGTGTATGTATCTGCCCGTGTGTGTATCCGCCCGTGTATGTATCTGCCCGTGTATCTGCCCATGTATGTATCCGCCCGTGTATGTATCCGCCCGTGTGTATCCGCCCGTGTATGTATCTGCCCGTGTGTGTATCTGCCAGTGTATGTATCTGCCCGTGTGTGTATCTGCCAGTGTATGTACCTGCCCATGTATGTATCTGCCCGTGTGTGTATCTGCCCATGTATGTATCTGCCCGTGTGTGTATCTGCCAGTGTATGTATCTGCCCGTGTGTGTATCCGCCCGTGTATGTACCTGCCCATGTATGTATCTGCCCGTGTGTGTATCTGCCAGTGTGTGTATCTGCCCGTGTGTGTATCTGCCCGTGTGTGTATCTGCCCGTGTATGTATCTGCCCATGTATGTATCAGCCCGTGTACGTATCTGCCCGTGTGTGTATCTGCCAGTGTATGTATCTGCCCGTGTATGTACCTGCCCGTGTATGTATCTGCCTATGGATGTATCTGCCCGTGTATGTATCTGCCCATGGATGTATCCGCCCATGTATGTACCTGCCTGTGTATGTATCTGCCTATGGATGTATCTGCCCGTGTATGTATCCACCCCTGTATGTATCTGTCTGTGTATGTATCTGCCCGTGTGTGTATCTGCCAGTGTATGTATCCGCCCATGTATGTATCTGCCCGTGTGTGTATCTGCCAGTGTATGTATATGCCCGTGTGTGTATCTGCCCGTGTGTGTATCTGCCCGTGTGTGTATCTGCCAGTGTATGTATATGCCCGTGTGTGTATCTGCCAGTGTATGTATATGCCCGTGTGTGTATCTGCCAGTGCGTGTATCTGCCCGTGTATGTACCTGCCCGTGTATTTATCTGCCTGTGTATGTATCCGTCCGTGTGTGTATCCGCCCGTGTATGTATCTGCCCATGGATGTATCCGCCCATGTATGTTTGCTGTCAGTCTTCTTATTTCCTGGTCTGTATCGATAGGCTCTGGACTTCTGCCGGGGTCTTCTCTATCTTACTCACTTTCCTTTACAATCTCCAATTCTTTGTCCTGTTACAATGCAGACTTCACGTCTCGTCTTTTCTACATTCCTCCCGATGTCGGATTTTTACTTTCTTCATGTTCCTGTTCCATTATGTATTATTTCTGACATTATTATGTAAGACACTCGCTTCATCCATCTGCTACATGCGACTGTTTAATGAGATTTACTTTTGTTTTGAAAGTGACTTTTTGTGAGGTTATACATGAAAAACTTATAGAATAGAGAGAAACGGAGGGAATACAGAGCTAACCGAATCTTGTAGCCATGTCTATGATGGAACTATTATCTGTATATAGATAGATAGATAGATAGATAGATAGATAGATAGATAGATAGGAGATAGATAGATAGGAGATGGATAGATAGATAGATAGATAGGAGATAGATAGATAGGAGATAGATAGATAGGAGATGGATAGATAGATAGATAGGAGATAGATAGATAGGAGATGGATAGATAGATAGATAGGAGATAGATAGATAGGAGATAGATAGATAGGAGATGGATAGATAGATAGATAGGAGATAGATAGATAGGAGATGGATAGATAGATAGATAGGAGATAGATAGATAGGAGATAGATAGATAGGAGATGGATAGATAGATAGATAGGAGATGGATAGATAGATAGATAGATAGGAGATAGATAGATAGATAGATAGATAGGAGATAGATAGATAGATAGATAGATAGATAGATAGATAGATAGGAGATAGATAGGAGATAGATAGGAGATAGATAGATAGGAGATGGATAGATAGATAGATAGGAGATGGATAGATAGATAGATAGATAGGAGATAGATAGATAGATAGATAGATAGGAGATAGATAGATAGATAGATAGATAGATAGATAGATAGATAGATAGATAGATAGGAGATAGATAGGAGATAGATAGGAGATAGATAGGAGATAGATAGGAGATAGATAGGAGATAGATAGGAGATAGATAGGAGATAGATAGGAGATAGATAGGAGATAGATAGGAGATAGATAGGAGATAGATAGGAGATAGATAGGAGATAGATAGGAGATAGATAGGAGATAGATAGATAGATAGATAGATAGGAGATAGATAGATAGATAGATAGATAGATAGATAGATAGGAGATAGATAGGAGATAGATAGATAGATAGATAGATAGATAGGAGATAGATAGATAGATAGGAGATAGATAGGAGATAGATAGGAGATAGATAGATAGGAGATAGATAGATAGATAGATAGATAGATAGGAGATAGATAGATAGATAGATAGATAGATAGGAGATAAATAGATAGATAGGAGATGGATAGATAGGAGATAGATAGATAGATAGGAGATAGATAGGAGATAGATAGATAGATAGATAGATAGATAGATAGATAGATAGGAGATAGATAGATAGATAGATAGATAGATAGATAGGAGATAGATAGATAGATAGATAGGAGATAGATAGATAGATAGATAGATAGATAGATAGATAGGAGATAGATAGATAGGAGATAGATAGATAGATAGATAGATAGGAGATAGATAGATAGATAGATAGATAGATAGATAGATAGATAGATAGATAGATAGATAGGAGATAGATAGATAGGAGATGGATAGATAGGAGATAGATAGATAGATAGATAGATAGGAGATAGATAGGAGATAGATAGATAGATAGATAGATAGGAGATAGATCCCGCCCAGTAGTCCAGGAGTAAGCAGCACTGAACATGAGCTCCTGAGTTTTCATCACTTTATACCTTGTAATGAGCAAATTCTAAGACGAAACCTGGGAAATACAAACTCCATGGGATACAGAAGCGAGCAGCACTAAAGCTCTTCATAAAAAGGAAAAACTTTTTTTGGATTTAAAGGACAAAACAAGAATCTTGCTTTGAGGACAGCCAACAATCATCAAGACAGACCACAAGGCTACAAGGACCATCAACCTCAAGAGTCCAAAGATCCTCAGCAGCCACAGGTAAGAGCTCCTGCTCCAACACCAACCCCTACCCCCTCACCAGAAACTGCTAGAGACCAAACTCCATAGAAATAAGGATAATATTTAAAACATGCAAAATCACAATTTAGAGCACGTAAAGTCCAGCAACATAGATGAGCAGAGGAGCCAGGCAGCCTCAGCCAGCAGGGGGTCAGACATCCTGGAGATAACATACTCAGAAGGGCTGCGGAGCATTCAGGCAAGGAAAGCCATAAAAGATGCCACCACCAGACAGAATCCAGAGACCCTCTATGCCGACTTTACTTATAAAGAGCCAATTAGGAGGAAAACGGATGTGGTCTTCTTCACCGAGCAGCCCAATGCCTGGAACAAAGCCTTCTGCAACTATTATGAAAACATCTCAAAGGGCGGCATCAACCGGGGCCGGCAGATCAGGGTAAAGGAAACTGGGGATGAGGAGGACACAGTACTCACCATAAACATCTATAACACTGGCACCATCATGGTACAAGGAACTGAGGATAACCTCACTCAGTTTGAAAGAACATTTCCTGATATTAAAAACGAAGCTCAAAAACACAAGCAAGAGCAAAAACCAGAGACAGTCCCCAAGGACCCCCCTGTGTCTGTAGGTGAGGATGCTTCCCACCCAACACCCAACATTCTCAGAGACTGCTTATCTCAATTGGAGAGAGACTTTGTACAGTTCAAGGAGGAACTTCAAAGAAACCAAAGTGACAAAAATGCAAACGACAAAGCACTTAATGAAATAAACAAACTGAAATGTGAATTCACAGCAGCTCTAGGAGAAATGCAATGTAAAGTACAAGCCCTCCAACAAGAAAACATCAAGCTACAACATGAGATAACAGATCTAAAGAGACAAATCCAGAACCAGGACGGGGGCCCAGGGGGGAGCACAGGCACAATGGCAGCCAGCATCCAGGACTTTATATCAGAGATCCGGAACAGACCAACAACACCAGAAATAAATGTGACCATACCAACCAACGGCGGACTGATCCAGATGGAGACAGAGCCAACAACTATCAGAGCCGCTAGCACAGACCAGCACAAAGACCCAGCAACACAACCAAGTGGCACCCAGGAAACCATCCAGCAAGCAGCCCGTAAGCCCCAACGCGGGGACACTGATACCGTACTAATCATAGACTCTAATGGGAAATACCTTAACATGAGGCGACTTTTCCCCAAAATTAGGGTTAAGAAAATTAATTGTGCAACCATTGAACAAGTCACAGCAGTTATCAATGAACCACACTTTACCAACCCAACCAATCTAGTCATACATACAGGTACAAACAATCTCCAAGACCAGCAGCAACAAATTGCTGAACAGCTGACCCAGCTGGCAAAAACTGCACAAAAGAAGTTCCCGACCAGTAAAATAATAGTGTCCACCCTGCTGCCTAGAAAGGATGTGGCCAGCGATACCATCCAGACCATTAACAACGACCTAGCAGCTAAGATCAGCTCAGTGCCAAACATCACCCTGGCACAACACCCCAACATCAACCACCACCACCTATACGACAGCAAACACCTCAACAAGCAAGGGGTCAGTCTCCTGGCCAAAGAAATAAAGGACATTGTACTAAACAGAATCCCCCGTCCTAGACCCCACACAGGCCAAACCAGAGACAACAGGGAAACGCCACCAACAACCCAAACACCTCAAGCATCATGTGCCACACCACAAACTGGAAACATGGCCCCATACCCCAAATCAGACCACCAAAGGCAAAAACCATGGAGAAAACCACCTGCCTCACACCGAGAAATAAAGAGCAGAGACCTCGACGAGATAAAGACCCTGCTCAGAACCCTTAGTAGGATACTCATGTGACTGGACAACACAAGCCTTGTCTACCATGCCAGAACCAGTCAGACCCCCAGACCGTCCTACACATCCAGCTCATTACAAGGTATACAGACCCCCTATGACATCCTTTATTATCAGCAGTTGGAACATCCAAGGTCTGAACGCTTCAGCCTTTGGATGTAAAGTAAACGATCCGGACTTCACCCAGAGTCTGGAAAATAGTGACATCCAAATCCTCCTAGAAACCTGGACTAAAGCAGAGAGTGAGTCCCTGGTGCCCACTGGATACAGGGAAATCTTTGTCCCGGCCCTGAAAAACAAAACCACCAAACTAGGCCGCTGTTCAGGAGGAATACTAGTGTGGTACAAAGCGGAGTTCCATCAGCAGATCAGACCGGTGAAGCGAGGAGACAGCCACATCTGGATTAGAATAGACCGCTCCATCCTCACCGCCCAATCTGACATCTACCTATGCGCTGCCTACATACCACCGCCAGAGTCCCCTTACCACAACCCTGAAACCTTCGAAATCCTGCAAAGGGAAGCCGCCCACTATCAAACCCGCGGAAAAGTCCTCATAACTGGAGATCTCAATGCCAGAACAGGTAGGGAAAGAGACTACCTGACCGCAGACGGAAACATCTATATATATGGGGCAGAGACTGAATGTGATAGCTCAGTACACATGGAGAGGAACAGCTATGACAGCACAGTGAACAAGAGCGGCAAAAAATTGTTGAATCTCTGCCGAAGTTTGGGGCTTCACATCCTCAATGGTCGCACCAAGGGAGACTCCCTAGGAAGGACTACCTTAAACTCCCATGTGGGCAGCAGTGTAGTGGACTACGCCATCACAGATATGGGCCATTCAGACATTGGGGCCTTCATAGTCAATCCACAATCACACCTGTCGGACCATAACCAGATAGTCCTTTATATTAAGTCCACAAACAAACCACCGGGACAAAAACCCCATCAGGCCGGACTTTTCCCATTACATCCATCCTACAAGTGGTCCAAGATGTCGTCTCTCAAGTATAAAGAGATACACACTGAACCAAAAATCCAAGGGATGCTCAACAACTTTAACAACAAGGTGTACCAGAGTAACCCAGAAGGAGTGGACCAAGCGGTAAGGGATCTTAATAATATATTCTACACCATGGCAGAAATGGCTGACCTGCAAAAGAGTAGCCACAAGAAGACAAAAGAAAAAAATCCTAGCGCTTGGTTTGATAAGGAGTGCAAAGGTGTACGGAAGACCCTAAGATCGGCCTCAAATAAAAAGCACAGGGACCCCAACAACACTAAACTGCGGGAGGCCTATGACACAATACAAAGGCAATACAAAACCCTTCTCAGAAGGAAAAAACAGGAGTACACCTTAACCAAGCTCACCCAGCTCCAAGACGCCCTCCAAGAAAACTCCTTCTGGGAACTATGGAACCACCTGGGCACAAAGGGAAAGAAAAACACCCTCCACATTCAGAGCGGCAACATCTGGCTCCAATATTTCAAAAACCTCTATGGAGACATCCCGAAAGAGGAACGGAACCCGGACCAAGAACAAATTATATCAAAACTGAAGACCATGGAGGAGATACTGAAGGACTTCCAAAACCCTCTGGATTTACCTATAACACCGCAGGAGATTTCTGAGAGACTATCAACTATAAGGTGTAAGAAAGCCAGCGGTACTGACGGCATCCCCCCCGAAATGATCAAGTACAGCCCACCAGCAATACAGGCGGCCATAGCAAAACTGTACAACATTGTGCTGAGCTCTGGCTACTTCCCTCGTGCCTGGAACCAAGGTGTCATAACCCCAATACACAAGAGCGGGGACAGGTACGACCCGGCCAACTATCGGGGGGTATGTGTCAGCAGCAACCTGGGGAAACTCTTCAACAACATCCTGAACCAGAGAATCCTCAGCTTCCTCACCCAGCACAATATCCTCAGCAAAAGCCAAGCAGGGTTCATGCCGAACCACCGCACCACGGACCATGTCTATACCCTGCACCGCCTCATCCAGAGCCACGTCCACAACACAAAGAAAGGAAAAATATATGCCTGTTTTGTGGACTTCAAAAAGGCTTTCGATTCGGTGTGGCACCCAGGATTGCTTCTAAAATTGCTGGAGAGTGGAATAGGGGGAAAGACCTATGATGTTATCAAAAGTTCCTACACTGGGAACCAATGCTGCGTGAAGGTAAATGGGAAGAGAACGGCTTATTTCCAGCAGAGCCGAGGAGTCAGGCAGGGCTGCTGCCTCAGCCCAACACTCTTCAACATTTATATCAATGAGCTAGCAGTAGCCCTGGAGTCCTCCCCAACACCAGGTCTCACCCTCCATGACACCGAGGTGAAATTCCTTCTGTATGCGGATGACCTTCTCCTCCTATCATCATCTGAGAAAGGTCTCCAAGACCAGCTAGCCATCCTGGAGAAGTTCAGCACCACATGGGCTCTACCCATCAACCTCAAAAAGACCAACACTGTGGTGTTCCAGAGAAGGAAAACAAAGTCAGCCGGGTCCCCTACCTTCACGCTACACAACCAGCCCCTTACAGCCACCAGCAGCTACACGTACCTGGGCCTGATAATAGAACAGACGGGGAGCTTCAAATCTGCCATCGAGATGCTGAGAGACAAAGCCTGCAAAACCTTCTACACCATCAGAAGACAATTCTACCACCTTAAACCACCTGTCAGGGTTTGGCTTAAAATCTTTGACTCCATTATTGCACCAATTCTCCTGTATGGCAGCGAGGTCTGGGGTCCTCACACATACCCCGACTGGTCAAAATGGGATTCCAGCCCAACGGAAATCTTCCATTTGGAGTTCTGTAAGCATCTCCTCCAGGTCCATCGGAGCACCTCTAACTGTGCCTGTAGAGCAGAGCTGGGCAGATTCCCCCTACACCTAACTATCCAGAAGAGGGCGCTGTCATTCTGGGGTCACCTACATGGTAGTAGTGAAGGTTCCTATCACCATAAAGCCTTGCTACACCAAGGGGCCCCAGGCAAAGCAGAGCCCCAAAACATACCCTCTGGAACCCAGCCCAACCAGACAATCCCACCATACCAGCTCACAAAAGCCGGGATCAGGAACACAATAACCAGGAGACAAGAAGACTACGTCCAAGAATGGAGAGAGGAGGTCAGGGCATCCCAGAAGCTGGCCGTGTACCAGAGCCTGCAGAGGGAGTATAGACTGGCCCCATATCTGGAGGAGCTTCCCAACCCCAGAGACCGGAAGATCCTGAGCCGCTACAGACTGAGCGCCCACAACCTGGCCATTGAAACTGGGCGGCACCGACAGAGCTACATCCCCAGGGAGAGCAGACTGTGCCAGCAGTGCGACCAGGAGGCCGTGGAGGATGAGGCCCACTTCCTGCTACACTGCTCTAAATACTCAGCAGTGAGGGTCACTCACTATAGGAGACTCTCCAACCTCCTCCCAGGCTTCTCCACCATGGAGGAGGAAGAGAAACTACCCATCCTGCTGGGAGAAGAAGAGACCACAGCGACTATAGTGGCACAATACGTCACTGCCTGCCATAGACTGAGAGGAGCGTGATACGTCATGGACTCCGATACCCCGACCCCGATAGGTCATGGACTCCAATACCCCGACCCTGAATGTATTCCCCCCCCCCCACCATCATGATACATCATGAACCCCTGTACACCGACCCCGGGTGAATCCCATTTCCTCAACTCCCTATTCTCCCCATGCTTTGGCAATGCTAATGTGTAACTTGGACCTGCCAATAAAGCTTTTTTGATTTGATTTGATTTGATTTGATTTGATAGGAGATAGATAGAAGATAGATAGATAGATAGATAGATAGATAGATAGGAGATAGATAGATAGGAGATGGATAGATAGGAGATAGATAGATAGATAGATAGATAGATAGATAGATAGATAGATAGATAGGAGATAGATAGATAGGAGATAGATAGATAGGAGATAGATAGATAGGAGATAGATAGATAGATAGATAGATAGATAGGAGATAGATAGATAGGAGATAGATAGGAGATAGATAGATAGGAGATAGATAGATAGGAGATAGATAGATAGGAGATAGATAGGAGATAGATAGATAGGAGATAGATAGATAGATAGATAGGAGATAGATAGATAGATAGATAGATAGATAGATAGATAGATAGATAGATAGATAGGAGATAGATAGATAGGAGATAGATAGATAGATAGATAGATAGATAGATAGATAGATAGGAGATAGATAGATAGATAGATAGATAGATAGATAGATAGATAGATAGGAGATAGATAGATAGATAGATAGATAGATAGATAGATAGGAGATAGATAGATAGATAGATAAGAGATAGATAGATAGATAGATATAGATAGATAGATAGATAGATAGGAGATAGATAGATAGATAGATAGATAGATAGATAGATAGATAGGAGATAGATAGATAGATAGATAGATAGGAGATAGATAGATAGATAGGAGATAGATAGATAGATAGATAGGAGATAGATAGATAGATAGATAGGAGATAGATAGATAGGAGATAGATAGATAGATAGATAGAAAGATAGATAGATAGGAGATAGATAGATAGATAGATAGATAGATAGATAGATAGATAGGAGATAGATAGATAGATAGGAGATAGATAGATAGATAGATAGATAGATAGATAGGAGATAGATAGATAGATAGATAGATAGATAGATAGATAGATAGATAGATAGGAGATAGATAGATAGGAGATAGATAGATAGGAGATAGATAGGAGATAGATAGGAGATAGATAGATAGGAGATAGATAGGAGATAAATAGATAGATAGATAGATAGATAGATAGGAGATAGATAGGAGATAGATAGGAGATAGATAGAGAGATAGATAGATAGATAGATAGATAGATAGATAGATAGATAGATAGATAGGAGATAGATAGATAGATAGATAGATAGGAGATAGATAGATAGGAGATAGATAGAAGATAGATAGATAGATAGATAGATAGATAGATAGATAGATAGATAGATAGGAGATAGATAGATAGATAGATAGATAGATAGATAGATAGATAGGAGATAGATAAATAACCTACCTTAATTTTATCTAGAATATTTCCAAAAACAGAAGAATCTTTGCAGATTTTTACAAAACTTTCACTGAAGATCTGTAGACGGGCAAAATGTGGCGGCCTAATGTGGGCAATGCTTAGAAGTTCCTAAATCACCAATAACAAAACAGGAAATAATTAGATTTTATTTCTCAGTTTTAAGCGCTTCCTTACAGTTTAGCAGAGCGCAGTTACACCCTGGTGATAGCATGGCCTTAGGGGCAGCAAGGTGTCACAGCCGCAAATGACAGTAAGCCCTTTAAATGCTGCGGTCACACTGACTCCCTCCGCCCTCCATCGGCGCCCCAGAAAGAAGAAGAAGAAATCCCAGTTTCCCGGCTAGGGAGGCCTATTAGGCTCTTCCCTAAGACATTCTGATCAGTAATGCCTGGCAATGGAGCACTGACAGGCATAATACACTGCAGTACAGATCTGTACTGCAGTGTATTATACCTGTTATATAGAGATTGCCTAGTGGGACAGTAAAAAGAAAAATTTTAATAAATATAAAGGTGAAAAAAACACTATAATTAATAAAAGACACAATTCTTTCCCCTATCATAAATGGTGTTTTAAGGGTCAATGTAAAATGCTGACAATGTAAAGTGCTGCAGAATCAGGTGCGGGATCACAGCAGCGCTGATGGTAAGTATATACTGCTGATGGTAAGTACACACTGCTGATGATAAGTATACACTGCTGATGGTAAGTATACACTGCTGATGGTAAGTACACACTGCTGATGGTAAGTACACACTGCTCATGGTAAGTATATACTGCTGATGGTAAGTACACACTGCTGATGGTAAGCACACATTGCTGATGGTAAGTATATACTGCTGATGGTAAGTACACACTGCTCATGGTAAGTACACATTGCTGGTGGTAAGTATATACTGCTGATGGTAAGTAGACATTGCTGATGGTAAGAATGCACTGCTAATGGTATCTGGAAATATGTATATCCCTGCTGTCAGTTTCCCTTCTTTAAATGGCCCCATGAACGGTACAGGCATCGTTCGCACGGCCTGGCTGCTCTATACAATGTGCTGTGTACTGCTGGTATATATTTTATCCATAAATGCAAGATGAAGAACAATCTTCAGCATTCACCGATCCTTGTGAAAAGTATTTTTTGCAGGTACAAGATGGTAACTATGTAGTCACTATGGCCATGAGGAAGCTGTGAAACAGCCGTGTGCCTCAAGGATCAGTGAGTGCTGCGGATTTTTCTTAATATCACATTTAAGTCAATTTGTTTCTGGACGATTGTGCGCCACCATTTGTGTAAGACCCTATCCTAGTGGTGTGGAGCTTTCCGGAGTCTGGCAGTGCCGGCTCGCTTTAGACATGATTTACGTATCAGGGTGCTTTGCTGATCTCACTGGGAAGCGCCCCTTAGCAATTAGTTTCCTTCCCTGAAGGGATATCTGGCTATTCTCAGGCTTTGAGACTCATGACTGAAGTTCCACAGAACCTGTTTTTGCATATTCAAAATTTTTAGGGGGCAATGTATCAGTGGAGACTCTTGAGTGAGTACTTCATTAGATTTTCTTTTGCTGATGTCCCTGAGATCAGTGATTGTTGTGTTTTGTTGGTTTCCTGTCCAATGCCTCCTGATAGCCAGAATCCTGCTCCACACTGATGAGGGGCAAATACCCTAAAACAGCTCTCTGTGGATGGGATACCTGGCCTTGGGATTTCCCTTGTCATGTCGTAATACTTTCAAATGAGTTAGGCTTTGACGCTAAAGGGACCACCCTGGTATTTCCTAATATTTGCAACTAAGTGGGACTTAAGGGGCTACTTATCAGGGTGGTTTGGTGATCTCTCCCCTTGGCTGGGTCCTTCCCTGTAGAGATATCTGTCTATTCCCGTGTTTTGAGACTCGTAACCGAGACTCCACGGACCCTGTTTTTGCATTTTCAATTTTTTTTAGGGGGTAACTTATCAATGGAGACTCTGCATTGAGTACTCCATTGGATTTTTTTGCTGCTCTCCCTGAGCTCAGTGATTGTTTTGTCCTGATTTACACCAGTTCCTGATAATTTATACTAAATCTACCAATCTGTCACAGGCCAGGGCCCTTTTGCTGATCCCCACAAGACTTTTGTTTGTCTAGAAGAATCCCCCCACCTCCACCCGACATATCTTTGTATTCACGAGTCAGATGATATGCTCTTTTTATGGAGCCTTGTGTTCCCACCTTTATTAGCTTCTTCTCATGGTACTCAACACTCCCGTTCTTGTGGAAGTCTTTGGATATGTCTTGCTTTTGAGGAATTTCTCTGCCAAACTGTAAGAACATATTGAACTGGTCAGATTTGGTAAGACCGGTGAAGTAGGCCGGGAGAAACTGGTATTCCTCCCCCCGCTCCAGGGATGCTGGTGGTCCGCCAAACTTCAGTAACTTTATTTCGGGCAGATCAAGCTCTTTTTGCTTCAGCGGTGATCTTGTATATTCTTTGTGTTCTGGATTTTCTTGGCACGTTGTTTGAGGCCGAGTGTCTACAACAGAATTGGCAAATGGAGTGTTTATTGGTGTAAATGGGCCGGTTTGTTTCATGATTGGAGAACTTGCACAAGAAGACTTGGCTTTTGGGTTTGCCTTTACTGAACTTGACTTCAGAGTAAAGTTTATAAATGAATCTTTTACTTTCTCAGCTTTTTCAGTTGGCGTCTGTGTCATTTTCCCACCTGTCCAGAAACTCTTTTCTAGAACTGTTGGCTTAAACAGATGGTTATGGTTCAGATGTCCGCCTGTATAATCCCAGGAATCTTTCTGATTTGCTTGTTCCACACCATCCAAAAGGATATTAAGGGGCAGGATTCTAGATTTTGGTTTTGTATTCAACATAATAGCAGTAGTGTCTGAAACAATGTTCTGATAAAGAAACAGGCCTGGAAAACAAAAGCACAGAGTCAGACAAGTCTCTATATTCTGCAAATACAATTATACTACTGCATCCAAACACAGCGATCAATGTACAGTATATACGTGTCACAGATATAGACAGAAACCAATCACCATGGCTTTACAGACCCAGCTTTTACTCCCCTATAGCCTTCATGCACTGATCGAATACAAAAATTTGGGCACCCCTGGTCAAAATCGCTGATACTGTGAAGGAAGTTTAAGATGAAATGACATCCACAAGGCATAAAGATGAAATAGGCTTTTTAACATTTTAAGCAATATAAGGAATAGTGGTATTGCAACCGACCCCTCTATGGAGTAATTATGGAGCAGACACATCTCCTGACACACTGAGCAAAAGAGGCGGAAATTCCAAGTGGAGTCCACTTGAAATTCTGCCTGTCTCTTTGCTTCAAAGGAATTTCTCATGTGCCTCCGCTCAAAAAATTTACATGTCGATTATATAAACGGAGAGGAAAGGCGCACAAGAAATCCTATTGAAGCAATGGGACATGCAGAATTTCAAGCAGAATCTGCGGTGCGGACTCCGCTTGGAATTTCCGCCTCTTTTGCTCTGTGTGAATGGGCCCTAAGAGACTGATCGGAACTGCCTTCCATTCTTTTTGTTTTCTTACTCAAGGGGAGTAAGTCTTTGAATACACAGGTGCCCTTTAAATGTCATAAAACATTCCCTGACTCAGAGGACAGATATGTAGCGGTACATTGTACTATATAGAGTATTGCTGGGATTGTATAATAGGGGTTGTCCACATCCCACCTCCTTATTCTAGAACACCTAGCCAGTCTACCAGAGACTTTGGTTACATGTACAGACACCTTCCTGTTTGATACTGGCTCTGATGCATCGGGCTTATAATGGTATATAGCAGCGTATAATGATATCTGGAGGATGATGTCGCCATCACAGAGACAATTCTGCAATGTATAGACCTGGCATTCGTGAATACTCTAATGGCACCATACGTCTCACGTATAAATGGAATTACTCCCGAGAGGGCGGTTAGATCCATCACCACTTAGACTAGGCAAGGAGGAGGGATTAGGTCAGGCTGGTACAGTATCTTCATCTATTTCGAGGGGCTTTAATACAGGAAATACAGAAAGTAAAAACACAAACAAGTCATCCGGGACGAGAGAGAGAGAGAGAGAGAGAGAGAGAGAGAGTGACAGACGGAGACGGCCCGTGTGAGAGATAACAGCCCTAATACATTAGCAGAAGAAGGTAGAAGAGCTGCGGAGAACAAGCAGATAATATGTTATACTACAAAATGTACCCGGCGCTGCCCGGGTATAAAGTGTCAGTGTGTATAGGGGGTCCTGTATACCTGTAGTATAGAGTTGGTGGAGGTGCTGTATACCTGTAGTATAGAGTTGGTGGAGGTCTTGTATACCTGTAGTATAGAGTTGGTGGAGGTCTTGTATACCTGAAGTACATAGTTCGGGGGTCCTTTATACCTGTAGTGTATAGTTGGTGTAGTTCCTGTATACCTGTAGTGTATAGTTTGGGGGTCCTGAATACCTGTAGTGTATAGTTTGGGGTTCTGTATACCTGTAGTATAGAGTTGGTGGAGGTGCTGTGGCGGTGTTATCCAGTCACAGTATGGCGGTATTGGTCAGGTCTGGTATGGAGGTGTTATCCAGTCACAGTATGGTAGTATTGGTCAGGTCTGGTATGGCAGTGTTATCCAGTCACAGTATGGCGGTATTGGTCAGGTCTGGTATAGCAGTTTTTTCCAGTCACAGTATGGTGGTATTGGTCAGGTGTGTTATGACAGTGTTACCCAGTCACAATATGGTAGTATTGGTCAGGTCTGGTATAGCGGTGTTATCCAGTCACAGTATAGCGATATTGGTCAGGTCTGGTATGGCAGTGTTATCCAGTCACAGTATGGCGGTATTGGTCAGGTCTGGTATGACAGTGTTATCCAGTCACAGTATGGCGGTATTGGTCAGGTCTGGTATGACAGTGTTATCCAGTCACAGTATGGCGGTATTGGTCAGGTCTGGTATGACAGTGTTATCCAGCACAGTATGGCGGTATTGGTCAGGTCTGGTGTGGCAGTGTTACCCAGTCACAGTTTGGTATACCTGTAGTGCCCTGTATATACATGTACTGTATAGATGGAGTAGGGGGTCCTGTATATACATGTACTGTATAGATGGAGTAGGGGGCCCTGTATATATGTACTGTATAGATGGAGTAGGGGGTCCTGTATACATGTACTGTATAGATGGAGTAGGGGGTCCTGTATACATGTACTGTATAGATGGAGTAGGGGGCCCTGTATATACATAAACTGTATAGATGGAGTAGGGGGTCCTGTATACATGTACTGTATAGATGGAGTAGGGGGTCCTGTATATACATGTACTGTATAGATGGAGTAGGGGGTCCTGTATATACATGTACTGTATAGATGGAGTAGGGGGTCCTGTATATACATGTACTGTATAGATGGAGTAGGGGGTCCTGTATATACATGTACTGTATAGATGGAGTAGGGGGTCCTGTATATACATGTACTGTATAGATGGAGTAGGGGGTCCTGTATATACATGTACTGTATAGATGGAGTAGGGGGTCCTGTATATACATGTACTGTATAGATGGAGTAGGGGGTCCTGTATATACATGTACTGTATAGATGGAGTAGGGGGTCCTGTATATACATGTACTGTATAGATGGAGTAGGGGGTCCTGTATATACATGTACTGTATAGATGGAGTAGGGGGTCCTGTATATACATGTACTGTATAGATGGAGTAGGGGGTCCTGTATATACATGTACTGTATAGATGGAGTAGGGGGTCCTGTATATACATGTACTGTATAGATGGAGTAGGGGGTCCTGTATACATGTACTGTATAGATGGAGTAGGAGGTCCTGTATACATGTACTGTATAGATGGAGTAGGGGGTCCTGTATATACATGTACTGTATAGATGGAGTAGGGGGTCCTGTATATACATGTACTGTATAGATGGAGTAGGGGGTCCTGTATATACATGTACTGTATAGATGGAGTAGGGGGTCCTGTATATACATGTACTGTATAGATGGAGTAGGAGGTCCTGTATACTTGTACTATATAGATGGAGTAGGGGTCCCTGTATACATGTACTGTATAGATGGAGTAGGGGTCCCTGTATACATGTACTGTATAGATGGAGTAGGGGGCCCTGTATATACATGTACTGTATAGATGGAGTAGGGGGTCCTGTATACATGTACTGTATAGATGGAGTAGGGGGTCCTGTATATACATGTACTGTTTAGATGGAGTAGGGGGTCCTGTATATACATGTACTGTATAGATGGAGTAGGGGGCCCTGTATAT
Organism: Dendropsophus ebraccatus; assembly: GCA_027789725.1. Lineage (NCBI taxonomy): Eukaryota > Metazoa > Chordata > Amphibia > Anura > Hylidae > Dendropsophus > Dendropsophus ebraccatus. The sequence continues at coordinate 1,718,257 of JAQFWZ010000016.1, forward strand.
ACATGTACTGTATAGATGGAGTAGGGGGTCCTGTATACATGTACTGTATAGATGGAGTAGGGGGTCCTGTATATACATGTACTGTATAGATGCAGTAGGGGGTCCTGTATACATGTACTGTATAGATGGAGTAGGGGGTCTACCAGTTATTACTGTGGTTGTTGTGAGGCAGCTGCCCTAGCAACCATTGCTCCCTGTGGAAATGAAAGCAGTAATCCTATTGGTTGCTAAGGCTCCAACTGCCGTGTCTGCTGCAGCTAATTATATCACCTGTGTTTGCAGTGAGGAGATTTTCCCATTCATCTCTATGGGGCGCCGCTCTTCCCCCTCCCCCTCCCCTCCTGTACATCTGGCGGGGACGGGACCTTCGCAATAACCTTCCCGGGCACCCAATATATCTGTGGGCCAAATTTGGGGTCAAACGGTTCAGGCGTTTGGAAGTCTATAGAGGACAGACAGACAGACAGAAGGACAGACAGACAGACTTTGATTTTTATGATATAGATGTGGGGACTGTTGCTGTATATAGGGGTTATGTGGGGGGTGTTGCTGTATATAGTGGTTATGTGGGGACTGTTGCTGTATATAGGGGTTATGTGGGGACTGTTGCTGTATATAGGGGTTATGTGGGGACTGTTGCTGTATATAGGGGTTATGTGGGGGGTGTTGCTGTATATAGGGGTTATGTGGGGGGTGTTGCTGTATATAGGGGTTATGTGGGGGGTGTTGCTGTATATAGGGGTTATTTGGGGACTGTTGGTGTATATAGGGGTTATGTGGGGGGTGTTGCTGTATATAGGGGTTATGTGGGGACTGTTGCTGTATATAGAGGTTATGTGGGGGGTGTTGCTGTATATAGGGGTTATGTGGGGGGTGTTGCTGTATATAGGGGTTATGTGGGGGGTGTTGCTGTATATAGAGGTTATGTGGGGACTGTTGCTGTATATAGAGGTTATGTGGGGACTGTTGCTGTATATAGGGGTTATGTGGGGACTGTTGCTGTATATAGAGGTTATGTGGGGACTGTTGCTGTATATAGGGGTTATGTGGGGGGTGTTGCTGTATATAGGGGTTATGTGGGGGCTGTTGCTGTATATAGAGGTTATGTGGGGGCTGTTGCTGTATATAGGGGTTATGTGGGGGGTGTTGCTGTATATAGGGGTTATGTGGGGGGTGTTGCTGTATATAGAGGTTATGTGGGGGCTGTTGCTGTATATAGGGGTTATGTGGGGACTGTTGCTGTATATAAGGGTTATGTGGGGGGTATTGCTGTATATAGTGGTTATGTGGGGACTGTTGCTGTATATAGTGGTTATGTGGGGACTGTTGCTGTATATAGGGGTTATGTGGGGGGTGTTGCTGTATATAGGGGTTATGTGGGGGCTGGTGCTGTATATAGGGGTTATGTGGGGGGTGTTGATGTATATAGGGGTTATGTGGGGGCTGTTGCTGTATATAGGAGTTATGTGGGGGGTGTTGCTGTATATAGGGGTTATGTGGGGACTGTTGCTGTATATAGGGGTTATGTGGGGGCTGGTGCTGTATATAGAGGTTATGTGGGGGGGGGTTGCTGTATATAGTAGTTATGTGGGGGTGTTGCTGTATATAGGGGTTATGTGGGGGGGTGTTGCTGTATATAGAGGTTATGTGGGGGGTGTTGATGTATATAGGGGTTATGTGGGGGGTGTAGCTGTATATAGGGGTTATGTGGGGGGTGTTGCTGTATATAGGGGTTATTTGGGGACTGTTGCTGTATATAGGGGTTATGTGGGGGGTGTTGCTGTATATAGGGGTTATGTGGGGGGTGTTGCTGTATATAGGGGTTATGTGGGGGGTGTTGCTGTATATAGAGGTTATGTGGGGGGTGTTGCTGTATATAGAGGTTATGTGGGGACTGTTGCTGTATATAGAGGTTATGTGGGGACTGTTGCTGTATATAGAGGTTATGTGGGGGTGTTGCTGTATATAGGGGTTATGTGGGGGGTGTTGCTGTATATAGTAGTTATGTGGGGACTGTTGCTGTATATAGGGGTTATGTGGGGGGTGTTGCTGTATATAGAGGTTATGTGGGGGGGTTTTGCTGTATATAGTAGTTATGTGGGGGGTGTTGCTGTATATAGGGGTTATGTGGGGGGTGTTGCTGTATATAGAGGTTATGTGGGGGGTGTTGCTGTATATAGGGGTTATGTGGGGACTGTTGCTGTATATAGGGGTTATGTGGGGACTGTTGCTGTATATAGGGGTTATGTGGGGACTGTTGCTGTATATAGGGGTTATGTGGGGGGTGTTGCTGTATATAGAGGTTATGTGGGGGGTGTTGCTGTATATAGAGGTTATGTGGGGGGTGTTGCTGTATATAGGGGTTATGTGGGGGGTGTTGCTGTATATAGGGGTTATGTGGGGGGTGTTGCTGTATATAGGGGTTATGTGGGGGCTGGTGCTGTATATAGGGGTTATGTGGGGGGTGTTGATGTATATAGGGGTTATGTGGGGGCTGTTGCTGTATATAGGGGTTATGTGGGGGGTGTTGCTGTATATAGGGGTTATGTGGGGGGTGTTGCTGTATATAGAGGTTATGTGGGGGGTGTTGGTGTATATAGGGGTTATGTGGGGGGTGTTGCTGTATATAGGGGTTATGTGGGGGGTGTTGCTGTATATAGGGGTTATGTGGGGGCTGGTGCTGTATATAGAGGTTATGTGGGGGCTGTTGCTGTATATAGGGGTTATGTGGGGGGTGTTGCTGTATATAGAGGTTATGTGGGGGGTGTTGCTGTATATAGGGGTTATGTGGGGACTGTTGCTGTATATAGGGGTTATGTGGGGACTGTTGCTGTATATAGGGGTTATGTGGGGACTGTTGCTGTATATAGGGGTTATGTGGGGGGTGTTGCTGTATATAGAGGTTATGTGGGGGGTGTTGCTGTATATAGGGGTTATGTGGGGGCTGTTGCTGTATATAGGGGTTATGTGGGGGGTGTTGCTGTATATAGGGGTTATGTGGGGGCTGTTGCTGTATATAGGGCTTATGTGGGGGGTGTTGCTGTATATAGAGGTTATGTGGGGGGGGTGTTGCTGTATATAGGGGTTATGTGGGGACTGTTGCTGTATATAGGGGTTATGTGGGGACTGTTGCTGTATATAGGGGTTATGTGGGGACTGTTGCTGTATATAGGGGTTATGTGGGGACTGTTGCTGTATATAGGGGTTATGTGGGGGGTGTTGCTGTATATAGGGGTTATGTGGGGGCTGGTGCTGTATATAGGGGTTATGTGGGGGGTGTTGATGTATATAGGGGTTATGTGGGGGCTGTTGATGTATATAGGGGTTATGTGGGGGGTGTTGCTGTATATAGAGGTTATGTGGGGGGTGTTGGTGTATATAGGGGTTATGTGGGGGGTGTTGCTGTATATAGGGGTTATGTGGGGGGTGTTGCTGTATATAGGGGTTATGTGGGGGCTGGTGCTGTATATAGAGGTTATGTGGGGGGTGTTGCTGTATATAGGGGTTATGTGGGGGGTGTTGCTGTATATAGGGGTTATTTGGGGACTGTTGGTGTATATAGGGGTTATGTGGGGGGTGTTGCTGTATATAGGGGTTATGTGGGGGCTGTTGCTGTATATAGGGGTTATGTGGGGGGTGTTGCTGTATATAGAGGTTATGTGGGGGTGTTGCTGTATATAGAGGTTATGTGGGGGGTGTTGCTGTATATAGGGGTTATGTGGGGGGTGTTGCTGTATATAGGGGTTATGTGGGGGCTGTTGCTGTATATAGAGGTTATGTGGGGGCTGTTGCTGTATATAGAGGTTATGTGGGGACTGTTGCTGTATATAAGGGTTATGTGGGGGGTATTGCTGTATATAGTGGTTATGTGGGGACTGTTGCTGTATATAGTGGTTATGTGGGGACTGTTGCTGTATATAGGGGTTATGTGGGGGGTGTTGCTGTATATAGGGGTTATGTGGGGGCTGGTGCTGTATATAGGGGTTATGTGGGGGGTGTTGATGTATATAGGGGTTATGTGGGGGCTGTTGCTGTATATAGGGGTTATGTGGGGGGTGTTGCTGTATATAGGGGTTATGTGGGGACTGTTGCTGTATATAGGGGTTAGGTGGGGGTGTTGCTGTATATAGGGGTTATGTGGGGACTGTTGCTGTATATAGGGGTTATGTGGGGACTGTTGCTGTATATAGGGGTTATGTGGGGGGTGTTGCTGTATATAGGGGTTATGTGGGGGGTGTTGCTGTATATAGAGGTTATGTGGGGGGTGTTGCTGTATATAGAGGTTATGTGGGGACTGTTGCTGTATATAGAGGTTATGTGGGGACTGTTGCTGTATATAGGGGTTATGTGGGGACTGTTGCTGTATATAGGGGTTATGTGGGGGTGTTGCTGTATATAGGGGTTATGTGGGGACTGTTGCTGTATATAGGGGTTATGTGGGGGCTGGTGCTGTATATAGGGGTTATGTGGGGGGTGTTGCTGTTTATAGAGGTTATGTGGGGACTGTTGCTGTATATAGAGGTTATGTGGGGACTGTTGCTGTATATAGGGGTTATGTGGGACTGTTGCTGTATATAGGGGTTATGTGGGGGGTGTTGCTGTATATAGGGGTTATGTGGGAGGTGTTGCTGTATATAGTGGTTATGTGGGGGCTGTTGCTGTATATAGAGGTTATGTGGGGACTGTTGCTGTATATAGGGGTTATGTGGGGACTGTTGCTGTATATAGGGGTTATGTGGGGGTGTTGCTGTATATAGGGGTTATGTGGGGGGTGTTGCTGTATATAGAGGTTATGTGGGGGGTGTTGCTGTATATAGAGGTTATGTGGGGGCTGGTGCTGTATATAGTGGTTATGTGGGGGGTGTTGCTGTATATAGGGGTTATGTGGGGGGTGTTGATGTATATAGGGGTTATGTGGGGACTGTTGCTGTATATAGAGGTTATGTGGGGACTGTTGCTGTATATAGGGGTTATGTGGGGGGTGTTGCTGTATATAGAGGTTATGTGGGGGGGGTGTTGCTGTATATAGGGGTTATGTGGGGGGTGTTGCTGTATATAGGGGTTATGTGGGGACTGTTGCTGTATATAGTGGTTATGTGGGGGCTGTTGCTGTATATAGGGGTTATGTGGGGGTGTTGCTGTATATAGGGGTTATGTGGGGGGTGTTGCTGTATATAGAGGTTATGTGGGGGGTGTTGCTGTATATAGGGGTTATGTGGGGGCTGGTGCTGTATATAGGGGTTATGTGGGGGCTGTTGCTGTATATAGAGGTTATGTGGGGACTGTTGCTGTATATAGGGGTTATGTGGGGGCTGGTGCTGTATATAGAGGTTATGTGGGGGGGGTGTTGCTGTATATAGTAGTTATGTGGGGGTGTTGCTGTATATAGAGGTTATGTGGGGGGTGTTGCTGTATATAGAGGTTATGTGGGGGGTGTTGATGTATATAGGGGTTATGTGGGGGTGTTGCTGTATATAGGGGTTATGTGGGGACTGTTGCTGTATATAGGGGTTATGTGGGGGGTGTTGCTGTATATAGGGGTTATTTGGGGACTGTTGCTGTATATAGGGTTATGTGGGGGGTGTTGCTGTATATAGGGGTTATGTGGGGGGTGTTGCTGTATATAGGGGTTATGTGGGGGGTGTTGCTGTATATAGAGGTTATGTGGGGACTGTTGCTGTATATAGAGGTTATGTGGGGGGTGTTGCTGTATATAGAGGTTATGTGGGGACTGTTGCTGTATATAGAGGTTATGTGGGGACTGTTGCTGTATATAGAGGTTATGTGGGGGTGTTGCTGTATATAGGGGTTATGTGGGGGGTGTTGCTGTATATAGGGGTTATGTGGGGACTGTTGCTGTATATAGGGGTTATGTGGGGGGTGTTGCTGTATATAGAGGTTATGTGGGGGGTGTTGCTGTATATAGGGGTTATGTGGGGGGTGTTGCTGTATATAGGGGTTATGTGGGGGCTGTTGCTGTATATAGGGGTTATGTGGGGGGTGTTGCTGTATATAGAGGTTATGTGGGGGGTGTTGCTGTATATAGGGGTTATGTGGGGACTGTTGCTGTATATAGAGGTTATGTGGGGGGTGTTGCTGTATATAGGGGGTTATGTGGGGACTGTTGCTGTATATAGGGGTTATGTGGGGACTGTTGCTGTATATAGGGGTTATGTGGGGGGTGTTGCTGTATATAGAGGTTATGTGGGGGGTGTTGCTGTATATAGGGGTTATGTGGGGGCTGTTGCTGTATATAGGGGTTATGTGGGGGGTGTTGCTGTATATAGGGGTTATGTGGGGGCTGTTGCTGTATATAGGGCTTATGTGGGGGGTGTTGCTGTATATAGAGGTTATGTGGGGGGGGTGTTGCTGTATATAGGGGTTATGTGGGGACTGTTGCTGTATATAGGGGTTATGTGGGGACTGTTGCTGTATATAGGGGTTATGTGGGGACTGTTGCTGTATATAGGGGTTATGTGGGGGGTGTTGATGTATATAGGGGTTATGTGGGGGCTGTTGCTGTATATAGGGGTTATGTGGGGGGTGTTGCTGTATATAGAGGTTATGTGGGGGGGGGTGTTGCTGTATATAGGGGTTATGTGGGGACTGTTGCTGTATATAGGGGTTATGTGGGGACTGTTGCTGTATATAGGGGTTATGTGGGGACTGTTGCTGTATATAGGGGTTATGTGGGGACTGTTGCTGTATATAGGGGTTATGTGGGGGGTGTTGCTGTATATAGGGGTTATGTGGGGGCTGGTGCTGTATATAGGGGTTATGTGGGGGGTGTTGATGTATATAGGGGTTATGTGGGGGCTGTTGCTGTATATAGGGGTTATGTGGGGGGTGTTGCTGTATATAGGGGTTATGTGGGGGCTGGTGCTGTATATAGGGGTTATGTGGGGGGTGTTGATGTATATAGGGGTTATGTGGGGGGTGTTGCTGTATATAGTGGTTATGTGGGGGCTGGTGCTGTATATAGGGGTTATGTGGGGGGTGTTGCTGTATATAGAGGTTATGTGGGGGGTGTTGCTGTATATAGAGGTTATGTGGGGGGGGTGTTGCTGTATATAGGGGTTATGTGGGGACTGTTGCTGTATATAGGGGTTAGGTGGGGGGTGTTGCTGTATATAGGGGTTATGTGGGGGGTGTTGCTGTATATAGGGGTTATGTGGGGGGTGTTGCTGTATATAGAGGTTATGTGGGGGGTGTTGCTGTATATAGGGGTTATGTGGGGGGTGTTGCTGTATATAGTGGTTATGTGGGGACTGTTGATGTATATAGGGGTTATGTGGGGACTGTTGCTGTATATAGTGGTTATGTGGGGGGTGTTGCTGTATATAGAGGTTATGTGGGGGCTGTTGCTGTATATAGTGGTTATGTGGGGGCTGTTGCTGTATATAGGGGTTATGTGGGGACTGTTGCTGTATATAGGGGTTATGTGGGGGGTGTTGCTGTATATAGGGGTTATGTGGGGGTGTTGCTGTATATAGAGGTTATGTGGGGGGTGTTGCTGTATATAGAGGTTATGTGGGGGCTGTTGCTGTATATAGAGGTTATGTGGGGACTGTTGCTGTATATAGGGGTTATGTGGGGGCTGTTGCTGTATATAGAGGTTATGTGGGGGGTGTTGCTGTATATAGAGGTTATGTGGGGGGTGTTGCTGTATATAGGGGTTATGTGGGGGGTGGTGCTGTATATAGGGGTTATGTGGGGGGTGTTGCTGTATATAGGGGTTATGTGGGGGGTGTTGCTGTATATAGTGGTTATGTGGGGACTGTTGATGTATATAGGGGTTATGTGGGGGGTGTTGCTGTATATAGGGGTTATGTGGGGGCTGGTGCTGTATATAGGGGTTATGTGGGGGGTGTTGATGTATATAGGGGTTATGTGGGGGCTGTTGCTGTATATAGGGGTTATGTGGGGGGTGTTGCTGTATATAGGGGTTATGTGGGGACTGTTGCTGTATATAGGGGTTAGGTGGGGGTGTTGCTGTATATAGGGGTTATGTGGGGACTGTTGCTGTATATAGGGGTTATGTGGGGACTGTTGCTGTATATAGGGGTTATGTGGGGGGTGTTGCTGTATATAGGGGTTATGTGGGGGGTGTTGCTGTATATAGAGGTTATGTGGGGGGTGTTGCTGTATATAGAGGTTATGTGGGGACTGTTGCTGTATATAGAGGTTATGTGGGGACTGTTGCTGTATATAGGGGTTATGTGGGGACTGTTGCTGTATATAGGGGTTATGTGGGGGTGTTGCTGTATATAGGGGTTATGTGGGGACTGTTGCTGTATATAGAGGTTATGTGGGGGCTGGTGCTGTATATAGGGGTTATGTGGGGGGTGTTGCTGTTTATAGAGGTTATGTGGGGACTGTTGCTGTATATAGAGGTTATGTGGGGACTGTTGCTGTATATAGGGGTTATGTGGGACTGTTGCTGTATATAGGGGTTATGTGGGGGGTGTTGCTGTATATAGGGGTTATGTGGGAGGTGTTGCTGTATATAGTGGTTATGTGGGGGCTGTTGCTGTATATAGAGGTTATGTGGGGACTGTTTCTGTATATAGGGGTTATGTGGGGACTGTTGCTGTATATAGGGGTTATGTGGGGGTGTTGCTGTATATAGGGGTTATGTGGGGGGTGTTGCTGTATATAGAGGTTATGTGGGGGGTGTTGCTGTATATAGAGGTTATGTGGGGGCTGGTGCTGTATATAGTGGTTATGTGGGGGGTGTTGCTGTATATAGGGGTTATGTGGGGGCTGTTGCTGTATATAGGGGTTATGTGGGGACTGTTGCTGTATATAGAGGTTATGTGGGGACTGTTGCTGTATATAGGGGTTATGTGGGGGGTGTTGCTGTATATAGAGGTTATGTGGGGGGGGTGTTGCTGTATATAGGAGTTATGTGGGGGGTGTTGCTGTATATAGGGGTTATGTGGGGACTGTTGCTGTATATAGTGGTTATGTGGGGGCTGTTGCTGTATATAGGGGTTATGTGGGGGTGTTGCTGTATATAGGGGTTATGTGGGGGTGTTGCTGTATATAGGGGTTATGTGGGGGGTGTTGCTGTATATAGAGGTTATGTGGGGGGTGTTGCTGTATATAGGGGTTATGTGGGGGCTGGTGCTGTATATAGGGGTTATGTGGGGGCTGTTGCTGTATATAGAGGTTATGTGGGGACTGTTGCTGTATATAGGGGTTATGTGGGGGCTGGTGCTGTATATAGAGGTTATGTGGGGGGGGTGTTGCTGTATATAGTAGTTATGTGGGGGTGTTGCTGTATATAGGGGTTATGTGGGGGGGTGTTGCTGTATATAGAGGTTATGTGGGGGGTGTTGATGTATATAGGGGTTATGTGGGGGGTGTAGCTGTATATAGGGGTTATGTGGGGACTGTTGCTGTATATAGGGGTTATGTGGGGGGTGTTGCTGTATATAGGGGTTATTTGGGGACTGTTGCTGTATATAGGGGTTATGTGGGGGGTGTTGCTGTATATAGGGGTTATGTGGGGGGTGTTGCTGTATATAGGGGTTATGTGGGGGGTGTTGCTGTATATAGAGGTTATGTGGGGACTGTTGCTGTATATAGAGGTTATGTGGGGGGTGTTGCTGTATATAGAGGTTATGTGGGGACTGTTGCTGTATATAGAGGTTATGTGGGGACTGTTGCTGTATATAGAGGTTATGTGGGGGTGTTGCTGTATATAGGGGTTATGTGGGGGGTGTTGCTGTATATAGGGGTTATGTGGGGACTGTTGCTGTATATAGGGGTTATGTGGGGGGTGTTGCTGTATAGAGGTTATGTGGGGGGTGTTGCTGTATATAGGGGTTATGTGGGGGGTGTTGCTGTATATAGGGGTTATGTGGGGGCTGTTGCTGTATATAGGGGTTATGTGGGGGGTGTTGCTGTATATAGAGGTTATGTGGGGGGTGTTGCTGTATATAGGGGTTATGTGGGGACTGTTGCTGTATATAGAGGTTATGTGGGGGGTGTTGCTGTATATAGGGGTTATGTGGGGACTGTTGCTGTATATAGGGGTTATGTGGGGACTGTTGCTGTATATAGGGGTTATGTGGGGGGTGTTGCTGTATATAGAGGTTATGTGGGGGGTGTTGCTGTATATAGGGGTTATGTGGGGGCTGTTGCTGTATATAGGGGTTATGTGGGGGTGTTGCTGTATATAGGGGTTATGTGGGGGCTGTTGCTGTATATAGGGCTTATGTGGGGGGTGTTGCTGTATATAGAGGTTATGTGGGGGGGTGTTGCTGTATATAGGGGTTATGTGGGGACTGTTGCTGTATATAGGGGTTATGTGGGGGGGTGTTGCTGTATATAGGGGTTATGTGGGGACTGTTGCTGTATATAGGGGTTATGTGGGGGGTGTTGATGTATATAGGGGTTATGTGGGGGCTGTTGCTGTATATAGGGGTTATGTGGGGGTGTTGCTGTATATAGAGGTTATGTGGGGGGGGGGTGTTGCTGTATATAGGGGTTATGTGGGGACTGTTGCTGTATATAGGGGTTATGTGGGGACTGTTGCTGTATATAGGGGTTATGTGGGGACTGTTGCTGTATATAGGGGTTATGTGGGGACTGTTGCTGTATATAGGGGTTATGTGGGGGGTGTTGCTGTATATAGGGGTTATGTGGGGGCTGGTTGCTGTATATAGGGTTATGTGGGGGGTGTTGATGTATATAGGGGTTATGTGGGGGCTGTTGCTGTATATAGGGGTTATGTGGGGGGTGTTGCTGTATATAGGGGTTATGTGGGGGCTGGTGCTGTATATAGGGGTTATGTGGGGGGTGTTGATGTATATAGGGGTTATGTGGGGGGTGTTGCTGTATATAGTGGTTATGTGGGGGCTGGTGCTGTATATAGGGGTTATGTGGGGGGTGTTGCTGTATATAGAGGTTATGTGGGGGGTGTTGCTGTATATAGAGGTTATGTGGGGGGGTGTTGCTGTATATAGGGGTTATGTGGGGACTGTTGCTGTATAGAGGTTATGTGGGGGGTGTTGCTGTATATAGGGGTTATGTGGGGACTGTTGCTGTATATAGGGGTTATGTGGGGGCTGTTGCTGTATATAGGGGTTATGTGGGGGGTGTTGCTGTATATAGAGGTTATGTGGGGGGTGTTGCTGTATATAGGGGTTATGTGGGGGCTGTTGCTGTATATAGGGGTTATGTGGGGGGTGTTGCTGTATATAGGGGTTATGTGGGGGCTGTTGCTGTATATAGGGCTTATGTGGGGGGCTGTTGCTGTATATAGAGGTTATGTGGGGGGGGTGTTGCTGTATATAGGGGTTATGTGGGGACTGTTGCTGTATATAGGGGTTATGTGGGGACTGTTGCTGTATATAGGGGTTATGTGGGGGGGTGTTGCTGTATATAGGGGTTATGTGGGGGGTGTTGCTGTATATAGGGGTTATGTGGGGGCTGTTGCTGTATATAGGGGTTATGTGGGGGGTGTTGCTGTATATAGAGGTTATGTGGGGGGGGGGGGTTGCTGTATATAGGGGTTATGTGGGGACTGTTGCTGTATATAGGGGTTATGGGGGGGACTGTTGCTGTATATAGGGGTTATGTGGGGGGCTGTTGCTGTATATAGGGGTTATGTGGGGACTGTTGCTGTATATAGGGGTTATGTGGGGACTGTTGCTGTATATAGGGGTTATGTGGGGGACTGTTGCTGTATATAGGGTTATGTGGGGGGTGTTGCTGTATATAGGGGTTATGTGGGGACTGTTGCTGTATATAGGGGTTATGTGGGGGGTGTTGCTGTATATAGGGGTTATGTGGGGCTGGTGCTGTATATAGGGGTTATGTGGGGGGTGTTGCTGTATATAGGGTTATGTGGGGGCTGTTGCTGTATATAGGGGTTATGTGGGGGGTGTTGCTGTATATAGGGGTTATGTGGGGGCGGGGTCTGTATATAGGGGTTATGTGGGGGTGTTGATGTATATAGGGGTTATGTGGGGGGTGTTGCTGTATATAGTGGTTATGTGGGGGCTGGTGCTGTATATAGGGGTTATGTGGGGGTGTTGCTGTATATAGAGGTTATGTGGGGGTGTTGCTGTATATAGAGGTTATGTGGGGGGGGTGTTGCTGTATATAGGGGTTATGTGGGGACTGTTGCTGTATATAGGGGTTATGTGGGGGGTGTTGCTGTATATAGGGGTTATGTGGGGGCTGTTGCTGTATATAGGGGTTATGTGGGGCGGTGTTGCTGTATATAGGGGTTATGTGGGGGCTGTTGCTGTATATAGAGGTTATGTGGGGGGTGTTGCTGTATATAGAGGTTATGTGGGGGCTGGTGCTGTATATAGGGGTTATGTGGGGGGGGTGTTGCTGTATATAGGGGTTATGTGGGGGGTTTTTGCTGTATATAGAGGTTATGTGGGGACTGTTGCTGTATATAGGGGTTATGTGGGGGGGGGTGTTGCTGTATATAGGGGTTATGTGGGGGGTGTTGCTGTATATAGAGGTTATGTGGGGGACTGTTGCTGTATATAGGGGTTATGTGGGGGCTGGTGCTGTATATAGGGGTTATGTGGGGGCTGTTGCTGTATATAGGGGTTATGTGGGGGCTGGTGCTGTATATAGGGGTTATGTGGGGGCTGTTGCTGTATATAGAGGTTATGTGGGGGGTGTTGGTGTATATAGGGGTTATGTGGGGACTGTTGCTGTATATAGGGGTTATGTGGGGACTGTTGCTGTATATAGAGGTTATGTGGGGGGTGTTGCTGTATATAGGGGTTATGTGGGGACTGTTGCTGTATATAGAGGTTATGTGGGGGCTGGTGCTGTATATAGGGGTTATGTGGGGCTGTTGCTGTATATAGAGGTTATGTGGGGGTGTGTTGTGTATATAGGGGTTATGTGGGGGTGTTGCTGTATATAGAGGTTATGTGGGGGCTGTTGCTGTATATAGGGGTTATGTGGGGGGTGTTGCTGTATATAGAGGTTATGTGGGGGCTGGTTGCTGTATATAGAGGTTATGTGGGGGGTGTTGCTGTATATAGAGGTTATGTGGGGGGTGTTGCTGTATATAGGGGTTATGTGGGGACTGTTGCTGTATATAGGGGTTATGTGGGGGGGTGTTGACTGTATATAGAGGTTATGTGGGGAGGCTGTTGCTGTATATAGGGGTTATGTGTGGGCTGTTGCTGTATATAGGTGTTAATGTGGGGGGTGTTGTTGCTGTATATAGTGGTTATTGTGGGGCTGTTGCATGTATATAGGGGTTATGTGGGGGTGTTGCTGTATATAGCAGGTTATGTGGGGGGTGTGTTGCTGATATAGAGGTTTTATGTGGGGGGGCTGGTGGCTGTATATAGGGGTTATGTGGGGACTGTTGCTGTATATAGAGGTTATGTGAGGGGGTGTTGGCTGTATATAGGGGTTTATTGTTGGGGGAGCTGTTGGCTTATATAGGGGTTATATAGGGGTATGTGGGGACTGTTTGCTGTATATCTGGGTATGTGTGGGGTTTGTTGCTGTGATATAGGGTTATGTGGGGGCGGTGTTGCTGTATATAGGGGTTATGTGGGGGCTGTTGCTGTATTATAGGGGTTATGTGGGGGGTGTTGCTGTATATAGGGGTTATGTGGGGGGTTTGCTGTATATAGTGGTTATGTGGGGGGTGTTGCTGTATATAGGGGTTATGTGGGGGTGTTGCTGTATATAGGGGTTATGTGGGGACTGTTGCTGTATATAGGGGTTATGTGGGGGGGGGGTGTTGCTGTATATAGGGGTTATGTGGGGGGTGTTGCTGTATATAGAGGTTATGTGGGGACTGTTGCTGTATATAGGGGTTATGTGGGGGGGGGGTGTTGCTGTATATAGGGGTTATGTGGGGGGTGTTGCTGTATATAGAGGTTATGTGGGGGGTGTTGCTGTATATAGGGGTTATGTGGGGGCTGGTGCTGTATATAGGGGTTATGTGGGGGCTGTTGCTGTATATAGAGGTTATGTGGGGGCTGGTGCTGTATATAGGGGTTATGTGGGGGCTGTTGCTGTATATAGAGGTTATGTGGGGGGTGTTGGTGTATATAGGGGTTATGTGGGGACTGTTGCTGTATATAGGGGTTATGTGGGACTGTTGCTGTATATAGAGGTTATGTGGGGGGTGTTGCTGTATATAGGGGTTATGTGGGGACTGTTGCTGTATATAGAGGTTATGTGGGGGCTGGTGCTGTATATAGGGGTTATGTGGGGGCTGTTGCTGTATATAGAGGTTATGTGGGGGGTGTTGGTGTATATAGGGGTTATGTGGGGGGTGTTGCTGTATATAGAGGTTATGTGGGGGCTGTTGCTGTATATAGGGGTTATGTGGGGGGTGTTGCTGTATATAGAGGTTATGTGGGGGCTGGTGCTGTATATAGAGGTTATGTGGGGGGTGTTGCTGTATATAGAGGTTATGTGGGGGGTGTTGCTGTATATAGGGGTTATGTGGGGACTGTTGCTGTATATAGGGGTTATGTGGGGGGTGTTGCTGTATATAGAGGTTATGTGGGGGGTGTTGCTGTATATAGGGGTTATGTGGGGGCTGTTGCTGTATATAGGGGTTATGTGGGGGGTGTTGCTGTATATAGGGGTTATGTGGGGACTGTTGCTGTATATAGTGGTTATGTGGGGGGTGTTGCTGTATATAGAGGTTATGTGGGGGGTGTTGCTGTATATAGAGGTTATGTGGGGGCTGGTGCTGTATATAGGGGTTATGTGGGGGCTGTTGCTGTATATAGAGGTTATGTGGGGGGTGTTGGTGTATATAGGGGTTATGTGGGGGTGTTGCTGTATATAGGGGTTATGTGGGGGGTGTTGCTGTATATAGGGTTATGTGGGGGTGTTGCTGTATATAGGGGTTATGTGGGGGCTGTTGCTGTATATAGGGGTTATGTGGGGGGGTGTTGCTGTATATAGGGGTTATGTGGGGGGTGTTGCTGTATATAGGGGTTATGTGGGGGGTGTTGCTGTATATAGTGGTTATGTGGGGGGTGTTGCTGTATATAGGGGTTATGTGGGGGGTGTTGCTGTATATAGGGGTTATGTGGGGGGTGTTGCTGTATATAGGGGTTATGTGGGGGGGTGTTGCTGTATATAGGGGGTTATGTGGGGGGTGTTGCTGTATATAGGGGTTATGTGGGGGGCTGTTGCTGTATATAGGGGTTATGTGGGGGGTGTTGCTGTATATAGGGGTTATGTGGGGGGTGTTGCTGTATATAGAGGTTATGTGGGGGGTGTTGCTGTATATAGGGGTTATGTGAGGGTGTTGCTGTATATAGGGGTTATGTGGGGACTGTTGGTGTATATAGGGGTTATGTGGGGGGTGTTGCTGTATATAGGGGTTATGTGGGGGGTGTTGCTGTATATAGGGGTTATGTGGGGGCTGTTGCTGTATATAGGGGTTATGTGGGGGGTGTTGCTGTATATAGAGGTTATGTGGGGACTGTTGCTGTATATAGGGGTTATGTGGGGGGTGTTGCTGTATATAGGGGTTATGTGGGGGGTGTTGCTGTATATAGGGGTTATGTGGGGGGTGTTGCTGTATATAGGGGTTATGTGGGGGTGTTGCTGTATATAGGGGTTATGTGGGGACTGTTGCTGTATATAGTGGTTATGTGGGGGGTGTTGCTGTATATAGGGGTTATGTGGGGGCTGTTGCTGTATATAGGGGTTATGTGGGGGCTGGTGCTGTATATAGGGGTTATGTGGGGACTGTTGCTGTATATAGAGGTTATGTGGGGGGTGTTGCTGTATATAGAGGTTATGTGGGGGGTGTTGCTGTATATAGGGGTTATGTGGGGGGTGTTGCTGTATATAGTAGTTATGTGGGGGGTGTTGCTGTATATAGGGGTTATGTGGGGGGTGTTGCTGTATATAGGGGTTATGTGGGGGGTGTTGCTGTATATAGAGGTTATGTGGGGGGTGTTGCTGTATATAGGGGTTATGTGGGGACTGTTGCTGTATATAGAGGTTATGTGGGGGGTGTTGCTGTATATAGGGGTTATGTGGGGGTGTTGCTGTATATAGGGGTTATGTGGGGGGTGTTGCTGTATATAGGGGTTATGTGGGGGCTGTTGCTGTATATAGGGGTTATGTGGGGGGTGTTGCTGTATATAGGGGTTATGTGGGGGGTGTTGCTGTATATAGGGGTTATGTGGGGGGTGTTGCTGTATATAGGGGTTATGTGGGGGGTGTTGCTGTATATAGGGGTTATGTGGGGGGTGTTGCTGTATATAGGGGTTATGTGGGGGCTGTTGCTGTATATAGAGGTTATGTGGGGGCTGTTGCTGTATATAGAGGGTTATGTGGGGGGTGTTGCTGTATATAGGGGGTTATGTGGGGACTGTTGCTGTATATAGAGGTTATGTGGGGGGTGTTGCTGTATATAGGGGTTATGTGGGGGGTGTTGCTGTATATAGGGGTTATGTGGGGGGTGTTGCTGTATATAGAGGTTATGTGGGGGGTGTTGGTGTATATAGGGGTTATGTGGGGGGTGTTGTTGTATATAGGGGTTATGTGGGGGGTGTTGCTGTATATAGGGGTTATGTGGGGGGTGTTGCTGTATATAGTGGTTATGTGGGGGGTGTTGCTGTATATAGGGGTTATGTGGGGGGTGTTGCTGTATATAGTGGTTATGTGGGGGGTGTTGCTGTATATAGGGGTTATGTGGGGGTGTTGCTGTATATAGGGGTTATGTGGGGGGTGTTGCTGTATATAGGGGTTATGTGGGGGGTGTTGCTGTATATAGAGGTTATGTGGGGGGTGTTGCTGTATATAGGGGTTATGTGATGGGTGTTGCTGTATATAGAGGTTATGTGGGGACTGTTGCTGTATATAGGGGTTATGTGGGGGTGTTGCTGTATATAGGGGTTATGTGGGGGCTGGTGCTGTATATAGGGGTTATGTGGGGACTGTTGCTGTATATAGAGGTTATGTGGGGGGTGTTGCTGTATATAGAGGTTATGTGGGGGGTGTTGCTGTATATAGGGGTTATGTGGGGGGTGTTGCTGTATATAGTAGTTATGTGGGGGGTGTTGCTGTATATAGGGGTTATGTGGGGGGTGTTGCTGTATATAGGGGTTATGTGGGGGGTGTTGCTGTATATAGAGGTTATGTGGGGGGTGTTGCTGTATATAGGGGTTATGTGGGGACTGTTGCTGTATATTGGGGTTATGTGGGGGGTGTTGCTGTATATAGAGGTTATGTGGGGACTGTTGCTGTATATAGGGGTTATGTGGGGGGTGTTGCTGTATATAGAGGTTATGTGGGGGGTGTTGCTGTATATAGGGGTTATGTGGGGGGTGTTGCTGTATATAGGGGTTATGTGGGGACTGTTGCTGTATATAGGGGTTATGTGGGGGGTGTTGCTGTATATAGAGGTTATGTGGGGGTGTTGCTGTATATAGGGGTTATGTGGGGGGTGTTGCTGTATATAGGGTTATGTGGGGACTGTTGCTGTATATAGGGGTTATGTGGGGGGTGTTGCTGTATATAGGGGTTATGTGGGGGGTGTTGCTGTATATAGGGGTTATGTGGGGACTGTTGCTGTATATAGGGGTTATGTGGGGGGTGTTGCTGTATATAGGGGTTATGTGGGGGGTGTTGCTGTATATAGGGGTTATGTGGGGGGTGTTGCTGTATATAGTGGTTATGTGGGGACTGTTGCTGTATATAGGGGTTATGTGGGGGGTGTTGCTGTATATAGGGGTTATGTGGGGACTGTTGCTGTATATAGGGGTTATGTGGGGGGTGTTGCTGTATATAGGGGTTATGTGGGGGCTGGTGCTGTATATAGGGGTTATGTGGGGGCTGTTGCTGTATATAGGGGTTATGTGGGGACTGTTGCTGTATATAGGGGTTATGTGGGGGGTGTTGCTGTATATAGGGGTTATGTGGGGGGTGTTGCTGTATATAGGGGTTATGTGGGGGCTGTTGCTGTATATAGGGGTTATGTGGGGGGTGTTGCTGTATATAGAGGTTATGTGGGGGGGTGTTGCTGTATATAGGGGTTATGTGGGGGGTGTTGCTGTATATAGGGGTTATGTGGGGGGGGTTGATGTATATAGGGGTTATGTGGGGGGTGTTGCTGTATATAGAGGTTATGTGGGGGGTGTTGCTGTATATAGGGGTTATGTGGGGACTGTTGCTGTATATAGGGGTTATGTGGGGACTGTTGCTGTATATAGGGGTTATGTGGGGGGTGTTGCTGTATATAGGGGTTATGTGGGGACTGTTGCTGTATATAGGGGTTATGTGGGGGCTGTTGCTGTATATAGGGGTTATGTGGGGACTGTTGCTGTATATAGGGGTTATGTGGGGGGTGTTGCTGTATATAGGGGTTATGTGGGGGGTGTTGCTGTATATAGGGGTTATGTGGGGGGTGTTGCTGTATATAGGGGTTATGTGGGGACTGTTGCTGTATATAGGGGTTATGTGGGGGGTGTTGCTGTATATAGGGGTTATGTGGGGGGTGTTGCTGTATATAGGGGTTATGTGGGGGGTGTTGCTGTATATAGGGGTTATGTGGGGACTGTTGCTGTATATAGGGGTTATGTGGGGGGTGTTGCTGTATATAGGGGTTATGTGGGAGGTGTTGCTGTATATAGGGGTTATGTGGGGACTGTTGCTGTATATAGGGGTTATGTGGGGGGTGTTGCTGTATATAGGGGTTATGTGGGGACTGTTGCTGTATATAGGGGTTATGTGGGGACTGTTGCTGTATATAGGGGTTATGTGGGGGTGTTGCTGTATATAGGGGTTATGTGGGGGGTGTTGCTGTATATAGGGGTTATGTGGGGACTGTTGCTGTATATAGTAGTTATGTGGGGGGTGTTGCTGTATATAGGGGTTATGTGGGGGGTGTTGATGTATATAGGGGTTATGTGGGGGGTGTTGATGTATATAGAGGTTATGTGGGGGGTGTTGATGTATATAGGGGTTATGTGGGGGGTGTTGCTGTATATGGGGGTTACGGATTGGTTTCTATAGGACGCTCCCGGTAAGCAGAGGGCCCGGTATAGGTGTCACGTGCTCACACACCGGAGGGCTCCCGTTACACGGCTCTCACCTTCCAGCAGTCGCTGCTCTTGTCTTTTGCTTCGGGAAGAAGAAGGAACCGAGGACCCCCCCCCCCCACACACACACTCCCCGCCTCCTCCTCCTCCTCCTCCCGGTGCCGCCGCCGCTGCGGTTGTCATGGTGACGGTGTAAACACAACCGCCGGTCTTCACTTCCGCTGTGCCCTGTATACTCCTCTATATACTGTGCCCTCTATACTCCTCTATATACTGTGCCCTCTATACTCCTCTATATACTGTGCCCTCTATACTCCTCTATATACTGTGCCCGCTATACCCCTCTATATACTGTGCCCTGTATATTCCTCTATATACTGTGCCCTGTATACTCCTCTATATACTGTGCCCTGTATATTCCTCTATATACTGTGCCCTCTATACTCCTCTGTGTACTGTGCCCTGTATACTCCTCTATACACTGTGCCCCCTATATACTGTGTCCTGTAATACACCTCTATACACTGTGCCCCCTATATACTGTGTCCTGTAATACACCTCTATACACTGTGCCCCCTATATACTGTGTCCTGTAATACACCTCTATACACTGTGCCCCCCATATACTGTCCTGTATACACCTCTATACACTGTGCCCCTATATACTGTGCCCTGTATACACCTCTATACACTGTGCCCTGTATACACCTCTATACACTGTGCCCCTATATACTGCGTCCTGTATACACCTCTATACACTGTGCCCCTACATACTGCGTCCTGTATACACCTCTATACACTGTGCCCCTATATACTGTGTCCTGTATACACCTCTATATACTGTGTCCTGTATACACCTCTATATACTGTGTCCTGTATACACCTCCATGTGTAATCTGGATCCACAGCTGATTAGTGGGATGATGGGATACTGTGTATGTACCATTGGGGGAGATACCGTGTATGTAGTGCGGGGTGAGATACCGTGTGTAGTGCGGGGCAAGATACCATGTATGTAACATGGGGGGAGATACTATTTATGTAGTGCGGGGCGAGATACCATGTATGTAAGATGGGGCAAGATACCGTGTATGTAAGCTGGGGGGATATACCATGTATATAGGGCGGGGTGAGATACAGTGTATGTAGGGCGGGGCGAGATACCGTGTATGTAGGGCGGGGCGAGATACCTTGTATGTAGTGCGGGGCGAGATACCTTGTATGTAGTGCGGGGCGAGATACCTTGTATGTAGTGCGGGGCGAGATACCTTGTATGTAGTGCGGGGCGAGATACCGTTTATGTAGTGCGGGGCGAGATACCGTTTATGTAATGCGGGGCGAGATACTGTGTATGTAGTGCGGGGCGAGATACTGTGTATGTAACATGAGGCGAGATACCGTGTATGCAGTGCGGGGTGAAATACTGTGTATGTAACATGGGGGGAGATACCATGTATATAGGGCGGGGCGAGATACAGTGTATGCAGTGCGGGGTGAGATACCGTGTAATTAACATGGGGGGGATACCGTGTATGTAACATGGGGGGGATACCGTGTATTTAGTGCGGGGCGAGATACTGTGTATGTAACATGGGGGGGATACCGTGTATGTAGTGCGGGGCGAGATACCGTGTATGTAGGGCGGGGCGAGATACCGTGTATGTAGTGCGGGGCGAGATACCATGTATGTAGTGCGGGGCGAGATACTGTGTATGTAGGGCGGGGCGAGATACCGTGTATGTAGTGCGGGGCGAGATACTGTGTATGTAACATGGGGGGGATACCGTGTATGTAGTGCGGGGCGAGATACTGTGTATGTAGGGCGGGGCGAGATACCGTGTATGTAGTGCGGGGCGAGATACTGTGTATGTAGGGCGGGGCGAGATACCGTGTATGTAGGGCGGGGCGAGATACCGTGTATGTAGTGCGGGGCGAGATACCGTGTATGTAGGGCGGGGCGAGATACCGTGTATGTAGTGCGGGGCGAGATACCGTGTATGTAGTGCGGGGCGAGATACCGTGTATGTAGGGCGGGGCGAGATACCGTGTATGTAGTGCGGGGCGAGATACCGTGTATGTAGGGCGGGGCGAGATACCGTGTATGTAGTGCGGGGCGAGATACTGTGTATGTAACATGGGGGGGATACCGTGTATGTAGTGCGGGGCGAGATACTGTGTATGTAGTGCGGGGCGAGATACCGTGTATGTAGTGCGGGGCGAGATACCGTGTATGTAGGGCGGGGCGAGATACTGTGTATGTAGTGCGGGGCGAGATACTGTGTATGTAGTGCGGGGCGAGATACTGTGTATGTAACATGGGGGGGATACCGTGTATGTAGTGCGGGGCGAGATACTGTGTATGTAGGGCGGGGCGAGATACCGTGTATGTAGTGCGGGGCGAGATACCGTGTATGTAGTGCGGGGCGAGATACTGTGTATGTAACATGGGGGGGATACCGTGTATGTAGTGCGGGGCGAGATACTGTGTATGTAGGGCGGGGCGAGATACCGTGTATGTAGTGCGGGGCGAGATACCGTGTATGTTGTGCGGGGCGAGATACTGTGTATGTAGTGCGGGGCGAGATACCGTGTATGTAGTGCGGGGCGAGATACCGTGTATGTAGTGCGGGGCGAGATACCGTGTATGTAGTGCGGGGCGAGATACAGGGAGGACCTAAGGAACCTGTACAAGCCCTATTAAGTCCAACTATTTGAAAGATTCCACAGCCGTCAGGGGCCGGAAAGATCATAATAAACCATCACTGCTTTCCTCTCGCTGTGGCCGCCATGTGCTGCGTCTCCGGGACCCCGACGGAAGGCATTTTCTGATGACATCACAACTTACGCCGGCAAATGCCCAACCGGACGTAAGAGGAACAGATCACTGATCTCAGGGAGACCGGCCAAAGATAACACTGCCGGCTGCAGGTTAAAGCGCTCAATGCAGTGATATCCTTGGTGCATTGCTCCCTGGGAAACATAAATATGCAAAAAAGGAACCTGTGGAGCCTCATTAAAGAGTCTGGAAACCCAGGACCAGCCCGATATCCCTCCGGCCTTGGCTTTTCCCTTGTCATTACATTGACCTATAGGGCCACTTAATATGGTGGCTTTCTTCCAGGAGCCGCCCCTTGGCTGTGTCCTTCCCAGAGAGATATCTGGCTGGTCCTGGGTTTCAAAACTCTTACAGGGGTTCTCCAGTGCTACAAAAACATGGCCACTTTCTTTCAGAGACAGCACCGCTCTTGTCTCCAGTTCAGGTGCAGTTTGCAAATAAGCTCCATTTACTTCAATGGAACTGAGCAGCAAAACCCCGCCCAAGCTGGAGACAAGAGCGGTGCTGTCTCTGCAAGAAAGTGGCCATGTTTTTGTAGTGCTGGAGAACCCCTTTAAATGAGGCTCCACAGGCTCCCTCTTTTGCATATTCCTTATACAGCGCGTCTTTTATTAGACATTGGATGGCCTGGACCACCGGACCTCCCATGTGGCAGCGTCCAGAAGGTTTGTGTGATGGCTCTGACCTCACAGGAGGTAACAATAGGCCCAATAATACAGCACTGCTGCCATCTAGGGACCAATATCTGCATTTTACCTTCTTGTCATATAAATCCATATATTCATTGGACGCGCCTTAGAATGGGACAAATTGTACTCACATCTTACATAATAAACGTGCGGCAGTAATTCATATGTGCTGATATTCTCTAAATGATATATAAATATAGGTACAGGGAAGTACAAGTTAGCGCCACTAAGCCCCGCCCACAACGACACAGTTGGCCCTGCCCCCTCGCCGGCAATTGGAATAGGCTGGCCGAAAGGTCTAGACCCCTCCCCCTTGACGTCGACCAACCAATGGGCGTCAAGGGGGCGTGACAAACTGTACCGTTGTGGGCGGGGCTAAGCGGCGCTAATGCCGCAAGGCCACACCCACTTAATACAATCTGCAGTTGATAAAAGGACACTGTTTACTTGAACAAACACCATGACGTATGATATAAAATAAGGTATGAAAAACACTAAATTTACCCTTTACACCTGTGTAGAGATGTCAGAATGCAAAAAGAGGGGGACAGTGTCACTTTAAGTATATTACATCCATTATTATTTAGTAAATATAACAAATGGCATATAGGTTCCTGCATCCTGTGGCTGTGATGAGTTACTGCTGCCATCTGGTGGACATTAGGTATATTCCAACTTAATAGTTCAGCACAGAAACAGAGTATTGCTGCCATCCGGTGGTGAGAATAATTGTTGCATGTCCATTGCACATTGTTGCTTAACCTACCAAAAGGCTTGATATTTATCTTAATTAGAGATGAGCGACCCTGGAGCAGCTCGAGTGATCCGAACCCGATCGTTCAGCATGTGATTAGCGGTGGCTGCTGAACTTGGATAAAGCCCTAAGGCTATGTGGAAATCATGGATATAGTCATTGGCTGTATCCATGTTTTCCAGACAACCTTAGAGCTTTATCCAAGTTCAGCAGCCACCGCTAATCAAATACCAAACGTTCGGGTTCAGATGGACTCGAACCCGATTTGCTCATCTCTAATCATAATATAAGTCGTTAACTCATAGAAAACCATATAGGTAATAGCTAGTGGAGCATGCATACATATATATA
Organism: Dendropsophus ebraccatus; assembly: GCA_027789725.1. Taxonomy (NCBI): domain Eukaryota; kingdom Metazoa; phylum Chordata; class Amphibia; order Anura; family Hylidae; genus Dendropsophus; species Dendropsophus ebraccatus. Next base: position 1,741,909 of record JAQFWZ010000016.1, read on the forward strand.
TGGTGTCCCACCACGGGTGTTACTAGTATGTTATACCCTCGCAAAAGCCTGTACTTCAAGTACCTGTGGTAATGAAGTAGTACCTAATTTTTGCTAAAAGATGTCGCTATTCTATGTAACTGTACTTGTATTTTGCACAGCTGCAGGTAACTAAAGGATTATTGTTTGTTATAATCTGTACGCCAATGAGGACCTTCCCTTCTTCTCTACCAATCTCTAAACTTCTTTCTTTCTATGCTTTCCTTTTCTCCACCACTCACAGGGGATATTACACCTCCTGTAGGAAGTTGTCACATGGGGAGAGGAAGTATACACCCACTCATAGTCAGTCTTTGGCTGTTGATCAGAGAAGAATCAAAACAAGTTGGTCACTGCTTTGGTCCAGCTGGGCCCTGGCTTTGCCAGGTCCCCACTCCAGAACTAGTCCACAGATGCACATGGGCAACGCAGACACCAGTTTTTTTGAAAGTAGCACTTCCACACACTATGCAGTGTTAAGCTACTCAAGGGAGAGGAAAAAAAGTCAGAGAAACCCCAACCCACGCCAAGAACAAGTCTAAAAGTGCAGGACGGTATCCTGATAACAAGAGGAACTGGTCCAGATAGAGCAAAGTTGCTAGAAGCCTACATACTCTCTCAGCACGGGTATAACCAGGAAACCTTGTCCCCTCTGCTCAACCTAGGTAACAAGGTCTGGGGCTTGTGTTACCCTCATAGGACGGGTCACCCAACACTGGTGGGCAAAAGGTGGTATAGCAACAAAGGTCAAAACACGGGCACAAGTAAACTTCTATTTTCAAGTCTTCAGTATTCTACTACTACTTCTTCTAAAGTTCCGGCAGAGTACATTACTACTTGGGTTGGGACTCTCACATCCTACTCCTCTCTACTACTCTGAACCTGCAGTACAAACTTCTCTTTACAACTTGGGATTCTCACAACCTACTCCTCTCTACTACTCTGAACATTAAGCACAAACTCCTCCCAAGTATTCTGGACTCTCAGTACAAACTCCTCTCCACTACTCTCAGCTCTATTAATCTAAAGGTCCTGTCAAGTCTACAGTCTGCTGTCAGCTATTGGATAAAAGTAAAGGTGATCTATTTATGCCTATGGGACTCAATGATTATTGCTCAAGCACCTACACAACAGATACCACATCCTTGGGACATCTCCCCTTTCTGTGGGTGGCGGTACTGATAGTCCGGGTGGGTCACAACTCCACTCCAGACCACCGTGATAAGTACCCAAGGGACCCCCTCACAGCCCGGCAGGTCACCGACCACAGGGGAACAAGGTATAGCCGGCCTCACTCAAATAAAAGCAGGTATGCCCCCATACCTGTGTGCCCACCTGGCACTGGCGTCACAACACCTTACCATCTGGCTGAGCTGTATTCCGACCAACCACTACAGCAGTGGCGTCACACAATACCATCTGGCAAGTAACCGGTCGAGCCTCACAGGAGAGCAACACACACACATTCTATATGTATTATATATATATAGACTTAGGGGATAGGGGACAGACAGCAGCCATTGATAGTGATTGTCAGATTAGACGGCAGGGTGGAGCGAGATGGGGAAAAGATGATTTGTTTTGTTTTGTCCATGCGGAATTTTAGAAAGCGGGAGGAGAAGGAGGATATGGCCGATAGACAATCTGGAATCCTGGATAGAAGAGAGGTGACATCCTGACCAGAGAGGCAGATCTGAGGGTCATCAGCGTAGAGGTGGTACCTGAAGCCGTGGAATGATATGTCCCAGGCCAGAAGTATAGAAGGAGAAGAGAGGAGGCCCGAGTACAGAGCCTTGGGGAACACCAACTGTGAGGGGACAAGGAGAGGAGGTGGTGTGAGAGCGAGGAGAGGAGGTGGTGTGGGAGAGAGGAGAGGAGGTGGTGTGAGAGCGAGGAGAGGAGGTGGTGTGAGAGCGAGGAGAGGAGGTGGTGTGAGGGGACGAGGAGAGGAGGTGGTGTGGGAGCGGAGGAGAGGAGGTGGTGTGAGGGGACGAGGAGAGGAGGTGGTGTGAGAGCGAGGAGAGGAGGTGGTGTGGGAGAGAGGAGAGGAGGTGGTGTGGGAAAGGAGGGGAGGAGGTGGTGTGGGAGCGAGGAGAGGAGGTGGTGTGGGAAAGGAGGGGAGGAGGTGGTGTGGGAGCGAGGAGAGGAGGTGGTGTGGGAAAGGAGGGGAGAGGAGGTGGTATAGCTCCACCACTGTGTAATCCTTTGTTCTCTGCTGCCAACTAATCTCCCTCCTCCCCTCTTCATAGCACTGATGTAAAACAGTCGAGAGTTCCTGATTCTGAGCAGTGGATGACAGAAAGGAGAGGGGGGGAGGACCTGGGAAAATGCAGATAATGGCATATTTGCCTAATAAACCCAGTTACAAAACTTCTTAAAATTACCTGGACTATTGATTTCTGCAAAAAAAAAAAAAAAAAAATTTAACAACAGTGACACTTTAAGTATGTGATATTTTGTATATTAAGTGAAGTCATTACAATATGGCGCCGACCTTCTAAACATGTAGATATATTTACATTCCTTACAGTACGTTAGTTGTGTAGCACTAGTGTTACTAACTCCTCTTGTACCTCAGCCAATGAAGTACTGACACCAGCCTTAGTAGAAGTATACACGCCCCCAGGGTATATAAAGTGGCCGCCATCTTTGAAAAAAGGAGATCCACCTTAACCATCAGTGTGTCAGGGGGGTTGATTCTCAGTGCGCACTATAAACTATATAACTTGTAATTTGGAGCAGTCAATATGACAGCCCTCCTGAGGTGCCCCCATAACGGAGGCCAAGGAGCGAGATAGCCGGATGATACAGCCGCAATGAAAACATTCACACCGTTCTGAAACATACGAGGGGGGAGACTGCAGCTCCAAGATAAGGAGGTAAGAGGTTTATTTTACCTACCAACCCTCCTATGTCTCAGCTCCGTGCTGCGTGTGACGGCTGTCCAGCCGGACACCTGACCACTTGAGTCCCAAGAACCTGGTCAAGCCCCGATATTGACTGTCTGTGTATAACGTATTACTGTAAGGGACCTTGGACTTCAGGATATAGTGTGGAAATTAAAACACTGTTACATGGTTCCCGATCTTGGGCATAGTGCCGAGGTCGAAGAGAAAAAGATACCTTGAAAAGCTCCTGTGAGCCGCTGTGGAGACCGATGTGTGCTGGACCAAAAATTATTATTCCGGGCGGGAGGGGTAATATAACAAAAGAAGTTATAGTCACCTTTCCTGGTGCCCATGCAGCTCTGCGTTCCGCTCCCGCACACCTGCTGGCCGTCTCCTCAGCTCCCAACTATGTCACAACCCGGCTGACGGCCAATTCCACACACTTGGGACGTTCAACCCGGGTTGTGACATACCTGGAATCTGGGAGGACGCCCAGGTTGTTACGGGAGCCCGGCGATGCAGCACAGGGACAGCATAGTCTTCTTTAATTCCCCTCTCCCCCCCCCCCCCCCCCCACTCATTATGATTTTTTTGACCGCCCCCCCCCTCCAGACTTTTTTAATTAATTCCCCCCACTGTTTCTATTCTGTTGCCATTGACTTCTATCTGACAGATAGAACCGTGAGCGAGCGGCCATTGCCTGTTCCCCTTTACAATTCTCGTCTATTTTCTTACATTTTGCTGGATTCAGAAATGTCCAGAAAAATATAAGAATACAAAGAAGAAACGGCCGACCCGTCAGATCCCCGTGTGCTGATTGGTGCATTCTAATACTTACCTTCCATACATCGGGGACTGAGCGGATCCTGTGAAGTAAATAAATAAACAATGCGGCACAAGACGTTCAGGTTATTCAATTCTTTACTGTATTTAGAAATGAAAATCACAGCATCGTTGTCTAAAGTGTCGACTAAATGTGCTAAAATGTGAGAACGGCCTCGTAAAAGAGGCGGAGAGTGGCCGTTCTGCACGTTGTATCCGGCAGAGCTGCTGCTTTCTCCCAGTTTATAAAATACGAGCAGTGTAAGTTCTTTTAAAAAACACAATAGAAATAAAAGCGGATTTATTCGGCCGATTCCTTTAATAACGGGTTTTATGATCCTTTCATTTTCCGACAACAGCAAAGAATATATTCAATAAAAAAAATATACAAAAAGCTCTGAATTCATTATTTACGGCCAAACTAAGAGCAATTTGCACTATATATGTCTACAAGTATAATACATAAAATAGAGAGATTTGTATTCTTACATATCCACAGAGGTTTCATCTTACTCTACATGCCATCCGCTATGTATATATATATATAGTGTGTATAGAGAGATCAGTAGATATGTACAATTCACCAGCAGCTTATTACTCGTCTACTGTACAAACTTAAATATAAAAAAATGAGGGAAAATATACATTATTTATACGTCCGATGCCAAAGTAAGACCTCTTTAAATTATTGCACTTGCATACTTTGTTCGCTAGATTTTACACATAGAATATACACATATATATAGGTATATAAAAAATAAGTGCAGTCTACATATTAGAGGAGATCACTATATCCCACACATGGACTGTAATCTGCTCACAGAAAAGAAGACGATTATTTTGTTTTGATTTGTTTTAATAAAACCCGTAATTCTAAAATATCGAGCACAGTTTTTGGTCAGCGAGCGAGCGAAGTGGTTACTATAGAAACATCAGCGGATCTGAAAACTGGAGGCAACTTACTCCCCTTAAAGGGGCTATCCAGGATTACAGGCTCATCACCGCCTTCTTCTAGAGACAACGCGGCTCTGGTCTCCAGGTTTCCAATTAAATGGTCACTAGAAATAACGTCTGACATCAGACATGGTAAGAGTTACTGATCACCGCGGGTCTCACTGCTGAGGCCCTCTGATCAGGAGATATAGCCGGGCACGGCCAAGCAATCCTCACCCCGGGCGGCCGCTCATTCAGTTATTATTACACTGAAATACATTGACAGAATACACATACGGATGGGGAGTGGATCCCGCTGTCGTGCTCTCTTCCCGGCTGTGATCTATAATTTGTGACATGTCTCATAACGTTATTTGTAGTGACAGGCAGTCTCCAAGCTCCTGACCCAAACAGGAGACAAGAGCAGTGCTGGATCTGGCAGAAAGCGCCCATTTGTTTCTAATGCCAGAGAACCCCTTTAAATCAATAAGAAACAAAGGTTATATAAACTAGATTTGTGCAAAGTTTGACAGAAATGAGAAAATAACTGCAGATCTTTTTGTCCCTTATTCCCATCAATAAGTAAAACAGTGAGAAAAAACTGGGAGAAAATCTCATATTAAAGGGTCCAAGTTACTGGATGTGTCCACAAATCCTGTACGGCTCCTGTGTACTGAGGAGGTGGCGACCGCTTAGGGAGAGAGACGGACAAAACTGTGACATACATGCTGTATACAGTATAAAGAGAGTGCCATATACAGTATAAAGAGAGTGCCGTATACAGTATATAGAGAGTGCGCTGTATACAGTATATAGAGAGTGCCGTATACAGTATAGAGTGCGCTGTATACAGTATATAGAGAGTGCGCTGTATACAGTATAAAGAGAGTGCCGTATACAGTATATAGAGAGTGCCGTATACAGTATATAGAGAGTGCCGTATACAGTATAGAGTGCGCTGTATACAGTATATAGAGAGTGCGCTGTATACAGTATATATATAGAGAGTGCCGTATACAGTATATAGAGAGTGCGCTGTATACAGTATATATATAGAGAGTGCCGTATACAGTATATAGAGAGTGCGCCGTATACGGTATATAGAGAGTGCGCTGTATATAGAGTGCGGTATACAGTATATAGAGAGAGTGCCGTATATAGTGAGTGCGCAGTATACAGTGTATATATATGTAGAGAGCGAGCGTGCCATATACAGTGTGTATACATATATATATATATATATATATATAGCCATAGAAGGAAAAAAAAAAACAAAAAACTGGTTCACAGTAACATATCAGAATGTCCCGTTCCCCACAGCCAGACATGTGCTAGATTGTCCATAATAGAGAATGTTCACGTCTCTTTATATCATCTGTGTATTATACTGAGGTATACCGAAAACTCACATACTAAAAATAATAAAAAATAACATCACCTAAAGCCCAAAATGGAAAACCAGTGTCCTTCCACTAATGCCAGTATATGATGTATATTATCAGTGTCTGTATATGATGTATATTATCAGTGTCTGTATATGATGTATATTATCAGTGTCTGTATATGATCAGTGTCTGTATATGATGTATATTATCAGTGTCTGTATATTATCAGTGTCTGTATATGATGTATATTATCAGTGTCTGTATATGATCAGTGTCTGTATATGATGTATATTATCAGTGTCTGTATATTATCAGTGTCTGTATATGATGTATATTATCAGTGTCTGTATATGATCAGTGTCTGTATATGATGTATATTATCAGTGTCTGTATATTATCAGTGTCTGTATATGATGTATATTATCAGTGTCTGTATATGATCAGTGTCTGTATATGATCAGTGTCTGTATATGATCAGTGTCTGTATATGATGTATATTATCAGTGTCTGTATATTATCAGTGTCTGTATATGATGTATATTATCAGTGTCTGTATATGATGTATATTATCAGTGTCTGTATATGATGTATATTATCAGTGTCTGTATATGATGTATATTATCAGTGTCTGTATATTATCAGTGTCTGTATATGATGTATATTATCAGTGTCTGTATATGATGTATATTATCAGTGTCTGTATATTATCAGTGTCTGTATATGATGTATATTATCAGTGTCTGTATATGATGTATATTATCAGTGTCTGTATATGATGTATATTATCAGTGTCTGTATATGATGTATATTATCAGTGTCTGTATATGATGTATATTATCAGTGTCTGTATATTATCAGTGTCTGTATATGATGTATATTATCAGTGTCTGTATATGATGTATATTATCAGTGTCTGTATATTATCAGTGTCTGTATATGATGTATATTATCAGTGTCTGTATATGATGTATATTATCAGTGTCTGTATATGATGTATATTATCAGTGTCTGTATATTATCGGTGTCTGTATATGATGTATATTATCAGTGTCTGTATATGATGTATATTATCAGTGTCTGTATATGATGTATATTATCAGTGTCTGTATATGATGTATATTATCAGTGTCTGTATATGATGTATATTATCAGTGTATGTGTATGATGTATATTATCAGTGTCTGTATATGATGTATATTATCAGTGTCTGTATATGATGTATATTATCAGTGTCTGTATATGATGTATATTATCAGTGTCTGTATATGATGTATATTATCAGTGTCTGTATATGATGTATATTATCAGTGTCTCTATATGATGTATATTATCAGTGTCTGTATATTATCAGTGTCTGTATATGATGCATATTATCAGTGTCTGTATATGATGTATATTATCAGTGTCTGTATATTATCAGTGTCTGTATATGATGTATATTATCAGTGTCTGTATATGATGTATATTATCAGTGTCTGTATATGATGTATATTATATTATCAGTGTCTGTATATTATCAGTGTCTGTATATGATGTATATTATCAGTGTCTGTATAGGCTGTATTATTATAATATTATTACAGTTTTGTATGACTGGCACTAAGCTGTGATTGGCTGCTTCACACTTGCACAGGAGACAGACAAAGTGTAAGTACTTGACTTCTCCTGCGTCATGAAGATCCCGTCCAGGACACGACAGCAACGCGGAGCAAGGACTCTTCTGCTTTGCATGTGCTGAGCCAACTACTATGTGTGATACAACCAACAAGATATCAGATAGAGAATCCTTACACCTCATATTACACCTTCCCAAAAAGTGACAAACATGAGACTCTGTTTAGGCGTGGAGTCACCATGGGCGAGGAGGTTCCCCCCCCCCCCATCTTGTCACCCCTCCCCGTCACCCCTCCCCCCCATCTTGTCACTCCCCCATCTTGTCACCCCCCCATCTTGTCACTCCCCCATCTTGTCACTCCCCCACCCCCATCTTGTCACTCCCCCCCCCCATCTTGTCACTCCCCCATCTTGTCACTCCCCCACCCCCATCTTGTCACTCCCCCCATCTTGTCACTCCCCCCCATCTTGTCACCCCTCCCCCCATCTTGTCACCCCCCCATCTTGTCACTCCCCCCCCATCTTGTCACCCCCCCCCATCTTGTCACCCCCCCCCCATCTTGTCACACCCCCCCCCCATCTTGTCACCCCTCCCCCCTTGATGCTTCGGGATCCTCCTCATTTGCTGGAAACTTCTGAAGTTACTGCTGAGCTTATGATATTTCACATAAAATCGGAGCAGAATTCGAGCCGCTGCAGAAAGAACTGAGGCCGCAGACCTGATTCTGCAGCCTATGGCTATGCTCACATTATTAAAGTGCTGTACGTTCCATATGTTTCGGCACACTGTGTGAGAGGCATGGCGACAAATACCAAGGCACTGGACCCCTGCTGGACCCATTTAGCTCAATGGACTAATAGTCGTCTATTACTGAGCGCTGTGTCCCCTCCACTATATACAATGCAGTCGCATTTACAGCAGCCGTGTGCGGTATTACACATTCTACCTACTTGTATGGGCTGATACACGGGGCGCTATGAAGCAGTGTACGTTTTCCAGGCTAACACAAGTTCACACGGAGAAAGAGGCAGAATTCCGTGACGGTACGCTCTGCTGCGGAATCCCACCTGCCTCAGTGTCATACAGTCTGTCTATGGGAGGGCTCGTGCGCCTCCGCTCTCCGCATTAACATGTCAATTCTTCGAGCGGAGAGGCGCGGCGCCATGAATCCTGGCTACTCCCCTATCTGTAGAGATATATATACATATATATATATATATATATATGGACAGGGGAGTAGCCAGGATTCATGGGGCCCAATAGACATGCTCACCTGGCCCGGCACAGTCCCCGACGTTCTTCTGTCCTAATGTGCTGTGGGACTGTGCTGGGCCAGGTAAGTATGTTTGTGGGGAGGGGGGGGGGGGGCCTGTAGCAGTGACGTGGTCTGCCTATATGGTGGCTCCTCCACTACTGCCAGTGGAAAGGTTTGCATCCAAGTCACAACAGACTTAAAGAAAAGTCTAAACATGGCGGCTTCTCATTATTCTAGTAACAATACACAAATAAACAAAGATGGAACGATGTGACCGGCTGTGGGGTCAGTAGTTAATAGTTGTGGTGTCACCCGGAAACGCTACAATGAGTGACCTGTGCTGCAATAGTACAATCCCAGAGATAAAAACAAACTGAAATAGAAAAGTTTAAACAACGTGAACCGCTGCTCAGCCGTATCATCATCCGCGGTGCCAGCCGCCGAGATTACTGATCTGCTGATCGCACAATGGTCCCTGCCACCAATCTGCAGAAATAATGTCCTAAGGCTATTCTGGTGGCAATGGGGCACAGGAAGAGGCTTGTCAGGAGCCATATTGCTTTAGCAGGCTGATTACTATGGAGATCTGGTTTATCGGACATTGTTCCACCCAAACGTTCCGTCATTCATGCTCTGACATGAGGACAGACGAATCTAAAGCCTTGTGTACTGTACATACCCTCAGAGCCCGATAAAGTTACATACGGGTGGTCTTCTGTTTGCTTGCCCTGATGAGCCACTGCACAGGGAAACATGTTGGGAAGAGGAAAGCTATGCCGATTCTGTGTGTGAGATCAGTAACCGTTACGTTGACCGATTTCATGTATAACATTACCTAATGATGATGAATTAATAAAACGAAACACGCACTGGGCACGGGTACTCGCTAGGTATAGCTATGGGTGAGAACTTGCTTATGTAGATTCGGGTGCTTTCAAATTACTTTAGTCTTTAGACTAAACATTATATTTGTTTTCCATTATTTACTCCAATAGGGTTTATGTATTAGTATCAAAGGGAACCTGTTAGAAAGTAATTGATATCTTATCTATCACCATCATATTATAGAGCAGGAAGAACTGAGCAGATTGATATATAACTTTGTGGGAAAAGATTCTGTATAACTTGTAACAAGTCGATTGAAATTCCTGCTCATTCTGAGTTAAGGAGTCCAGTGGGTGGAGTCACTCGATGGACTGGACTCCTAGGAATGGAAACATAAGATATTTCAATCAATAAATTACAAGTTGTACTAATTTTTATAAAGATATATATCACTCCGCTCAGCTCCTTCTGGTCTATAACTTAATGCCGATAGATTAGGTAGCATTTTCATGGTGTGGGGTTCCCTGTGGTCATTGTTATATGTGTCTATAACCTATGGGGTAGGAGTCTGTAGCCTCCCTGCGCCTGACCTATTATATGTTATGTTTATATTGTTTTGTTCTTGGTCTAGCACATTCGATGCCTTTCTGGGATCTTTTTTCATTGTTTTCTCCTTGCACTTGTACTGATCTTTATATCTCATTGTTCTTATCTGTACGCTTGTGGTGGCTAGAGTGTAATACACTATTGTAGCTTTTGCAGTAAGGTAATGTATTCAGTATGGAGTTACTATTTAGATGCACAGTGGGACTAGGGTTTATAATTATATATGTATGTAAATACATTAGAAATTACGTCCATTGGTTTGTATATTTATTCCAATGAGGAGAGTTGGAGACGTTCACACCTAATGGTCGTACTTCACACTGCAGCGCCGATTTGTTGCAGCAGATTTCAGCCACTTATTTAAATTGGTTGGCAGCTGAATCTGGCAGCTGTAGTTCATGCTCCAAACTGCTGACACTGGCAGAACAAGGAGACACATGGTACCAGTCATACATCAGTCTGTGCTTCCAGAATGAAGGAAAAGCCTTTTATTTTATAGAGGCTTCCCTGAGCTTCTGAAGTGCTGCAAACTGTAATATCTCCTCTCTCCCCCTCCCATCCCTGACCCTATTGTCAATCATACAGGGAGGGGGAGAGAGGAGACATTACAGCTTGTAGCAGATCAGGAGCTCAGGAAAGCCTCTTTGTACCAGAAAATAAAAGCCATTCTCTACATCCTGGAAGCACAGATGGATATATGGCAGGTACCATGTGTCTCCTTGTTCTAACAGATTGTGAATTACAGCAGATTCCCTTTAAATCTGCACCATGAAATCCACAACATAAAATTCACACTCAGAACCAAAGATTAAGGCCATATGAATGTCCCCTGCGGTGTCCCCTGCAATCCTCCTCACTAGCCACAACCAAAGAGGAGGCGAAACTCTGCCCATCTGAGCCTTGTGTTCCCCCCGTAGTAAGTGGTCGGGGATAGATAGGAGACTCCTACACAGTAAATCTCTCTGGAGTGGTCAGGTCTTCCGAACCTTCAGCTCATCTGTTTGGGTCACTGCAATCGACCATAAAACGATGAACGCTGCCCTTCTATTACAGACGTTACATAGATCACGGCCCGGAAATATTGAAGTGGTAAACAGAAACTGGTGTAAACTGCCCTCAGCAACCACTGCCCACCATCATTTTACCAGAGCTGAGAGCTGCACCGTGATTGGTTGCTCTGAACAGTTAGTCCTGTTTCTAATTTGGGCCTAGTCTGTAAAAGTGTTCAGACATGACCTGGTGCCTTATTCACAACCGTAATCCATCATGTGACCATGGACCAACGAGGCCTCAGAAGTTACACAGACGCCTCTGCACATAGATCTGCAGACCTCAAGGTTAAAACAAAGAGCTACTAATAATCTACATACAGTACAAAATATAAAGACTATATAATAATAATATAAGTGCTGAGAGTTCTTAGAAAAGACCAACTAAGAAACCTTTCCGGAAGTAAGAAACTGGGCCTCTCCCTCCCGTACACATAATCCAGCGATACTGGGTCTTCGGCCTCAGGGTTTTAGTACCGGGCAGAGCAGAAAGTACCCCGAGCGGTCAGATGCCGCAATGTAGCTCTATCTATTGTTATACAGTAATTTCCTCCAGAAGGGCCGGCAGTACGACAGGGCGACCTATGTGCTATCAGGAACGGTAGCGGCGGACTCGAATAGGAGGACTGTGTTCCCCCTTCTGTGGAGCCTGATGGGTTCTTCAACGTCAATCGTCAATCTTAACGGGTAAAGAATCCGATGACTCTGTCGGCTGGGAAGGAATCCACATTGTGGTGTCTTCTCCCCTGGACACTTTCTCCCACTGGTTGAGATTATCCCTAAACAAAGAATAAACACAGTGAGTGATAGGAATAAAGTAGAACTCTGCATCATGAGGGTGGTAGTATGGGAAAACGTGGTGTATACAGTTCATTTAGTAAAGATTAGCTGTTATACTGTGAACAAACAGCCTGACCGTGAGTGTGGACCCGCTGACCTACTCAACCGGTCTGGACCACACCCGGAGGCGGAGTCTAAGTGCCCTTTGGGTCTCCACCCTGTAAGGAAGCTGCGGCTAGAGGACACCAGGTCGCTATACAAGTGTGATCCTGGTGAGAGCAGCAGCTGATCCCCAGGGAGTCGGTGCAAGGCACCCGGGAACAAGAGGAGCGCACGTGATCAGCAAGTCAGGTGATCAGCAGGAGAGTCAGCACAGTAACACGGATGGGACTGGTATCGTACTCAGACAGGCCGCTTCAGGGGCAGGTCATGCAGCAACGGGAAAGACATGCAGTACAGATGAAGGACGCAGCCGCAGCTCAGGATACACAGGAATTCAGCAGATAGAAACCTTCGCTTGGAATGCTCGAATCCAACAACTCTCAGGCAAGAGGAGGCAAGTGGAGCAAGGTGCAGGTGGCTCTGGATTGGCAGACAGCAATAGCAGGTGGAGACAAGCTGCCTCTATAAATCCAGAAAAACCTCCGCCACACGTGCACCTTATGCAATGGTGGAAGGAGGAAGATAATGATGAGGCCGACCAGCACGGAACACAGCAAAGGAGCGGACAGGGGCGCGGGGGCGAGGAGCAGGACTAGAAGCAATGCCGAAGGGGGTAAGTAACGGAACCCAGCGATGCTACATTACGTTACCTTCTTACTATATGATATCTTATGGCACAGGGCACCAGCTGATGATGATATTTTATACCTCTATGTAACCAATTCTACACAAGATGAATCCTACAGCTTCTACATCCTCCTCCTCATCACAGAATAACTAGGGCTCCTCATCCGTTATTACACGTCCGGCCTGTGGAGTCGCTATAAAGCCGCTTACCTGCAGGCGTTAAGAAGTGGTTTGGTGGTGGGAAATATTTGGGATAGTGTTGTATAACAAGGAATGGCCACTGCGTTATAGAATCCAATCTACAGAAAAGAAAAGAACGTGTCAGTATATAGAAACGTCCCCATCACTGCATTGCACACTCACCAACAGGAACACGGGGCTACCCTGCCCTTATGGTCCTCAATAAATCTGGACTTTACTCAATATGCAAATGAGGTTATTTGGTGCTCTGGGGGCGGGACTACTGATCCTCCCCACTGACCCGCCCCTTCTCTGCAGTGCTGCCACTATACTTCTGAGGGTGGGCTGCAGGATGGATCAGTAGTCCCGCCCCCAGTGCAATAGCCCGCCCCTTCTCTGCAGTGCTGAGCTCCGGAGTGCTGCCACTATACTCCTGAGGGCGGGCTGCGGGATGGATCGGTAGTCCCGCCCCTAGTGCATTGGCCCACCCCTTCTCTGCAGTGCTGCCACTATACTCCTGAGGGCGGGCTGCGGGATGGATCGGTAGTCCCGCCCCCAGTGCAATAGCCCGCCCCTTCTCTGCAGTGCTGAGCTCCGGAGTGCTGCCACTATACTCCTGAGGGCGGGCTGCGGGATGGATCGGTAGTCCCGCCCCTAGTGCATTGGCCCGCCCCTTCTCTGCAGTGCTGCCACTATACTCCTGAGGACGGGCTGCGGGATGGATCGGTAGTCCCGCCCCCAGTGCATTGGCCCGCCCCTTCTCTGCAGTGCTGCCACTATACTCCTGAGGGCGGGCTGCAGGATGGACCAGTAGTCCCGCCTCCTGTGTGCCAAACTACGTAACTTTTAAATTGAATAAAGTAAAGATTTATGGAAAATGGCAGTAATGGCGGAGGTAAGAGAATGACCATCATCCTCTGCGTTCCTGGCCCCACGGCCGCATAATCTTCTAACCTCCCATTATTGTGAACAACATTAAAGAGGTTTTCCCGCAATGATCAGAGCTGCCGCTCACATTCACCTAAATTACTTAAATATTTGGTGAGAATCCATTGGGTGTGTAGGTGTTACCTGCCCCTGAGGAATTTCATCCTTCTTATCCCGGTCCATCATTGGTATCGGGGAAATACCGAGCCTTTTCATTTCATCGCCCTAAGAAAGAAAGAAATCAGGGAATATAAATGGATGGTTGCAGAACATGGCGCCGGCCTATGAAGAATACGGGAATACACACAGGAAATATGGAGGGGAACAAATGGCTGATAGTAAAGCTCCCCCAATCTCCACTTCCGGAATCCCGACCTACCTCTGCCCAGAATTCAGCGTAGATATCATCGGCGATCATTCTAGTTACAGGCCACAGTTTTGTGACGGAGCACAGATCACAGGCTGTCATCATTAAACCTATCAAACGATCCCTGAAACATAAGAGCACATACATTTTGTGTCACAGAGGTCCTGATCACAAGCAGTTCTGTAATATATCCACTTAAAAATATATATATTTTCTATCTTTATATCAATGCTAGACATATGGCCACTAGGTGTCTCCCTTCGCTGTGCATGTGTATAGCTGCTGCATGTCCACATCCAGCAGCAGAGAATGCTGGGGGTGCTTGCACTGCATGGTCAGCTCTCCTGTCACACAGCACCAAAACCTCTGTACCCTCACAGTGACATTATACATAACAAAGTGGATGGGGGGAAAAAAACAGACTGCAAAAATGCAGTGTGAACCCGGCCTTAATATGTAAAAAGCAACATGTAGACACAGTCTGCTGTGATAACAGAAAAAATATATTCGATATATTACAGTAATCCCTAACAAGAGACACGGTTACTGTGTCCTCGGACAGTCAAGGCCATCTTAGGCCATCTGCATAGCGACCGGGGTCACACTGTGTTTTTGCAGTGATTTAACAGATCCGTTTTTAAATGGTTACTTTTACCATACACCAAAATGTGGTCGACCGTGTCTTTGCGGACGCTAAGAAAAAAAAAAGGTATACATATCCTTTTATAATAGAAAAACAGATCCAAATGGATTACACACAGTTAAATCAGTTTTTGCATCTGTTTTTCCCCCTTATACGTATACGTTGAGCAGAGTGAAGAAACGCAGTCTGACCCCGGCCTAAGTGTTGAGTACGTTATACCACCACCACCGCCGTATACACCCAGTACACCACCTGTGCCCCTGGTTGTTGAAGTTGAGGGCCCCCGTTTGGTGAAGATCTTCCAGATGTTTCCGATTCCCGAAGTAGAGCGCTAGGTCTGTGGCGATGATGGCTTTGCGGATGATCTCCAACACTTGCTCGTACTCGCTGGACGTCAGGCTGGAGAAGATATTGTGCCCTTCCAGCTATGTGAAACAATAGAACACAGATGAAAAGCACAATGTCCTCGGTTTTCCACAGATATTGTCAAATTCAAAGATATAAAATCTAGAAACAATCTAATAAAAAGACATATGAGAGAGCTGGTATAGGCAGAGCTGTAATATAGAGGTCACATATACAGACACTGGGCACCACGGCCTCCATAGGATCCATCAGGACAACCTGCCATTAGCTGGGATCCAGTTACCTGCCATGGGAGAAGTAATGGTCTCCGGGGCACTTGATGGGCTCACAACTTCTAACACATTTAAATTAGTGCAGAACCTTTAAAGGGATTATCCGGTGCTTTTACATTTTTGACCTTTTGCTGCAGACATATGGGAAATAAGAGTGAGCGTATACTTACCTCCCAGTGTTCTGCTGTGTCTCGCAGCCATCGCCTCTTCCAAGATAAACACATCCAGGAGTGACAGCCTGCACAGCCAATCAACGGCCATGATGCTGTCCCTTCTCATCAGGGATTGGCTGATATATTCATCTCGGAAGAGGTGACGGCTGCAACCAGCGGGGAAACGTCAGAAAAACGCTGGGGTAAGCGCAGAGGGGTAAGCACAGGCTCGCTCTTATTTTCCATATGTTTGCAGCACTTTATCAAACACTTTAAAGTGTCGGAGAACCCCTTTAAATCCAGGCATTCCAGAATTTGCCAATTCTATCCTAACTCCAGCACTGACGAGGCACGGGGCGAGGCATGGGGCGAGGCATGGGGCGAGGCATGGGAAGAGGGGGTTCAGCCTTATATCTTTACACAGGGTAAAGTCTCTCTACAGAGAGGGTACTATAGAAAACATGCCAGCCCCGCTGGGCATAGGGGACACCCAAACCAGGCAGCGGTTACCAGGCCAGGAACCCCTCATATGTCCTTATACACATTACTGCCCTCTCTGTATTATGTTCCATCTGACACCAGGACGGGGGATGGGTTCTGATTTGCACATTTCTTATGAATAGTCCTTGGCGGTCTACCGCAGACCTTATCTTGTCTGTTTGAAGTTGTCTGTAATAGAGACACCAAGGAGACATCTACAACCAGTGGCGTCTGATATGTTACATTGTTAGGTAATAGAAGAACTTCACTGCGGCAGCGACTGGGAATTTCAGCACCCCCACCCCAGCAATCTCACAGTAATGTTAAAATATATATATATTGTTATTCGGCTTGTTACTGGCAGGCAGTATACGGCTTGTTTTTGTTTCTGGCAGGCAGTATACGGCTTGTTTTTGTTACTGGCAGGCAGTATACAGCTTGTTTTTGTTACTGGCAGGCAGTATACGGCTTGTTACTGGCAGGCAGTATACGGCTTGTTACTGGCAGGCAGTATACGGCTTGTTACTGGCAGGCAGTATACGGCTTGTTTCTGGCAGGCAGTATACGGCTTGTTTCTGGCAGGCAGTATACGGCTTGTTTTTGTTACTGGCAGGCAGTATACGGCTTGTTACTGGCAGGCAGTATACGGCTTGTTACTGGCAGGCAGTATACGGCTTGTTTCTGGCAGGCAGTATACGGCTTGTTTCTGGCAGGCAGTATACGGCTTGTTTCTGGCAGGCAGTATACGGCTTGTTTCTGGCAGGCAGTATACGGCTTGTTTCTGGCAGGCAGTATACGGCTTGTTACTGGCAGGCAGTATATGGCTTGTTTCTGGCAGGCAGTATACGGCTTGTTACTGGCAGGCAGTATACGGCTTGTTACTGGCAGGCAGTATACGGCTTGTTACTGGCAGGCAGTATACGGCTTGTTTCTTGCAGGCAGTATACGGCTTGTTTTTGTTTCTGGCAGGCAGTATACGGCTTGTTTCTGGCAGGCAGTATATGGCTTGTTTCTGGCAGGCAGTATACGGCTTGTTTCTGGCAGGCAGTATACAGCTTGTTTCTTGCAGGCAGTATACGGCTTGTTTTTGTTTCTGGCAGGCAGTATACGCTTCCTCTGGTCTCGGCTGTGTCAGGATATCTGTTCTGCAGCCTAAGTAACGTTATTACGTGATATCGGTAATGTAAGCAGCAGCCGGCACTACACTCCCTGACAGAAATTCTGTCGCTTCTCCATGTTGTGGAAACCAGAACTTATAACCTGACTTAAAATTCATCCATTGGTTTTGGAAATCACTCATATGAAAGCTTTTTTTTTCCACCAAAATAAATTTGTGTCACTGCTGAAATATTGATCATTTAATGAACACAGAAAGGTCGGATTTTGGCAAGATAAAAGTTTTGTCGCCCACAGAAAGTTATGTGATAATCAAAGTAATTCACTTCAAATACAAAGCTGTTTCCTACCATTGGTGGATGAGGTTGTGCGGCTATTAGATGTAATATTGTGTGTGACTTCCATCAGCTTGAAGGACGGCATCCATGCATTTCCACAATTGATTCATACAATTTATTGATGAGGTCATCAGGAACAGCAGAGAACGCCGTCTTCCATGCCTCCCAGAGGTCATCAAGATTCTTTGGTTTTGTCTTCCAAGCTTCCTCTTTCATCCTACCTCAAACCTGCTCAATGACGTTCCTGTCTGATGACTGGGCTGGCCAGTCCTGGAGCTCCATGATGTCCATGTCTGGTGACTGGGCTGGCCAGTCCTGGAGCTCCATGATGTCCATGTCTGGTAACTAAGCTGGCCAGTCCTGGAGCTCCATGATGTCCATGTCTGGTGACTAAGCTGGCCAGTCCTGGAGCTCCATGATGTCCATGTCTGGTGACTGGGATGGCCAGTCCTGGAGCTCCATGATGTCCATGTCTGGTGACTGGGCTGGCCAGTCCTGGAGCTCAATGATGTCAATGTCTGGTGACTGGGCTGGCCAGTCCTGGAGCTCCATGATGTCCATGTCTGGTGACTGGGCTGGCCAGTCCTGGAGCTCCATGATGTCAATGTCTGGTGACTGGGATGGCCAGTCCTGGAGCTCCATGATGTCCATGTCTGGTGACTGGGCCGGCCTGTCCTGGAGCTCCATGATGTTCCTGTCTGGTGACTGGGCTCTCCAGTCTTGGAGCTCCATAATGTTCATGTCTGGTGACCGGCTGGCCAGTCCTGGAGCTCCATGATGTCCATGTCTGGTAACTGGGCTGACCAGTCCAGAAGCTCCATGATGTTCATGTCTGGTGACCGGCTGGCCAGTCCTGGAGCTCCATGATGTTCATGTCTGCTGACCGGCTGGCCAGTCCTGGAGCTCCATGATGTTCATGTCTGGTAACTAAGCTGGCCAGTCCAGAAGCTCCATGATGTTCATGTCTGCTGACCGGGCTGGCCAGTCCTGTAGCATCTTGATCTTCTTTGCCTTGAGGAACTGTGATGTAGAGATGGAGGACATGGAGCACCATTCTGCTGCGTCACCTCTTTTATGATGTAAGAGGTAGCTAATACTTATTGATATTTTAGGCTATTGATATTACCTTCAACCTTGCAAATATTTCGCACCCCCCATACTGAATGTAACCACAGACCATGATCTTTCCACCACCAAACCTAACTGTTTTCTGGGTGTATCTTGGACCCATATGGGCTCCAGTAGGTCTCCTGCAGTATTAGTGGCGGCTGTGGTGTAATTCAACTGAAGACTCATCTGAGCAATCCACCTTCTGACACTTTTCCAGTGTCCATCCATCTAGCAGGCTATGGGCCTTGGCCAATACCACACAGTTTTTTACTTGCCTTTTGTTTAGTGCTTCTGGGCACCGATTCCACCATGGAGGCCATTTCTAGACAGAATCCTACAAACTCTTCTAGCTGACAGGGACTGGAGGTGACTGGGCCTGTTAGAGCTCCGCTGCAGTGGAAGAGGGGCTGGCTTTTGATTTTCCTCCTGAGCTGTTGTTTTGCGGGGTCTCTCAGACCTGGGCTTGCCAAAACATCTCCAGTCTCTTCAAATCTCTTTTTAATCCTTTGTACTTGACGCTAAAACACATTAAAGGTGCAGCCACCTCTGCAGTGGATCCGGTCATCAGCCTCTAGATATTTCAGGCTTTGGGGGATGTTTGGCATGTTGTCAGAGGTCGCAGGGGGGATGTTTGGCATGTTGTCAGAGGTCGCAGGGGGGATGTTTGGCATGTTGTCAGAGGTCGCAGGGGGGATGTTTGGCATGTTGTCAGAGGTCGCAGGAGGGATATTTGGCATGTTGTCAGAGGTCGCAGGGGGGATGTTTGGCATGTTGTCAGAGGTCGCAGGGTGGATGTTTGGCATGTAGTCAGAGGTCGCAGGGGGGATGTTTGGCATGTTGTCAGAGGTCGCAGGGGGGATGTTTGGCATGTTGTCAGAGGTCGCAGGGTGGATGTTTGGCATGTTGTCAGAGGTCGCAGGGGGGGATGTTTTGCATGTTGTCAGAGGTCGCAGGGGGGGATGTTTTGCATGTTGTCAGAGGTCGCAGGGGGGGGATGTTTGGCATGTTGTCAGAGGTCGCGGGGGGATGTTTGGCATGTTGTCAGAGGTCGCAGGGGGGATGTTTTGCATGTTGTCAGAGGTCGCAGGGGGGATGTTTGGCATGTTGTCAGAGGTTACAGGGGGGATGTTTGGCATGGTGTCAGAGGTTACAGGGGGGATGTTTGGCATGGTGTCAGAGGTTACAGGGGGGATGTTTGGCATGTTGTCAGAGGTTACAGGGGGGATGTTTGGCATGGTGTCAGAGTTTGCAGGGGGGATGTTTGGCATGTTGTTAGAGGTCAAGGCGTGGTTCAACTGAAGGTCGGGGGGTGCTGGAGTTCTTTTTGTAACATAGCTTTGTATTTGAAGTGAATTATTTGTTTGAGTATCACATAACTTTCTGTGGGCAACAAAACTTTTGTCTTGGCAAAATCGGACCTTTCTGTGTTCATTAAATGATCAATATTTCAGCAGTGACGCCAATTTATTTTCATTACAAAAAACTCATTTGGGAGGGTGTCTGCTTTCATATGAGTGATTTCTAAAACCAATGGATGAATTTTAGGTCGGGTTATAAGTTTTGGTTTCCACAACATGGAGAAGCGACAGAACTTCTGTCAGGGACTGTATACACTCACCGGCCACTTTATTAGGTACACCTGTCCAACTGCACGTTACCACTTAATTTCTAATCAGCCAATCATATGGCGGCAACTCAGTGCATTTAGGCATGTAGACATGGTCAAGACAATCTCCTGCAGTTCAAACCGAGCATCAGTATGGGGAAGAAAGGTGATTTGGTGCCTTTGAACGTGGCATGGTTGTTGGTGCCAGAAGGGCTGGTCTGAGTATTTCAGAAACTGCTGATCTACTGGGATTTTCACGCACAACCATCTCTAGGGTTTACAGAGAATGGTCCGAAAAAGAAAAAACATCCAGTGAGCGGCAGTTCTGTGGGTGGAAATGCCTTGTTGATGCCAGAGGTCAGAGGAGAATGGGCAGACTGGTTCCAGCTGATAGAAAGTGACTCAAATAGCCAACCGTTACATCCAAGGTAGGCAGAAGAGCATCTCTGAACGCACAGTACGGCCAACTCTGAGGCAGATGGGCTACAGAAGCAGAAGACCACACCGGGGGCCACTCCGCTCAGCTAAGAACAGGAAACTGAGGCTACAATTTGCACAAGATCATCGAAATTGGACAGTAGAAGATTGGAAAAACGTTGCCTGGTCTGATGAGTCTCGATTTCTGCTGCGACATTCGGATGGTAGGGTCAGAATTTGGCGTCAACAACATGAAAGCATGGATCCATCCTGCCTTGTATCAACGGTTCAGGCTGGTGGTGGTGGGGTCATGGTGTGGGGAATATTTTCTTGGCACTCTTTGGGCCCCTTGGTACCAATTGAGCATGGTTGCAACGCCACAGCCGACCTGAGTATTGTTGCTGACCATGTCCATCCCTTTATGACCACAATGGACCCAACATCTGATGGCGACTTTCAGCAGGATAATGCGCCATGTCATAAAGCTAGAATCATCTCAGACTGGTTTCTTGAACATGACAATGAGGTCACTGTACTCCAATGGCCTCCACAGTCACCAGATCTCAATCCAATAGAGCATCTTTGGGATGTGGTGGAACGGGAGATTGGCATCATGGATGTGCAGCCGACAAATCTGCGGCAACTGTGTGATGTCATCATGTCACTATGGACCAAAATCTCTGAGGAAGCTTCCAGCACCTTGTTGTATCTATGCCACCAAGAATTGGGGCAGTTCTGAAGGCAAAAGGGGGTCCGACCCGTTACTAGCATGGTGTACCTAATAAAGTGGCCGCTGAGTGTATATTCGCTATTCCTTTGCCTCTCATGCTGTTTGCTGGGAGCTAAAGGAGTTTTATGATCTATCCTATAACCCCGGTGTAGCAGAGCTCAGAGTGCGCGGCCTATATAAGCAATATAGAACCTTTATACTTATGCTATGCAAGGCTTCTAAAGGAGTCTGCTAGTAACTAGTCTCAAGCACTGCGGAATCTATGGAAGCCAAGTAAGTGGTGTCTTCACCTTGCTGCGGTTACCTGACTCCCGGAGGACGCGGCGCTCCTCTTACCTGCAGAATAGACACGGTCTGGGAGAAGTGGTGCTGCTCCATTGTGGAGGTGGAGTATAACGCTGCCAGAGGGTGATCAAACTTCTGTAAGTAGCTGTTGGTGTAACCGCGGTGGTCCAGGTCGTGGCACAGGCAGGCGATCAGAAGACCTTTTTTCTAGAACAAATGGAAATAACAAAAACAACAGTCAATTGTTGTAGGAGAAAGATGGAAGGAATAAACCATAGGAATAACAGTGAGATGGCGGATCCAGGGGCTTCTACGTCCACAATCCTAAGGAATCACTCCGCACAAAGCTCAAAAAGTCTAATAATTCCAGAAATCCACAAACCCTTCAGTCACCGGCGTCCTCAAAAGCTTATCCAGAGGATAGAGATTTATCACTATAGGTAAGATATAGATATATATTTATATATATCTCTATAAGTTCAACTTATATTAAGCTATAAATCTGGACTTGCCTCCCCCCGCCCGGATCCTCCAGTTCCCAGGATCCCTCTTGGATATTATCCTCCGCCATTGGAGGATAGAAAGATATGGAAGTTAAAGGCAGGAGCCATAGCCAGTAACCCCCTGATGTATGGTACAGGCATAATGTACGGTCACATGAACAGTCAGTGTATCGGCCATCGTTCTACAGACGGCATCAGGCCCCATTCACACCAAGTCTCAGAGGACACACTGGTCGGGATACTGTAAGAATGGCGCTCGTGTTTGCAGTGCGGCCGGACGTTACATAGTACTGTGTGTGCTTCATATGTGAGGTATACATGATGTCCTACCTCCAGGTCTGTAAACAGGTCCTTATTATGCTGCAGTATGGCGTACATGCAATGGGACACGGTGACTGCATGCTTCCAGTTATGATAAGGGACTCGCCGGTAATTCTTCTTCACCGACATTGTGAAACGACACAACTTCTCCAGCTCAAAGCTAAAAAAATAAAAAACTGGTCAAGTAACATGTGGAGTATATAGTGTATATAGTGTATGTATACTGGTAACATGTGGAGTGTATATAGTGTATGTATACTGGTAACATGTGGAGTATATAGTGTATGTATACTGGTAACATGTGGAGTGTATATAGTGTATGTATACTGGTAACATGTTTTGTATATAGTGTATGTATACTGGTAACATGTGGTGTATATAGTGTATGTATACTGGTAACATGTGGAGTATATAGTGTATGTATACTGGTAACATGTGGAGTATATAGTGTATGTATACTGGTAACATGTGGTGTATATAGTGTATATAGTGTATGTATATTGGTAACATGTGGAGTATATAGTGTATGTATACTGGTAACATGTGGAGTATATAGTGTATGTATACTGGTAACATGTGGAGTATATAGTGTATGTATACTGGTAACATGTGGAGTATATAGTGTATGTATACTGGTAACATGTGGAGTATATAGTGTATGTATACTGGTAACATGTGGAGTATATAGTGTATGTATACTGGTAACATGTGGAGTATATAGTGTATGTATACTGGTAACATGTGGAGTATATAGTGTATGTATACTGGTAACATGTGGAGTATATAGTGTATGTATACTGGTAACATGTGGAGTATATAGTGGTTTTATCACATAAGTGTGTCATCCCCCATTCATAAAATAGTCCGGCTTTAAAAAGAAATCTTAGACAAAAAAGTAAACTTAAAATAACATAAAAAATCTCCATCCTACCAAGTGTTCCCACAAGATTGGTGAATCATGTAGACATAGATGGCGGGCCAGAGGTCCTTAAAGGGTGTAATATCAAAGTGGTATCTAAAAGACGAGAGAGAAGGATTATATACAGATTATATACAGATTATATACCAATTATATACAGATTATATACAGATTTTATCCATGTTATAAAATATTTCTCAGATATCTGTAACTTCTGAAGCCGAACGATTAACCACATTAGGTAGGGAGACCCTCAGAGCCCTTGTGAGACCATATGCTGGTGCGGTTGGGGTTCCTCCTAATGCAGGACAATGCTAGACCTCATGTGGCTGGAGAGTGGCAGCAGTTCCTACAAAATGGAGGCAGTGACGCTATAGAGTGGCCGCCCGTTCCCCTGAATCCAATCCAACACATCTGGGACATCATAAACTCTCCATCTATTTCTTTGAGCCGTGTATAGTGAGGGCCGGGTATAGTGGGGGCCGGGTATAGTGGGGGCCGGGTATAGCGGGGGCCGGGTATAGCGGGGGCCGCGTATGAGTAGTTTTGGTACAATTTAAAGTATAACTATCGGCAGGTTTGTACATATGGAGCTGGATGGTCGGCCATTCCGGTTTCCCCCAGCGCCAGTTCCTCTGCCCCTCCTGCCCACCAGCTCGTCCACACATTCATATAGACATAAGTAGTGACGGGTCTCTGGAGAGAACGAGTAGGAATACAAACGGGTCGGTGGGTGAGAATGGTGCCAGGGAGCCAAACATTCAGCACCAGAATCCCCATCCACCCGGCAATTGCCATCCCCATCCTCCCGGCAGTCGCCATCCTCCGGGCAATCGCCATCCTCCCGGCAGTCGCCATCCTCCCGGCAGTCGCCATCCCCCCGGCAGTCGCCATCCCCATCCCCCCGGCAGTCGCCATCCCCATCCTCCCGGCAGTCGCCATCCTCCCGGCAGTCGCCATCCTCCCGGCAGTCGCCATCCTCCCGGCAGTCGCCATCCCCCCGGCAGTCGCCATCCCCATCCCCCCGGCAGTCGCCATCCCCATCCACCCGGCAGTCGCCATCCACCCGGTAATCGCCATCCCCATCCACCCGGCAGTCGCCATCCTCCCAGCAATCGCAATCTATTCCTATGTACAAACCTGCTGACAGTTTCCCTTTAAATCCTCTAAGTCTTCCACAATCCTAGGTTTAGCTCCTCGGCTTCCTGTCCTATACTCACAGTTCTATCTCCTTACAGAGCGTTGCGGGCAGGGTGCAGTTCTTCAGGTTCTGCCATTCTTCGGACGTGCAGATGCTGTGATACGACAACTTCTCTAAGGTCACCCGGTAAATGCACTCCGAGTGGCGAATTCGATGATACATCTGAGGAACAGAGAGAAAAAAAAACATAAAAGATGACAAAGCGCAGGGACCGGAGGGTCACAAAGTGTCACCCAGTTTGGAGTTACAGCACATCTGTCATTAGGCAGCAGACAGGTCAGGTAAAGCTCCGTGCAGGGGCCCTATACTTATATAAAGGGGCTGCTACATCACCTGGGGCGGATCCAAGGTTACTCAATGTTCCAGTGGGAAGAGCGGCTGCACAGTTACCTAATGACAGGTACGTCTAAAGACAATGCTCCACTGTACAGGCTATATCTGGTGTTACCATCAGAAGTACTGACAGGCCAGGCGGGAACCGAGGACAGGAGGCGGCGGCATCGGGACCAAGGACAGGAGGCGGGACTGAGGACAGGAGGCGGCATCGGGACCGAGGACAGGAGGCGGCATCGGGACCGAGGACAGGAGGCGGGACTGAGGACAGGAGGCAGCATCGGGACCGAGGACAGGAGGCGGGACTGAGGACAGGAGGCGGCATCGGGACCGAGGACAGGAGGCGGCATCGGGACCGAGGACAGGAGGCAGCATCGGGACCGAGGACAGGAGGCGGCGGCATTGGGACCGAGGACAGGAGGCGGCATTGGGACCCAGGACAGGAGGCGGGACTGAGGACAGGAGGTGGCGGCATCGGGACTGGGGGAGGAGAGAGCTTTGAACTGCTTCTCCCGGGCTCACCTCCTGTGCACAGCTACAGATAGGGGAAAATAACGTAAACAGGACGACCAATTAGAAAATGGACGGCGGTGGCTGCTTCAGTGCAAGCGATGGTATGTAAGCCCGATATAGCCTGCGACACTGATATAGCCTGTAATAATGATATAGCCTGTAATAATGATATAGCCTGTAATAATGATATAGCCTGTAATAATGATATAGCCTGTAATAATGATATAGCCTGTAATAATGATATAGCCTGTAATAATGATATAGCCTGTAATAATGATATAGCCTGCGACACTGATATAACCTGTAATAATGATATAGCCTGTAATAATGATATAGCCTGTAATAATGATATAACCTGTAATAATGATATAGCCTGTAATAATGATATAGCCTGTAATAATGATATAGCCTGTAATAATGATATAACCTGTAATAATGATATAACCTGTAATAATGATATAGCCTGTAATAATGATATAACCTGTAATAATGATATAGCCTGTAATAATGATATAGCCTGTAATAATGATATAGCCTGTAATAATGATATAGCCTGTAATAATGATATAGCCTGTAATAATGATATAGCCTGTAATAATGATATAACCTGTAAAGTGGTAAATTCGCTTTGGGGGTTGGTTCGCACAATGTTTTTTGAAAAGAACAGCTGCTGTTTTCAATTAAAATTCAATTCAATTAAGCAATGCTTAACGCCAAATGGGCCGTATGGAAATAAATGTTCCTGCGAGAGCTCTGACAGCCACAGGAACATCCAAACACTGGCCCGTGGTCGACCAGAATAATACTGTATGTGAACATAGCTTAAGTAGTGAAACTAAAAGAGGACAGGAAGGCACGGGGGGGCGGTATGCCGGAACATAGTAAACAAACTAAATCAAAGTATCAGTCAATCAGTGACTGGGACGGGACACCAGGCAAG
Organism: Dendropsophus ebraccatus; assembly: GCA_027789725.1. Taxonomy (NCBI): domain Eukaryota; kingdom Metazoa; phylum Chordata; class Amphibia; order Anura; family Hylidae; genus Dendropsophus; species Dendropsophus ebraccatus. The sequence goes on from JAQFWZ010000016.1 coordinate 1,768,593, forward strand.
CGTTCAGCCAATCAGTGACTGGGACAGGACACTGGGCAATCGCTTAGCCAATGAGTGACTGGGACGGGACACTGGGCAATCGCTCAGCCAATGAGTGACTGGGACGGGACACTGGGCAATCGCTCAGCCAATCAGTGACTGGGACGGGACACCACTGCAGTCACTGACGGGCTGAACAAAGAATCTATTAGCCGGGCCGGGACATTGCAGCAGGATCAGCTACTGTAGGTATATGATGTACCTGGATGCCTTCCGAAAATTACATATGGCAGGAAGACCCAGGAGTGGCACAACAGAGGTACAAGGACAGGTAAGTATACATTGTTTATTATGTTCCCATCCCCCCCTCCCCAGTCCGCTCCATTATCCCGGTAGAGGAAGGAATCATTCACTACAGTAAAGCAGCGGCTCACATTTGCACAGTGTAAGGCTAATGCACAGAAAACTGCAAACATCTTGAAGTTGTTCTCATCGGTTTTGGAGAAGGCACTTCCGCTTAGTTTGTTCACCATCTGGACGACTCCGATGACGCTCCCTCTGCTTACTATGGGCATGCACAGGATATTCCGCGTGGTATAACCCGTATACAGGTCAACTTCTCTGCAAAAGAAAAATACAGAAACCTGCTCTATTATAATGGTGGGTAACATGATGGGAAGGTCTACATCACATATATGATCCATGCAGCCGCTCATCACTATAGGACCCCCTCCCCCAACCCGAGAGCTCTGCTGTACGATACAAGGAGGAGCGGACGCTAGGATGGAAGGAGGGAAAATACATGTCACTAAGGAGAGGAGGAGGCCCCCGACCAAACGAGCGATGGCAGGTAGGAAATAGTGACTGAGGGGGGACGCGGAGCACAAGCACCCCCATAAGAGAGTGGGACATCTACCCCACATTCATAGCATGTCCATAGAGATATATGGGATTCCATCACTAGTGACAGGGTCAGATATCCCTGTATATTCTAGGGTTCAGCAACATGTTATATAGGTTATACTAGAAAATGTACCCAGTGCTGCCCGGGTATAAAGTGTCAGTCACCCAGGGGGGAAAACTATGCCCTTGTTTTTTTGTTTAAGGGGAAATCGCCAGGAGCCCTATATATCCCTTTATACGCTATATACCCCGACAGTTCTGCACTTATGTTTATCTAGATTGTAAGTTAGAAATAAACTAAAAACTTTAAACATCCTAAATAGCTAATAGCCAAACTGAGATGTCATCATGTGATCAGACTGTATACAGAGCCTGGTTATATACAACATTGGCAGTGTTATATACAGAGCCTGGTTATATACAACATTTTCAGTGTTATATACAGCCTGGTTATATGCAACATTGGCAGTGTTATATACAGTATACAGCCTGGCATACAACATTAACAGCAGTGGCGTAGCCACCGTGGTCGCGGGGGTCGCCGCCGCGACCGGGCCCGCCACAAGGGGGGCCCGCGGGGCCCCCCGATCAATCACTCTTGTGACCGCAAGCATTGTTTTGCTTGCGGTCACAAGAGTCGGGCTCCGTCTTCCCCCGGCTGCTGCGCGGCTGCCGGGGGTGTCGCGTCTTACCCCCGGCAGCGCGCGCATCCCAGAACTCCCTGCGCGCCTTGGGCCCTGACTTCCGGTTTCCGGCGCGCAGGGAGTTCTGGGATGCGCGCGCTGCCGGGGATAAGACGCGACACCCCCGGCAGCCGCGCAGCAGCCGAGGACAGACCAGGAGGAGTGAGAATCAACGTGGGAGCGCGATGTCAGGTGAGTTAAGTTTTGTTTTTTTTATCAGCCTGTACGGGTGGGGGGAAAGGAGGGGGCCATCTATGAGGGTGGGGGGAAAGGAGGGGGCCATCTATGAGGGTGGGGGGAAAGGAGGGGGCCATCTATGAGGGTGGGGGGAAAGAGGGGGCCATCTATGAGGGTGGGGGGAAAGGAGGGGGCCATCTATGAGGGTGGGGGGGAAAGGAGGGGGCCATCTGAGGGTGGGGGGAAGAGGGGGCCATTTATGAGGTTGGGGGGAAAGAGGGGGGCCATCTATGAGGGTGGGGGGAAAGGAGGGGGCCATCTATGAGGGTGGGGGGAAAGGAGGGGGCCATCTATGAGGGTGGGGGGAAGGAGGGGGCCATCTATGAGGGTGGGGGGAAGGAGGGGGCCATCTATGAGGGTGGGGGGAAAGAGGGGCCATCTATGAGGGTGGGGGGAAAGAGGGGGGCCATCTATGAGGGTGGGGGGAAAGAGGGGGGGCCATCTATGAGGGTGGGGGGGGGGGAAGGGGACCATCTATAAGGGAGGGAGGAAGGGGACCATCTATAAAGGGGGGAAAAGGGGACCATCTATAAGGGAGGGGGGGAAAGGGGACCATCTATAAAGGGGGGGAAAGGGGACCATCTATAAGGGAGGGGGGGAAGGGGACCATCTATAAGGGAGGGGGGGAAGGGGACCATCTATAAGGGAGGGGGGGGAAGGGGACCATCTATAAGGGAGGGGGGGGAAGGGGACCATCTATAAGGGAGGGGGGGGAAGGGGACCATCTATAAGGGAGGGAGGAAGGGGACCATCTATAAGGGAGGGGGGGAAGGGGACCATCTATAAGGGAGGGGGGGAAGGGGACCATCTATAAGGGAGGGGGGGGGAAGGGGACCATCTATAAGGGAGGGGGGGGAAGGGGACCATCTATAAGGGAGGGTGAGGGGGGAAGGGGACCATCTATAAGGGAGGGTGAGGAGAGAGGGGGCCATCTATAAGGGAGGGGGTATAGGGGGCCATCTATAAGGGAGGGGGTATAGGAGGCCATCTATAAGGGAGGGGGTAGAGGGGGCCATCTATAAGGGAGGGGGCCATCTATTTGGGGGGGCAACATAGGGGGAGAGGGAATACACAGAGGGGGGCATATATTATTAGGAGGTCACATAGAGTCAGGGCTACCCACTAAATGAGGGTGTAAAGGGGACAGTACAGATGTGTAGAGAGATGGAGATGGTGTCAGAGTGTGGAGCCTAATATGTCTGTCTGGCAGATTCTGTGGATTCGTGGCTCGGAGAAGTTCTCATAACGGCCCAGGACGGATGGAGAAGATGATGAAAAGGAAAGAACTCCGATCAGAGAAGACGTCCCCCTGTGAGTCACCTGATATAACTGCACAGTAATGTATATGGTGTATAGAGCCTGTGTAGAGCTGGGGCCACCTCTATATGACTGGATGAGGTGATTTAGTATACTGGATTTGGTCAGTAACAATATGGTGGTGATGGTAGTGGTTGTGGTGTGGCGGTAATGTTTCCTCCCTATATACTGGTATTACTGGTAATATTGGTCTCAGTATACAGGATTTGGTCGGTAACAGTATGGCGGTAATAGGTAATATCTGTCTTGGTGTGTGTGTGTATATATATATATATATATATATATATATATATATATACATACAGTGGTACCTTGGTTTAAGAGTAACTTCGTTTAAGAGCGTTTTGGTTTAAAAGCTCACAGTTTTTCAAAATTGTGACTTGGTTTAAGAACATTGCTTTGGTTTAAGAACTTCCTGTATTGGGTGGGAGCGCGAGTGGAGAAGGGGCATGGCCTGCATAGCGGGGTCTACAGCACTGTACTCTAAACACCTTCCAAATCATAGCAGATCCCCTTCAGGCTGGGGCTTACATCAGGGGACAGGACTGTGGGGGGGGGGGTAATCTCTCCATAGCTGTAACCCCTCTCTCCCCGGACAGAGAGTGCTGCATGTATGTGCCCACATCTGCCCTGCTCATTCCTTCCTGCTCCCTGCAGTCTCTGTCAGCCCTTGTGTTTCCCATCCTCTCCATTACTGTACAGTACAGAATAATAAATATATTTGGGGTGCGGAACCAATTGTCTGCATTTACATGATTTCTTATAGGAAAATTTGCTTTGGTTTAAGAGTGGATTTGGATTACAAGCACGGTCCTGGAACGAATTATGCTCATAATCCAAGGCACCACTGTGTGTGTATATATATATATATATATATATATATATATATATATATATATATATATATATATATATATATATATATATATATATATATATATATATATATACACACACACACACACACACAACAATAGCATCACTTGGTCGTGAAAGGAGGGGGGGGGGGGCCCAAGTTGGCCTCTCGCACCAGGGCCCAGGAGACATTAGCTACGCCCCTGATTAACAGTATTATACTGAGCCTGGTCATAGACAACATTGGCAGTGTTATATACAGCCTGGTTATATACAACATTGGCAGTGATATATACAGCCTGGTTATGTACAACATTGGTCGTGTTATGCTGAGCCTGGTTATATACAACATTGACAGTGTTAGTGGGGTCCTGTATACCTGTAGTATATAGTTGGTGGAGGTCCTGTATACCTGTAGTGTATAATTCTGGGGTCCTGTTTACCTGTAGTGTGTAGTTTGGGGGTCCCCCCTCGCCGACTGCAGACCGCGCGCGTGTGTGTATGTGCAGAAAACCTGCAGCTTATAAAAATAAGTGCATACACAATCCTGCATCATCATAATCTGGCCCTGTTAGGCACTACCTTTCATCCTTGGTGAGGACAACACAGAAGAGGTTTCAAAGTTTCTAATACTGTATACACTCCACCCCCGCAGGTAGCTCCCGTACTGTATACACTCCCCCCCTGCAGGTAGCTCCCGTACTGTATACACTCCCCCCCCCCCTGCGGGTAGCCCCCATACTCTATACACTTCCCCCACATCCCGCTATGAGTATGTAAATTAACCCCCTTGGCGGCCGGAGCGTAACTTACACTGACAGAGGCCGCCATCATCCCTCCCGCACAGACCGCTGTTAGATGGTGCAGGCTCCCTCCAGTGTGTTCAGCGCTGTGCTGCTGCTGCCGGGCACGGCTCTCTCCTCACGGCTCTCGACGTCCCCCCCGAAACAAGCTGGAGCGGTGTGTGCAGCGTCGAGAGCCGTGAGGAGAGAGCCGTGCCCGGCAGCAGCAGCACAGCGCTGAACACACTGGAGGGAGCCTGCACCATCTAACAGCGGTCTGTGCGGGAGGGATGATGGCGGCCTCTGTCAGTGTAAGTTACGCTCCGGCCGCCAAGGGGGTTAAGTGACAAACTCGCAGCAGGATGTCAATCTCGCTGCAAGTATGTTGTGTCATAGGGTTGAATGACACTGGATCCCAAGCGGATTTCGCTGCGGATCCGGTAGGTGTGCATGCACACTTACAGTATTTGTTTCTGTGGATGTTGTGAGGCAGCTTCCCTAGCAACCATTGCTCCCTGTGGAAATGAAAGCAGTAATCCTATTGGTTGCTAAGGCTCCAACTGCCGTGTCTGCTGCAGCTAATTATATCACCTGTGTGTGCAGTGAGGAGATTTTCCCATTCATCTCTATGGGGCGCCTCTCTTCCCCCTCCCCCTCCCCTCCTGTACATCTGGCGGGGACGGGACCTTCGCAATAACCTTCCCGGGCACCCAATGTATCTGTGGGCCAAATTTGGGGTCAAACTGTTCAGGCGTTTGGAAGTCTATATGGGACAGACAGACAGAAGGACAGACAGAAGGACAGACAGACAGACTTTCATTTTTATGATATAGATGCTGCCATATACCATGGTGTACACGGATCAATGGACGGAACAGAGTCCACTAGTGATTATATTAGGTCCATCTCATGAACAGTCACACACAAAGGTTGATGTTCGGTCCATTGGTCTCAATGTGTGTGTGTATATATCCGCACACATATATCTTCTAGGCTGACTCTTTCAGACAGGTGCCACAATTCACTAGGGCAGCAGGACAGATAATCATCAGGAAGGGGCTCAGCAGGGCAGGCAGCCAGAGGTGATAATCATCAGGAAGGGGCACAGCAGGGCAGCCAGAGGTGATAATCATCAGGAAGGGGCACAGCAGGGCAGGCAGAGGTGATAATCATCAGGAAGGGGCACAGCAGGGCAGGCAGAGGTGATAATCATCAGGAAGGGGCACAGCAGGGCAGGCAGCCAGAGGTGATAAGTGTCAGGAAGGGGCACAGCAGGGCAGGCAGAGGTGATAATCATCAGGAAGGGGCTCAGCAGGGCAGGCAGCCAGAGGTGATAAGTGTCAGGAAGGGGCACAGCAGGGCAGGCAGCCAGAGGTGATAATCATCAGGAAGGGGCACAGCAGGGCAGCCAGAGGTGATAAGTGTCAGGAAGGGGCACAGCAGGGCAGGCAGCCAGAGGTGATAATCATCAGGAAGGGGCACAGCAGGGCAGCCAGAGGTGATAAGTGTCAGGAAGGGGCACAGCAGGGCAGGCAGCCAGAGGTGATAAGTGTCAGGAAGGGGCACAGCAGGGCAGGCAGCCAGAGGTGATAATCATCAGGAAGGGGCACAGCAGGGCAGCCAACCAGAGGTGATAATCATCAGGAAGGGGCACAGCAGGGCAGCCAACCAGAGGTGATAATCATCAGGAAGGGGCACAGCAAGGCAGCCAGAGGTGATAATCATCAGGAAGGGGCTCAGCAGGGCAGGCAGCCAGAGGTGATAATCATCAGGAAGGGGCACAGCAAGGCAGCCAGAGGTGATAATCATCAGGAAGGGGCACAGCAGGGCAGGCAGCCAAAGGTGATAAGCATCAGGAAGGGGCACAGCAGGGCAGCCAACCAGAGGTGATAATCATCAGGAAGGGGCACAGCAGGGCAGGCAGCCAGAGGTGATAAGCGTCAGGAAGGGGCTCAGCAGGGCAGGCAGCCAGAGGTGATAAGCATCAGGAAGGGGCACAGCAGGGCAGGCAGCCAGAGGTGATGAAGAGCAGGAGGCAGCAGGGCTCGGTTCCCTTTCTTCCCTGTGCAGTGCACCTTCCCCCTTCCTGTACTCGGTGACTCGACTGTTAAAGGAAGAGACAGAAGCAAAGCTGGGACGGGGTCAGGAGAAAGAGCAGGAGGCTTGGAGGAAGAGCAGGGGGTCAGGAGGAAGAGCAGGAGATCAGGAGGAAGAGCAGGGTGTCAGGAGGAAGAGCAGGGTGTCAGGAGGAAGAGCAGGGTGTCAGGAGGAAGAGCAGGGTGTCAGGAGGAAGAGCTGCAGTAAAAGTACTGTATGCTACAGCGTCCCTATCCCCTCCTGCACTGAGCTGGACATGTTCACCTCCCCCATCCCTCTCCCAGCGCCCCCTGCTGGTGGCAGAATGTAATAAACATTCCGATGCCAAGCACAGACAGGGTGACATACTTTACAGTGCTAAGTCAGGATGTTTTAGTGACAAGCAGGATCCGGGACATTTGGGGCACTTCAGGAGGCCCCTATGGGGATGGGGACCCCCGGCAACTGCACATCCTCCCCCCCCCCCCCCAACACCGGCTCTGCCTATGGACTATACAGCTGCATGAATACAGAGGATATAGTGTTTATATGTGATTATTAGATAGTGATAGGAGAATATATAAATGTACTGTTACAGTAAATACATGTAAACCCTACATCCTTATGTATTATAGTATATTATTATATTATTACCTATTAAAGCGCGGATCTGCATAGGCATCAGGGATGTTCAGGACTTCACCAGTTCTCGCCACCTGACCAGCTATTCCCTTTTCAATGGAAAATCTGTAAAAGGCAAAAACAAAAAAGGGTAAAAGAACGAAACGAAAAAACAAACAAACAAAAAAACCAGGCTGGTGACATCCAGTGTGCAGCGTTATTATATGGCATATGTGGCTGTAATACAAGAGACCAGATCATATTAGATCCCATGCCAGTTTGTTTGGAGTTACCGGATTTCTTTGGTCTTCCGGAACACGGGCTTCCCTTCATCCTCTTCACCAATGTCAAACAGATCCGAGTACAACTCTTTGTTTTTGTGATCGACCTGAAAGAGCGCACAGCGATCGGCATTCACCAGGTTCTTTGCATATATCTGAAAGAAAAACAACATTTCTTTAGAAAGAATATGATTCATTTTAAACATTTGGTCACATTGTCCCCAGTAACTTCACAAAATGTAATAGAAAAAACAAAAAAACAAGCAATAAAACTGCAGGAAAACGCTCTCCTGCCCTATGGGAGGGTAACAGCGGGGTAGATTCTCCTCACCTGCTGCTATAGGAGGCCATGTATCTGGCAGTACCCCAGCTTGGGGGCAGTAACTAATATATTCTGTTATAGGACAAAATTATCAGAAATTTATTTGGATTGAAAGCAATTCTCCTCTATTCAAAGATGACAGCCAGTATATATATACACATTATATAATATATATATATATATATATATATATATATATATATATATATATATATATATATATATATATATATATCCTGGGGAGTGTGTTCTTCTAGTAAGGCTGGTGTCAGTACGTCATTGGCTGAGATACGACAACAGTTACTTGTATAGCACCAGTGTTACTTACAGAAGTTATAAGGGATGTAATATCTCTATGTGTTTAGAAGGTCAGCACCATATTGTAATGGCTGCTCTAACTATACAGAACATCACATCCCTAACACAACTATAGCTGTTTGTTGTGGTCAGTCGGTCTGTCCACCATAAGTTCCAGTAGGTTGGCAGATGGTGCTACACCACCAGGCTTTCCGGATATAGACCATCTAGAACTGTGATCCAAGGAGCCTGAAAATAACGCATTAAGGCATATCCAAAGAGCTGACAGGATTCTGTTTGGGGTTGGTAAAGAGATCCCAGCTCCTCAAAAATGAGATCCAGTAAACAAGGAAAGTACAGACAATGACTTCATAACTCCAAGACGATGAAAAGCTTCCCTTCAGATGTTATATAGGTCAGAGTATTTATGTGGTGTAAAAGGTAATGAGCTCCCAGAAATGTATCCCACCACCCCATCCCACCATCCCGCCACCCCCATCCCACCACCCCATCCCACCATCCCCATCCCACCATCCCCATCCAGCCATCCCCATCCCGCCATCCCCATCCCACCACCCCCATTCCACTGTGCCTATCCAGCCATCCCCATCCCGCCATCCCCATCCCACCATCCCCATCCCACCATCCCCATCCAGCCATCCCCATCCCACCATCCAGCCATCCCCATCCCACCATCCAGCCACCTACATCCCGCCACCCCATCCCGATCCCATCATCCCGCCACCCCCATCCCCCCATCCCGCCACCCCCATCCCGATCCCACCATCCCGATCCAACCATCCAGCCACCCCCATCCCGATCCCACCATCCTGCCACCACCATCCAGCCACCCACATCCCGCCACCCCATCCCGATCCCACCATACCGCCACCCCCATCCCACCTTCCAGCCACCCCCATCCCGATTTCACCATCCAGCCACCCCCATCCCGCTGTGCCCATCCAGCCACCTCTATCCCGATCCCACCATCCAGCCACCTCCATCCCGATCCCACCATCCAGCCACCCCCATCCCGATCCCACCATCCTGCCACCTCTATCCCGATCCCACCATCCAGCCACCTCCATCCCGATCCCACCATCCAGCCACCTCCATCCCGATCCCACCATCCAGCCACCCCCATCCCGCTGTGCCCATCCAGCTATCCCCATCCTGATCCACCATCCAGCCACCCCCATCCTGATTTCACCATCCAGCCACCTCTATCCCAATCCCACCATCCAGCCACCCCCATCCCGATCCCACCATCCAGCCACCCCCATCCCACCATCCAGCCACCCCCATCCTGCTGTGCCCATCCAGCCACCTCTATCCTGATCCCACCATCCAGCCACCCCCATCCCGATCCCACCATCCAGCCACCCCCATCCCGAACCCACCATCCAGCTACCCCCATCCCGATCCCACCATCCAGCCACCCCCATCCCGCTGTGCCCATCCAGCCACCCCCATCCCGATCCCACCATCCAGCCACCCCCATGCCGCTGTGCCCATCCAGCCACCCCCATCCCGATCCCCCCATCCAGCCACCCCCATCCTGATCCCATCATCCAGCCACCCCCATCCCGCTGTGCCCATCCAGCCCCCTCCATCCCAATCCCACCATCCAGCCCCCTCTATCCCGATCCCACCATCCAGCCCCCCCTATCCCGATCCCACCATCCAGCCATCCCCATCCCACTGTGCCCATCCAGCCACCCCCATCCTGATCCCACCATCCAGCCACCCCCATCCTGATCCCACCATCCAGCCACCCCCATCCCGATCCCACCATCCCCATCCCACTGTGCTCATCCAGCCATCCCAATCCCACCATCCAGCCATCCCGATCCCACCATCCAGCCATCCCCATCCCACTGTGCCCATCCAGCCATCCCAATCCCACCATCCAGCCATCCCCATCCCGATCCCACCATCCAGCCATCCCACTGTGCCCATCCAGCCATCCCAATCCCACCATCCAGCCACCCCCATCCCTATTCAACTATACAGCCATCCCGCTGTGCCCATCCCACATAGCCGTCCCAAACCTCATCCCGCCATGCCCATGCCACCATCCCATATAGCAGTCCCAATCCCCTTCCCGCCATGCCCATGCCGCATTCCGATATGAGCCGTCCCAATCCCTATCCCGCCATGCCCATGCCGCCATCCAATATAGCCGTCCCCATCCCCATGCCACCATCCCATATAGCCGTCCCCATCCCCATGCCACCATCCCATATAGCCGTCCCAATCCCCATTCCACCATGCCCATGCCGCATTCCCATATAGCCGCCCCCATCCCCCTGCCGCCTTCCCATATAACCGTCCCAATCCCTTTCCCGCCATGACCATGCTGCCATCCCATATAGCCGCCCCCATCCCCCTGCCGCCTTCCCATATAACCGTCCCAATCCCTTTCCCGCCATGACCATGCTGCCATCCCATATAGCCGTCCCAATCCCCATCCCGCCATCTCATATAGCCGTCCCCATCCCCCTGCCGCCATCCCATATAGCCGTCTACATCCCCCTGCCACCGTCCCATATAGCCGTCCCCATCCCCCTGCCGCCGTCCCATATAGCCGTCCCCATCCCCCTGCCGCCGTCCCATATAGCCACGTAAAACACCACATTACACTTCATTATTCATTCAGATCTCTTACTTGATAGGCAGTGAGAGCTGTGATGACCAGAAACTACTTAGGATTTAATGCTGTACAGTCATCATTTGTGCATGATTGTTTTTATCTATGAATTTATATGTATGAGTCTCATTCTAGTGGATTTATTCCATTTGCTATTGAACCTATTTGCCTGAGCTGTATGTAGAGTGCGGAAAATAAGTATCTGATACATTCCCGTCAGTTGTCGCCTTCTCACCAAGCTGCTGCCTGTTGTCCTGTAGCCCATCCCAGCCTTGTGCAGGTCTACAGTGTTATTCCTGGTGTCCTTAGAAAGCTCTTTGGACATGGTGGAGAGGTTGGAGTGTGATGAGTGTGAGGACAGGTGATTATTATACAGGTAACTAGATGAAACAGGTGCAGGTGATCTGAGTAATGACGGCAGAGGGGGAGGATCAGCATAATCAATAGGATAGTACATAACAATAACAATATAGTCACAATGTAGTTACTTACCATAATATGTTCAAGTAAAGAATCTATTGCAACTATGTTATCAAAATACGTTCTGTAAAGAGAGCAGAAAACCTCATTTCAGATAAATCTTCCTTCGTTCTTTGTATATTTAGCTGAAAAGACTGAATTAAAAGGAATCTGTCAGCTCTCTATCATGCTGAAATCTCAAGTGTCAAAGAGGCCGGACAAAAGAGCGGCCTCTAGTGACCACTGCAGTGCAGCCACAAGAGGGGAAGAGAAGAGGAGACGCCCGGACCCTGGTGAGTATAAGTGGTTTTTTTAATGTTATATGCTATATGGGATGAGTAAGTACAGGGGGGCTATATACTACTGGGAGAGCGCACAGGGAGGCTATATACTACTGGGGGAGCGCTAAGGGGGGGCTATATACTACTGGGGGAGCACACAGCGGCTATATACTACTGGGGGAGCGCACAGGGGGGCTATATACTACTGGGGGAGCACACAGCGGCTATATACTACTGGGGGAGCGCACAGGGGGGCTATATACTACTGGGGGAGCGCACAGGGGGGTTATACACTACTGGGAGAGCGCACAGGAGGGCTATATACTACTGGGAGAGCGCACAGGAGGGCTATATACTACTGGGGGAGCACACAGCGGCTATATACTACTGGGGGAGCGCACAGGGGGCTATATGGGAGGGGGAGCATGCAGAGGTCTATATACTACTAGCGGAGCACACAGGAGGGCTATATACTACTGGGGAGCACATAGCGCGGGTCTATATTCTACTGGGGGAGACCACATGGAGGGGCTATATACTATAGGGGGAGAGCACAGGGGGGGGCTATATACTACAGAGGGAGAGCACAGGGGGACTATATACTACTGGGGGAGGGCAACACGTTCACTAATGATGATCAGCTCAGACCTTCACCTGACAATAGACCCCCGTAAGTGGACCTTCACTAAAAGTTGTTGAGTACCCCTGCTGTATAGTACTGTGTACCTTGATAAATGGCCGGTCATATACCAGGGGAGATATCTATCACACTGGCTCAGCAGCTTCTCCCTAATGTCCTACATGATCCTGGGGCAACTTCTGAGGGAATATATACTGTATATACAGCAGCTTCTCCTGTGTGTGCAGTGGGTGCAGCCAGTCTCCAGCCTCCATGTCCTGAACAACTCAGAACTAGACTAGATGGAGCAGGTGGTCTCTTCCTGCTGACAGTCTTCTATGTTTCTAACTAAATATTCACCAGACACACAGAAACACTAACACTGCCAGATACCTGTGATATAGAGGTCACACATAGTGATATAGAGGGGTCACACATAGTGATATAGAGAGGGGTCACACATAGTGATAGAGAGAGGGGTCACACATAGTGATATAGAGAGGGGTCACACATAGTGATATAGAGAGGGGTCACACATAGTGATATAGAGAGGGGTCACACATAGTGATATAGAGAGGTCACACATAGTGATATAGAGAGGTCACACATAGTGATATAGAGAGGTCACACATAGTGATATAGAGAGGTCACACAGTGATATAGAGAGGTCACACATAGTGATATAGAGAGGGGTCACACATAGTGATATAGAGAGGGGTCACACATAGTGATATAGAGAGGGGTCACACATAGTGATATAGAGAGGGGTCACACATAGTGATATAGAGGGGGGTCACACATAGTGATATAGAGGGGGGTCACACATAGTGATATAGAGAGGGGTCACACATAGTGATAGAGAGAGGGGTCACACATAGTGATATAGAGAGGGGTCACACATAGTGATATAGAGAGGGGTCACACATAGTGATATAGAGGGGGGTCACACATAGTGATATAGAGGGGGGTCACACATAGTGATATAGAGAGGTCACACATAGTGATATATAGGGGTCACACATAGTGATATAGAGAGGTCACACATAGTGATATAGAGAGGTCACACATAGTGATATAGAGGGGGGTCACACATAGTGATATAGAGAGGGGTCACACATAGTGATATAGAGAGGTCACACATAGTGATATAGAGAGGGGTCACACATAGTGATATAGAGAGGGGTCACACATAGTGATATAGAGAGGGGTCACACATAGTGATATAGAGAGGTCACACATAGTGATATAGAGAGGTCACACATAGTGATATAGAGGGGGGTCACACATAGTGATATAGAGAGGGGTCACACATAGTGATATAGAGAGGTCACACATAGTGATATAGAGAGGGGTCACACAGTGATATAGAGAGAGGTCACACAGTGATATAGAGAGGGCTCAAATTGAAAAAAAAAATTTGTTTTAATTTCGGGGAGTTTTGCATTTACGCCGTTCGCCCTATGGTAAAACTGACTTGCTATGCTCTGAACACCCCCCGCGGCACCATGACGTACCAGATACGTCATGGGTTGCTAAGGGGTTAAAGAGAAGAAAGAGTAACAACAATAATCCAAAAAGACACCAAAATAACCATATCATATCTCTTAACTTCACAAAAATACCACAAAATCAGCTCCCTCCTCCCCACACCTCGGCCATCTATCATGCTGTCTACGAGCAATATTTTTCAGAAAGACTGGAGTATAATAAAGACGATGTATTAAATCAAACTGTCTGAGTTGGTGATTACCAGACCTTGATACTTTCCTGATATTTCTGTAAATTAGTGACCGATCCCAACTAACATTCTCTCCCAATTCTTTCTGCCATTTGTCTTTACTATTAAAACCCAGGTGGTGATCTCTGGACAGGAATCTGTATAGCTTGGAAATCTCCTTTTTCTTAATGTGCTGTCCTATTAGTTTCGCTACCAACCAATCCTGTCCGGCTAATTGGAACGAGTTACTTTTTATATCATTTTCCAATGCAGTCCGCAACCATAGCCCATTTTTGATAATATAGTCTTCCTTTGCTACCGCCCAGCTTTTATCCCGGCCCCCACTCCACAGATCTCCGGTTTTCTGGATTCCCAATCTCCACAACTCCCCTACAAAGCCCAGATTATTGGTCTTAGTCAGGTTTCTATTACCCCACAATGAAGCAAAATCACACATCCCCTTAATTTCACGAACCTTCTTCAGTTCTTTCCAAGTTTTTATCAATACTTTAACCATAACCCAATTTTTAAATTCCCCTACTTCCAATATCCCAGCTTCCAGTTTCTGAAATATATCCCATTGTTGATTATATGAAACCTCTCCCAGTTGTTAAAAAAAAAAAAAAAACACCCTTATGTAATCGGGCCAGTGTCCTATTAGAATGTTGCTCATAATATATATTCATGAGCAAAACTTGTAAAATTCATATCAAAATGTAATTCTACATATCTTAAAGATTTTTTTAAAGCCGGAGTCGGAACATTTTTTTTTTACCGGCTCAGACTCCAGCCAAAACTAGCTCCGACTCCGCATATATATATAATTTATTAGTACTGTGTAGCTGGTAATGGATTAGAAGTTCTGTACTCACTTGGACACATCTAGTAGAAAGTCATTCAGCTCAGTTTGCTTCGCTAATCCTCTACATACCTGACCAAGACATAAAGGAATAAACATAAAATAAAGGTTCACATGAGCCACTCACAGTGTATATAAATATCTAATGGGGATATCTCACAGTGTATATATCTAATGGGGATATCTCTGTATATTATATATTATCACAGTGTGTATATATATATATATATCTATATCTAATGGGGATATCTCTATATATTATATATTATCACAGTGTGTATATATCTATCTCTATATATTATATATTATCACAGTGTGTATATATATATATATCTATATCTAATGGGGATATCTCTATATATTATATATTATCACAGTGTGTATATATCTATCTCTATATATTATCACAGTGTGTATATCTATATCTATATCTATATCTAATGGGGATATCTATCTATTGGTTGAATGATTACTTGGCCAACAGATATCGTCACTGATGCGGTTTTAAATTTGAAGGCCACCGTACTGCAGGAGTATAATACTGATATATAAGAGCATATACTGTATACTTACCTGAACCTGATGTATTGCTACAGAAGCCCACGCAAGATTAGCAGTAGCCACCTATTCATATACGGAAGAAGACAGGAAACACAGCAACCCATCAGTGACACAAAGGCCTATAACATTATATATTATATATATACACATATATGGATATGGGGATTGGGGCGCGGCTTATCAGCCTTGTAGACGCTTCTCTTGGGGTCATAGCAGATAGTCTGGAACCTTCCCAGAGCGTATGATAGACGGATGGTAGAAGAGATGTATGTAATGGTCCCAGACATATCCTTGGCTCATACACTGCTGGGAGACGGGAGAGGGAAGAGGAAGGAGGAAGGAGGAAGGACACGGGAGAGGGAAGAGGAAGGAGGAAGGACACAGGAGAGGGAAGAGGAGGATGGGCATGGGACAGGGAAGAGGAAGGAGGAAGGACACGGGAGAGGGAAGAGGAAGGAGGAAGGACACGGGAGAGGGAAGAGGAGGATGGGCATGGGACAGGGAAGAGGAAGGAGGGGCACGGGAGAGGGAAGAGGAAGGAGGCAGAACACGGGAAAGGGAAGAGGGAGGAAGGACACAGGAGAGGGAAGAGGGAGGAAGGACACGGGAGAGGGAAGAGGAAGGAGAAAGGACACGGGAGAGGGAAGAGGAAGGAGAAAGGACACGGGAGAGGGAAGAGGAAGGAGAAAGGACACGGGAGAGGGAAGAGGGAGGAAGGAAGGAAGGACACAGGAGAGGGAGGAAGGACACGGGAGAGGGAAGAGGAGGATGGGCATGGGACAGGGAAGAGGAAGGAGGAAGGACACGGGAGAGGGAAGAGGAAGTAGGATGGACACGGGAGAGGGAAGAGGAAGTAGGATGGACACGGGAGAGGGAAGAGGAAGGAGGAAGGACACGGGAGAGGGAAGAGGAAGGAGGAAGGACACGGGAGAGGGAAGAGGAAGGAGGAAGGACACGGGAGAGGGAAGAGGAAGGAGGAAGGACACGGGAGAGGGAAGAGGAAGGAGGAAGGACACGGGAGAGGGAAGAGGAGGATGGGCATGGGACAGGGAAGAGGAAGGAGGGGCACGGGAGAGGGAAGAGGAAGGAGGCAGAACACGGGAAAGGGAAGAGGGAGGAAGGACACAGGAGAGGGAAGAGGGAGGAAGGACACGGGAGAGGGAAGAGGAAGGAGAAAGGACACGGGAGAGGGAAGAGGAAGGAGAAAGGACACGGGAGAGGGAAGAGGAAGGAGAAAGGACACGGGAGAGGGAAGAGGAAGGAGAAAGGACACGGGAGAGGGAAGAGGGAGGAAGGAAGGAAGGACACGGGAGAGGGAAGAGGAAGGAGAAAGGACACGGGAGAGGGAAGAGGAAGGAGAAAGGACACGGGAGAGGGAAGAGGGAGGAAGGAAGGAAGGACACGGGAGAGGGAAGAGGAAGGAGAAAGGACACGGGAGAGGGAAGAGGAAGGAGAAAGGACACGGGAGAGGGAAGAGGAAGGAGAAAGGACACGGGAGAGGGAAGAGGAAGGAGAAAGGACACGGGAGAGGGAAGAGGGAGGAAGGAAGGAAGGACACGGGAGAGGGAAGAGGAAGGAGAAAGGACACGGGAGAGGGAAGAGGAAGGAGAAAGGACACGGGAGAGGGAAGAGGAAGGAGAAAGGACACGGGAGAGGGAAGAGGGAGGAAGGAAGGAAGGACACGGGAGAGGGAAGAGGAAGGAGAAAGGACACGGGAGAGGGAAGAGGAAGGAGGAAGGACACGGGAGAGGGAAGAGGAAGGAGGAAGGACACGGGAGAGGGAAGAGGAGGATGGGCATGGGACAGGGAAGAGGAAGGAGGGGCACGGGAGAGGGAAGAGGAAGGAGGCAGAACACGGGAAAGGGAAGAGGGAGGAAGGACACAGGAGAGGGAAGAGGGAGGAAGGACACGGGAGAGGGAAGAGGAAGGAGAAAGGACACGGGAGAGGGAAGAGGAAGGAGAAAGGACACGGGAGAGGGAAGAGGAAGGAGAAAGGACACGGGAGAGGGAAGAGGAAGGAGAAAGGACACGGGAGAGGGAAGAGGAAGGAGAAAGGACACGGGAGAGGGAAGAGGGAGGAAGGAAGGAAGGACACGGGAGAGGGAAGAGGAAGGAGAAAGGACACGGGAGAGGGAAGAGGAAGGAGAAAGGACACGGGAGAGGGAAGAGGAAGGAGAAAGGACACGGGAGAGGGAAGAGGAAGGAGAAAGGACACGGGAGAGGGAAGAGGGAGGAAGGAAGGAAGGACACGGGAGAGGGAAGAGGAAGGAGAAAGGACACGGGAGAGGGAAGAGGAAGGAGGAAGGACACGGGAGAGGGAAGAGGAAGGAGGAAGGACACGGGAGAGGAAGGAGGCAGAACACGGGAAAGGGAAGAGGGAGGAAGGACACAGGAGAGGGAAGAGGGAGGAAGGACACGGGAGAGGGAAGAGGAAGGAGAAAGGACACGGGAGAGGGAAGAGGAAGGAGAAAGGACACGGGAGAGGGAAGAGGAAGGAGAAAGGACACGGGAGAGGGAAGAGGGAGGAAGGAAGGAAGGACACGGGAGAGGGAAGAGGAAGGAGAAAGGACACGGGAGAGGGAAGAGGAAGGAGAAAGGACACGGGAGAGGGAAGAGGGAGGAGAAAGGACACGGGAGAGGGAAGAGGGAGGAAGGAAGGAAGGAAGGACACAGGAGAGGGAAGAGGGAGGAAGGAAGGAAGGACACAGGAGAGGGAGGAAGGACACGGGAGAGGAAGGAAGGACACGGGAGAGGAAGGAAGGACACGGGAGAGGGAAGAGAAAGGAAGCAGCTAATCTCCTTGAAGACATAGAAAATGTACATGTATTTTTTCCCTCCAAAGAAACAGATAAGATTAAGGGTATGTTCACACTGAGTGACGGGAAAAAAAAAAAAAAAAAAAAAAAAAAAAAAAAAAAAAAAGAGCTCTCTGCTGCAGAATCCCACCTGCATCAGTGTCAGACACGCGAGCCCTCGAATAGAAATGCCGTCTGACACTGAGGCAGGCGGGAATCCGTGGCAGAGAGCTTTTTTTGCACAAGAAACGGCGTAGAAAATGGCTTGAACATAGTCTGAGTATAAAGCCTGTAACCGTACCTGACGCCTGTGCTACATTGGGGCAGGTGTATTGGTGGTAACGGCTGCAGCTGATCCTGTATCTCCCAGGTCTTACCTGCTGGTGACACATGCGGAAGCCCTCCCGTCCCCGAAATCTATAAAGTTCCAGGATTCCAATGAGATCCCCAATGGCTGTGAGTATAGGTAAGCAGAGAACAGACTGGATACGAGGCCCTGAGTCCAGTCCGGTACCTTTTGGAAATCTTTCATCCTGAAATAAATTTGGTTGTATAGACTTTACTGGTACATATAGACGAAGTAATAGCTTAAAGGGATTGTACAGGATTACAAAAATATAGCTACATAGTAAGGAAGAATAAATCACTGGAACACTGGTGACTATAACTTGTAATATTATATTATTACACTCCAGAGATGCAGCCAGGCTCCTTTTGACTTAGTTTCCCCTGACACTTGCTCTGGCGGACAGTCCCATAGTGTCACTGCTCTTACAGTAAAGAATATAGAGAGTCCCATAGGGTCACTGCTCTTACAGTAAAGAATATAGAGAGTCCCATAGGGTCACTGCTCTTACAGTAAAGAATATAGAGAGTCCCATAGGGTCACTGCTCTTACAGTAAAGAATATAGAGTCTCCCATAGGGTCACTGCTCTTACAGTAAAGAATATAGAGAGTCCCATAGTGTCACTGCTCTTACAGTAAAGAATATAAAGAATCCCATAGTGTCACTGCTCTTACAGTAAAGAATGCTTTTTTGTGCTGGTGTAAATTCCTCTCAACCCTCTCTAAAGCTTCTCCAGCCCCTGTGTCTTTCTTTCTATGTGCATCTTACTAGTGAATGGTAGAACTATTTGTCATGGGCTTCCATGTCCCTATTGATGCTCCCCATCACCTTATTGGCCTTGGCAGCAGCTGCCTGGTACTGATCCCTACAGTCAAATCTGCTGTAGCCGGTGTCTTCCCATTCAGTGTGAGATCCTATATCTGCATTGTACATTATACGGGAAATCCACATAAACATGAATAACTATACAGAAATAACATACTTACCCCGGTTATGTTTTCTAGTAACAAAGTGTTTCGAGATTTGGCTACATGGGCGGCTACTGTGGTGCCATATTCCACCGGTCCGGCAGGAGTAAGAGGCGTCTGTCCTCCCTTGGTCCCGGTAGGTGTGAACAGACATAAGGTCTGGAAAGAGAATGAGGAAGAAATTAAACCGGAACGGCACAGAAAGGAGCATGTCCGTATGCAGCAATCCCTCACTATGACTCTGTACTCTTATTGGCCTCCATTAGAGAGTCCGGTGTTTGTGGAGGAGGCTGCGTCTGGTTATACTGGTGCCAATTGTGGAAGTGTCGAAGTAATAATGCAGCTCCTGTGTACTCGGTTGTCTTAGTGGTATCAGAACTCGCTTGATAGAAATCCTGATAGAAGATCGTCCTACTGGAGGTTTAGAGGATACTACCTCTTGTCTAACAGATCAGGGAGTGACAGTTCTGGTAGCACAAGTTGGGGGGTTGCACAACCAGAAGTAACCAGCCACTCAAGGTTCCCCCGAGGTCACTTCGGCGTAGTCACACTTTGCCATATAGGGACATCTTGCCTCTGTCTGGGGTGACTGTGTACAAGTCGGGACGTTCTAGAAACACAGAGGTTGGTCTGCAGTGGAGCAGTTACCCCACCTTTGGCTTTACCACTGCATAATACTTGTAAGGTCACTTGAGTAAAATGCTTGCTCTGTCATAGAGTCCCTGTTAGGGGTCCTGGCCTCTGGGCCAGGCCCTGAAGGAAGGTTCTGGAGGAACCACTCTCTGTACACACCCTCTGTAGACATAAACTGACTAGGAATAAAATCTGTCCCAGCTTGGACCTTTAGAGAGTTTTATAGCAACTGGACTTGTCTCGCAGCACTGGTCAGAAAGCCTCCGGAACAAGCCGAACCTAAGTGTTTGATAGGTGCAAGTGTTGTGTGGTACCTGGCCCAGGGATTGGACAACAGTGAACAGAAACAAGTGCATAGTTAACCCTTGTTATACTCTTTCACCAATCTGGTCCCAAGCTTCGGTTCTGCAGCTCTGTTCCATTGAAGTGAATGGGGTTGAATTGTAGTTTTACACACACACACTGCTCTGGACAGTTCCTGACATGGACAGAGGTGGCAGCAGAGAGCACTGTGCCAGACTGGAGAGAATACACCACTTCCTGTAGGACATACAGCAGCTGATAAGTACTGGAATACTGACTTTTTTTTTTAAAGAAGTTACAAGCACCAGTGAACTACCCCTTTAAGTCAATGGAGCTTAATTGCAAATTACACCTGAACTGAAAACAAGAGTCATGTTGTTTCTTAATTCATTGCTGTCAGCTGTTTACACAGGAAAATGTGCGGCCAATAAACCATGATTTATAGGGCTGCACAAAAGATGTCCCCACTCATCAGGTGATCACTGACACTTTACACATGGACCAAGAGGATGCAGACCGACCAGGAGGAGGCCGGGGCCTAACCAGACCGACCAGGAGGAGGCCGGGGCCTAACCAGACCGACCAGGAGGAGGCCGGGGCCTGACCAGACCGACCAGGAGGAGGCCGGGGCCTGACCAGACCGACCAGGAGGAGGCCGGGGCCTGACCAGACCGACCAGGAGGAGGCCGGGGCCTGACCAGACCGACCAGGAGGAGGCCGGGGCCTGACCAGACCGACCAGGAGGAGGCCGGGGCCTGACCAGACCGACCAGGAGGAGGCCGGGGCCTAACCAGACCGACCAGGAGGAGGCCGGGGCCTAACCAGACCGACCAGGAGGAGGCCGGGGCCTGACCAGACCGACCAGGAGGAGGCCGGGGCCTGACCAGACCGACCAGGAGGAGGCCGGGGCCTGACCAGACCGACCAGGAGGAGGCCGGGGCCTGACCAGACCGACCAGGAGGAGGCCGGGGCCTGACCAGACCGACCAGGAGGAGGCCGGGGCCTGACCAGACCGACCAGGAGGAGGCCGGGGCCTGACCAGACCGACCAGGAGGAGGCCGGGGCCTGACCAGACCGACCAGGAGGAGGCCGGGGCCTGACCAGACCGACCAGGAGGAGGCCGGGGCCTGACCAGACCGACCAGGAGGAGGCCGGGGCCTGACCAGACCGACCAGGAGGAGGCCGGGGCCTGACCAGACCGACCAGGAGGAGGCCGGGGCCTGACCAGACCGACCAGGAGGAGGCCGGGGCCTGACCAGACCGACCAGGAGGAGGCCGGGGCCTAACCAGACCGACCAGGAGGATACGGGGGCCTAACCAGACCGACCAGGAGGAGGCCGGGGCCTAACCAGACCGACCAGGAGGAGGCCGAGGCCTAACCAGACCGACCAGGAGGAGCCCGGGCCTGACCAGGAGGAGGCCGGGGCCTAACCAGACCAACCAAGAGGATACGGGGGCCTAACCAGACTGACCAGGAGCCGCCTCATAGAAGGGGCGGGGGTTTCCTCCCACTAGGGGAGGGACGGCCCACCTCCAGTGCTTCAGCCTGGGCCGGTGCTCATAATAGACTGGCGGCGTGCGTGGGAACCGTGCCGCGATTCAAAAACGGAACTGCAGCACCAGCTTCCCCGCACCAGCACCGTTCTATGGATATGCCACACCTAAAGTGAGTGAGTTTACCTGATGGCACATTCACTTTAATCTCAGACTTCCTGTTCTATGGAGATAATTTCCACCAGTATATAGAGAAGAGGTAAGACAATAGCTGCTGCTCACAGCTCAGCCTCCTCCTCCCACTAGAAAGGTCACAGAGCATGCCCTACAGCCGCTCTCATTCATCTGAGACACAGGTCCTTGTCTATTATGCCTACAGTCCATGCAACTGCAAAGCATCTCTCTATATGCTGTAAGCTCAGGCAAGATGGCAGCCCCCATAATAATCTACAAAAAAAAAAAATTACAATCTGAATAGAAACAAATTAGAAAAAAGAACGTGTTGCAGAACCTGCCTCTAAACGGTAAAAAAATATATATTTATAGGCGATTCTTTCCCTTTAAGGTTCAGCGTAGGAGGAAGGTGCAGGGGCTGCCCCCCTCCCTCCATCAGCAGGTCTGCCGGCCCGGCACCTCCGCACACCTCCTGGCATCATACTGCACCTATATGTATCAGCCAGAGGAGAATTCACTTCTGTCCACTAGATGGCGACACAGACTGGAGATTACAGAGACCTGAGTGTATAATCCATGACACAAACGTGCGGGTCCTTACACGTCACTTTCTTACATCGGTTTGCGTCCTTATAACTTTCTTATAATCTGCCGACTCCTTCAGAGTTTGGGATTTTCCTTTACTGAACTACGGGAGACGATAGAGGTAAAAGATGAATCCTACCAGGTACTTTTGTGTCACCCCTCCCCCATATCTTATATCATATAGTTGTTTACACAGGGAAATGTGCGGCCAATAAACTGCACTCATCAGGTGATCGCTGACACTTTTACACGAGACGCCCCCCCCCCCTCTTCAAAAAAGTGCAACTTTTTGAGATGGGAATATC
Source organism: Dendropsophus ebraccatus (assembly GCA_027789725.1). NCBI lineage: Eukaryota > Metazoa > Chordata > Amphibia > Anura > Hylidae > Dendropsophus > Dendropsophus ebraccatus. Next base: position 1,791,696 of record JAQFWZ010000016.1, read on the forward strand.
CCTGTAGTAAAACACAACTGCAATATCCTGCAGGACATACAGCAGCTGATAAGTACTGGAAGACTGAAGATTTTTAAATAGAAATAAATTACAAATCTCTGACACTTTCTGGCACCAGTTGATACGGGGGGGGGGGGGAGAATTGAACAAGCCTTTTACCCTGACTTGCTGGGCAGTTTCTGATGTGAAGCATCGGGGGATTTTAATCGTTTAGTTCCATGTGATCGCGGCACAATACAGAGAGGTCCGCCATGTTATTGGCCTCCAGACCACTGACATGGTACACACTGTCTGGCTGGAACTTGGCAAAGGGGAGGAACTCTGCTCTCTCTGGCGGCTCCATAGAGAATGAATAGAGCAGCGGGTCTGGGGGGCGAACTGCAGGTCCATTTATAATGAAGGAGTCAGGATGCTGATCTAGAGGTGTCCGGGGGCACGGAGGACGACAATCTCATACATGGGCAGAGTCTGACACTGATAGGATGACACTTATAGATGGGAAACGTCTAACATAGATAGGACAACAGTGATAGATGTCTAACATAGAAAGGATGACACTGATAGATAGGCGTCTGACACTGATAGGACAATACTGATAGATAGACCTCTGACACTGATAGGACAATACTGATAGGCGTCTGACACTGATAGGACAATACTGATAGGCGTCTGACATTGATAGGATGACACTGATACATAAGAGGCGTCTGACACTGCAATTCAATTACATTCACTTCAATGGGAAAAAGTGACCAGATGAGATACAATAGTTTTGTTTTTATGTTTCAGAAGAACAAATCAAGGACACTAATATTATATTATATATATATATATATATATATATATATATATATATATATATATATATATATATATATATACACACACACACACACACACACACATACACACACACGTACATATATACAGACAGAAGGAAACTTACATTATTGCATTCTCCAAGGAAATATAGTGCAAACCCATCGGCTTTTGTGGCTGGAAAAAGAGAGAGAGATATAGAGAGTGAGAAGCTGGAGCCCGGTGTCTGGAGAGAGAGATCCTGCTACAATACAGATGTGTTATTGTATATAGTGTCTCTAATGTACACAGTGTATATATTGTATATAGTGTCTATAATGTACACAGTGTATATATTGTATATAGTGTCTCTAATGTACACAGTGTATATATTGTATATAGTGTCTCTAATGTACACAGTGTATATATTGTATATAGTGTACATATTGTACATAGACAGACAAACAGGAGGAGGAGGAGGGAGAGTCAGGAGACATGACACATGGCAATACCCCAGCAGGTAATGGGGGAGGGGGCAATGCTGAAAAGCCGTCATGCAGGATTAAGGGCAGGTTTTATAATGGAAAGGTGGTCCTGTATCGTATCAAAGATAATGAGAATTTGCCATCTCTCTTGTGGTTCAAAGGTCACAAGGCCTAGATCCAGCACGGTCGGCTCTCTGCTCGGAGGAGCTCTCCATGGTGCTGATAACACAGGAAGGCTCCACCCATCACAGGCGCTGGCTCCATCCAACACAGGCGCTGGCTCCACCCAACACAGGCGCTGGCTCCACCCAACACAGGCGCTGGCTCCACCCAACACGGGCGCTGGCTCCACCCAACACGGGCGCTGGCTCCACCCAACACGGGCGCTGGCTCCACCCAACACGGGCGCTGGCTCCACCCAACACGGGCGCTGGCTCCACCCAACACGGGCGCTGGCTCCACCCAACACGGGCGCTGGCTCCACCAGTCTTAAACTTACAATAAACTTTTAAATATTTGATAACTAACCAATCAGCCTCCTCCCCCATCACTTTTTGGTGGAGTCACATAGCAGGATGTATAACTCCTCATTACATTCACATTAGTCATTGGACTCCATGGAAGTTACAGATTCTTTTGACCAGTTGACAGACGTCTACTTCTCTAACTTCAAAGATCTGTCTTAAAGCCGGTCAACTGCACGAAGTCTGAGTGCGTCATACGGGCATGTCTAGCCATCACCAAGAGGGACACTACTCCAAAGTAGCATCTGAGGGCATTGTAGGGGGAAGCTCTTGTATGCCCTCTTGTGGCCCGAGTGTAATCACACCTCACCAGGAATCATGTACACATCTTCCCCTTCCTAACTGGGGGCATTTTTCTTTAATACAGATCTATATTTCCATCTCCTGTGATAAACTCTTTATAAACGATGCTACTCCTATCTATAGGTTGTGTGTGAGAGGCAACAGGAGGAATCATATGGAAAGAAACTCCGGCAGAGCGACGGATTTATTTATTTATTTTTTAAAATTTAAAACTTTCTTTTTCTCCCTTTTTTCTTTAAAAATATATTATAAAAAGTAAAGTACCATCCTGCATGAATTATAATCTACAGTCTTCTATAGGGGAATACGAGATCCCGCCGAGACCTGTGGGAAATCTAGATGCTAATAATACATCCATTAGAAGTTGCCGCTTGTGGTCTCCTCCTCTCTTTCCACCCCTGTTACTTCCAGAGAGGCGACACTACCCGCCGCCGGCAGAGACCAAACATGGCGACCGCATTGCTATTCACATTGGGAAGGTGGCGGCTGATCATCTCTCTTATGGGGGGATAGAGACGATCCTAAGGACGGCGCCTTCTCAGCCACTACTTGAATACCATCTCCTAAGATTTTACCCAGAATGGGATCTGATATCTGGTATCTATTTACTTCCAATGTTTGTAATTGATCGGTATTGTCTGCTGTATGTGGCACAGAGGTTGGATTCGCACTTGTGATGGAACGTGTCCTGCCTACAACTCCTCTCTATCCAGACAATGTGCCCTCCGGATGACGCCTGGCAATCCCGGGGAGCATAGCCCTGTGGCCTCAGTCCTGGGGAGCATAGCCCTGTGGCCTCAGTCCTGGGGAGCATAGCCCTGTGGCCTCAGTCCCGGGGAGCATAGCCCTGTGGCCTCAGTCCTGGGGAGCATAGCCCTGTGGCCTCAGTCCTGGGGAGCATAGCCCTGTGGCCTCAGTCCTGGGGAGCATAGCCCTGTGGCCTCAGTCCTGGGGAGCATAGCCCTGTGGCCTCAGTCCTGGGGAGCATAGCCCTGTGGCCTCAGTCCTGGGGAGCATAGCCCTGTGGCCTCAGTCCTGGGGAGCATAGCCCTGTGGCCTCAGTCCTGGGGAGCATAGCCCTGTGGCCTCAGTCCTGGCCAGTTTGGGTTTTGCAGCTGAGTTGTTATTCCTCACATAACCTGAGGACAGGGGTGGAGCTGTTTGTGAAGCCATGCTTATCTAATCTCACTAGGGAACGCCGTCCAGTATAATTCCTGGCTATACCAGTATATACCCTGGCAGCGTGCCGCCTGTGTTATGGGTCGGCTGGGAGGACACAGCAGTATACAGAACGGACAGGACGGACGCAGGACACAAGCTGCTCTACCTGTCTTGATGATGTCACTTAGTTCATAGAGTAGTAACTTATTGTCTCCGCCGGCGCCCAGCCGCTGCTCCATGTAACTGTTCAGCTCGTACACCACGCCTTGCATGTTAGGATCCTGGTACTGCTGAAAGGAGAGAAGAAACATCATTACAACGCGCCGCCACAACGCCTTCCTGCGTCCGTGTAACATGTCCGCCTTATAGGAGAAAACCGGACGCAAAAACAGACAATTGTGTGCAATGAGTTTGGATCCATTTTTCCATTATAAAAAAATGGATCAGTAAAACGGACGACAAAAGCGCAGCGTGACCCCCAGCTGGCAGATCTGGGGTTTTGGGTATATGGTCGTTTGTGTAGGATGACCTCAAAGAATATACAACGTCCAGAATAGTATTATAGCTGCCAGTAGCCGGCTTTACCGTGTAATTCAGCTCCCTTCCCCCCCCCCCCCAGCTCCCTGCGGCCCCCTTCCCCCCCCCCCAGCTCCCTGCGGCCCCCTTCCCCCCCCCCCCCAGCTCCCTGCGGCCCCCTTTCCCCCCCCCCCCCCCCAGCTCTTACCCACTTGCTGCCGACACGTGTAATAGCGCAGGCAGTGAGCGCGGTACCAGGAGCAAACGAGTGCTGACCTGTGCATGACAAGGATCCAACAGAAACAACTCTTACAGCTCTTCATACACCCGCGCACTCATTACACCCCACAAGCGCACCCTATACCATGGACTTTGCTCTTCTGGAGCTCTCTGTATCCGGAATGATTATGATGCCGGGAGCTCTGAAGCGGTTAAAGCTCTGCGCTCCTGCACTGACAGCAGCGGTATCAGCTCAGCAGCATACCTGTATGTATGTATACCTGTATCAGAGCTCCCAGCACCATAATAAATGCGGATACGCAGACTTCCAGGAGTGACGTCCGTGCTATAGGCTCCGCTTACAGACCTGTGCAGCCGCCTTAAGTAAAGGAAACAAATGAAGCGTGCTTACCCTGCTGACTTCTGGGGGCGTCCCATCTGTAAAAGAAAATGGAGCATATAAATATATACGGAAGGATACGGCACAACACATAGGAATGATCCCTCACTCACTCTGTGTATAGGAATATATACTGTATATTGCCCCTGAAATAACACATTGCAGATTCTCTATAATCTGTGTTGGGCCGCACCATTCCTCTGTGAGAAAGGGGGAGGGGGGGACATACTAGATTTTGTGCATCCAATCGTTATCCCCCAGTCGGTTATTTAACCATAGCCCTTATATACTTACTATCCGCCTGGAAGCGGAGGCCACAGAGACGCAGAAACAGTTCTCTAGTTTGCATATATTTGATCCCATCGACTTCTATTGCTAATCCATACCACAATCCGCACTAGAGCAGGTCCTTTTTTTTTACGTAACGGATTAGGGATTAAAATTAACACAGACTGTGAGAATAGTCCAATAGAAATCAATGTGCTCTAAGCGGAACCGCGATTACAGATCCGGAAAAACTGACAACTTTACTGAAGGTGTAAATAAGGCCTTAGGCTGTGCTTACATGGTATTCATATACGGGTGATATATGGTCCACATACTGGATGGAGATAGATAGATTAGATAGAGAGATAGGAGATAGATAGATAGGAGATAGATAGATAGATAGAGAGATAGGAGATAGATAGATAGGAGATAGATAGGAGATAGATAGATAGATAGATAGATAGATAGATAGATAGATAGGAGATAGATAGATAGGAGATAGATAGATAGGAGATAGATAGATAGGAGATAGATAGATAGGAGATAGATAGAAGATAGATAGATAGGAGATAGATAGGAGATAGATAGATAGGAGATAGATAGATAGGAGATAGATAGATAGATAGATAGATAGATAGATAGATAGATAGGAGATAGATAGATAGATAGATAGGAGATAGATAGATAGATAGATAGATAGATAGATAGATAGGAGATAGATAGATAGATAGATAGATAGATAGATAGATAGGAGATAGGTAGATAGATAGGAGATAGATAGATAGGAGATAGATAGATAGATAGATAGATAGATAGATAGGAGATAGGTAGATAGATAGGAGATAGATAGATAGGAGATAGATAGATAGGAGATAGATAGATAGATAGATAGATAGGAGATAGATAGGAGATAGATAGGGGATAGATATATAGGAGATAGATAGATAGATAGATAGGAGATAGATAGATAGGAGATAGATAGATAGGAGATAGATAGATAGATAGGAGATAGATAGATAGATAGATAGGAGATAGATAGATAGATAGATAGATAGATAGACAGATAGATAGATAAGAGATAGATAGGAGATAGATAGATAGATAGGAGATAGATAGATAGATAGATAGATAGATAGGAGATAGATAGATAGATAGATAGATAGATAGGAGATAGATAGGAGATAGATAGATAGATAGATAGATAGATAGATAGATAGATAGATAGATAGATAGATAGGAGATAGATAGATAGACACACGGTATATATATATCTCTATCTTTCTTACTATATACTGTTTGTTTGCATTCCATTATCCATTCAGTAGTTTCTGTTGAGACAACAAGCAGTAATATAGAATCAGCGTATACTGAGTCATCACTGTTGTCTCCACCTAATGATGCGGCCGCAGGAACCTAAACTGTTGTGTCACGTGGGAATCGGTAGCCAACATCAGTAAAGTGGAGCTGAATCATTAGCGGCCAACGTCAAGTCAATCCTCAGCGGGGACGGGAGCCATCCGCCGAGTAACACCCGCACCAGGGGAAATGATCCAACTGCAACCTGCGCACATTTACGTTTGAGATTGGTTTTTGGCTTCCATCAGGGACACGGACGCACCACTCTGGGATCTTACTGGGGTTGCTAAGACGCATAAAACCAAAAAACATTCATCTCCTGCCTGTTGGCAATGCTCTTATTTACAGGAGTGTCCAGATCTAGTGCTGCACAAAAAAAAGAAAATAAAGAAAACCGCTCTAAAACTCAGTATAAAAAATACTTCAAAACAACAAAGGGAACTAGAGCCAGAAACTAAAACTTGTTCTTTTATTTTAATCTGTTTCTATTTTCTGACTAATTTTATTTCACTTTTTGTACATTGGTATGGAGGCGGCTATATTGCCTGAGCTCTCCTTAACAGCATTTAGTGACATGCTTTACAGCAAGACTCATGGACATAGACGACAATAGACAGAATGTCTCCTTGAGATGAATGTGAGACATTACTGAGCGCGCTCTGTGACCTAAGGAGAGGTCATTCAACAGGGAGCTGCTATTGTCTCCTCTTTTACTTTACTGCAGCCTCCTCTTATCCCCACAGACACAACATAGATGTAAAAAAATGGAAAAATCTGAAAAGTAACCCAAAATTCTTTTTTCTAAAAAATCATCTGTTTAAACATAAAAACTTTATTAATAGAATAAGTCATTTTCTGATGACACTGTCCCTTTAAACACATTTTTAAGGGTTGTCCAATAAGACTATTTTTATAAGATGCTCGGGAGGCGTGGGTTAAAAAAAAACAAAAAACAAATAAAACCTCTGTCCCCGATCCAGGAGTTCTGTCTCCCTATAGAGGCCACTTGGAGTTCATAGATGATGAGTTACCGCTCCAGTGCTGTCCTGTGTATGCGGCAGCTGAGTGGGCCTGTGACCCATTGTCTAAAGACCCAGAAACATGGGTGGGGGGGGGGGGGTATTTTATTTTTTAATACTGGGTAATGGACAAAAGCAACAACCTGACACAGGTAGGTATTACATTTTGTTAATTTCTTGCTTGTATGGTTAGTGTATCTTTTTCTCCTACTCCAACGTGTTTCTTTCTTATAGAAAGATTAATCAGGGAGGAAAACAGCAGGAGAACAGGTGTCAATATCTGCCTCAGGTTCAGCTTCATCTGGGCAAGAAGACACATCCCTGGCCTGTACGCACGCTCACCATGCAAGACTCCATTGCTGGACAAAAAGCAGGTTCAAGAACGTTTCAGGTTTGCTCCACAACATTCAGACAATCCCGTGAAATACTGCGAGAAAACCGTCTGCTCAGAGGAGACTAAAACAGAGCTCTACTGATGCCATAATACACATCATGTTTGGAGGCCAAAAGTCCCTGTAAGTCCCAGCCCCAAAACATCGACCGTGAAGTTTGGAGGTGAGATCGAGGTCTTCGGCATACGGCACCGGCAAACTTTATATCACTGAAGGATGAAAGGACAAATGTATCGAGAAATTCATGATAAACATCTGCTGCCATCTACCAGGATGATGAAGATGAAACAAAGGTGGACATCACAGCAAATCTCCCAAACACAAAGCCAACGAAACGCTCAACTGGTTTCAGAGAAAGAACGTAAAGCTGCTAGAACGTCCCGGCCAAACACCTGACCGGAACCCAATAGAAAATCTATGGAAGGAACCAAAGCTCAGAGTTTATAGAAGCAGCCCACCAAACCTTCAGGATTTAACAAATGGACCAAAATCCCACCATTAGTATCCCACCTGAGCAATGAGACCACTAGTGTCTCTATACAGGAGGTATCACCACCATCAGGATCTCACCTGAGCAATGCGGCTACTAGAGTCTCCATATGGGAGGTGTCATCACTAGGAGGATTCCACCTGAGCAATCAGCCACTAGTGTCTCCATACAGGAGGTATCACCACCAACAGGATCCCACCTGAGCAATGCGGCCACTAGAGTCTCCATACAGGAGGTACCACCACCAACAGGATCTCACCTGAGCAATGCTACCACTAGTGTCTCCATACAAAAGGTGTCATCACCATCAGGATCCCACCTGAGCAATCGGCCACTAGAGTCTCCATACGGGAGGTGTCACCACCAACAGGATTCCACCTGAGCAATGCGGCCACTAGTGTCTCCATACAGGAGGTGTCACCACCAACAGGATTCCACCTGAGCAATGTGACCACTAGAGTCTCCATACAGGAGGTACCACCACCAACAGGATCTCACCTGAGCAATGCTACCACTAGTGTCTCCATACAGGAGGTGTAATCACCATCAGGATCCCACCTGAGCAATCGGCCACTAGAGTCTCCATACGGGAGGTGTCACCACCAACAGGATTCCACCTGAGCAATGCGGCCACTAGTGTCTCCATACAGGAGGTGTCACCACCAACAGGATTCCACCTGAGCAATGTGACCACTAGAGTCTCCATACAAGAGGTGTCACCACCAACAGGATCTCACCTGAGCAATGCGGCCACTAGAGCCTCCATACAGGAGGTGTCACCACCAACAGGATCCCACCTGAACAATGCGGCTACTAGAGTCTCCATACGGGAGGTGTCATCACCAACAGGATCCCACCTGAGCAATGCGACCACTAATGTCTCCATACAGGAGGTGTCATCACCAACAGGATCCCACCTGAGCAATCGGCCACTAGAGCCTCCATACAGGAGGTATTACCACCAACAGGATCCCACCTGAGCAATGCGACCACTAATGTCTCCATACAGGAGGTGTCATCACCAACAGGATCCCACCTGAGCAATGCGGACACTAGAGTCTCCATACAGGAGGTATTACCACCAACAGGATCCCACCTGAGCAATGCGGACACTAGAGTCTCCATACAGGAGGTATTACCACCAACAGGATCCCACCTGAGCAATGCAGCCACTAGAGTCTCCATACGGGAGGTGTCATCACCAACAGGATCCCACCTGAGCAATGCGACCACTAGAGTCTCCATACAGGAGGTGTCACCACCAACAGGATCCCACCTGAGCAATGCGGCCACTAGAGTCTCCATATGGGAGGTGTCATCACCAACAGGATCTCACCTGAGCAATGCAACCACTAATGTCTCCATACAGGAGGTGTCATCACCAACAGGATCCCACCTGAGCAATCGGCCACTAGAGCCTCCATACAGGAGGTATTACCACCAACAGGATCCCACCTGAGCAATGCGACCACTAATGTCTCCATACAGGAGGTGTCATCACCATCAGGATCCCACCTGAGCAATGCGACCACTAGTGTCTCCATACGGGAGGTGTCACCACCAACAGGATCCCACCTGAGCAATGCGGCCACTAATGTCTCCATACAGGAGGTATCACCACCAACAGGATCCCACCTGAGCAATGCGACCACTAGTGTCTCCATACAGGAGGTATCACCACCAACAGGATCTCACCTGAGCAATGCGGCCACTAATGTCTCCATACAGGAGGTATTACCACCAACAGGATCCCACCTGAGCAATGCGGCTACTAATGTCTCCATACAGGAGGTATTACCACCAACAGGATCCCACCTGAGCAATGCGACCACTAATGTCTCCATACAGGAGGTGTCATCACCAACAGGATCCAACCTGAGCAATGCGGACACTAGAGTCTCCATACAGGAGGTATTACCACCAACAGGATCCCACCTGAGCAATGCGGACACTAGAGTCTCCATACAGGAGGTATTACCACCAACAGGATCCCACCTGAGCAATGCAGCCACTAGAGTCTCCATACGGGAGGTGTCATCACCAACAGGATCCCACCTGAGCAATGCGACCACTAGAGTCTCCATACAGGAGGTGTCACCACCAACAGGATCCCACCTGAGCAATGCGGCTACTAGAGTCTCCATATGGGAGGTGTCATCACCAACAGGATCTCACCTGAGCAATGCGACCACTAATGTCTCCATACAGGAGGTGTCATCACCAACAGGATCCCACCTGAGCAATCGGCCACTAGAGTCTCCATACAGGAGGTGTCATCACTAGGAGGATCCCACCTGAGCAATGCGACCACTAATGTCTCCATACAGGAGGTGTCATCACCAACAGGATCCCACCTGAGCAATGCGGACACTAGAGTCTCCATACAGGAGGTATTACCACCAACAGGATCCCACCTGAGCAATGCGACCACTAGTGTCTCCATACAGGAGGTATCACCACCATCAGGATCCCACCTGAGCAATGCGGACACTAGAGTCTCCATACAGGAGGTATCACCACCAACAGGATCTCACCTGAGCAATGCGACCACTAGTGTCTCCATACAGGAGGTGTCATCACCAACAGGATCCCACCTGAGCAATCGGCCACTAGAGTCTCCATACAAGAGGTATTACCACCAACAGGATCCCACCTGAGCAATGCGACCACTAATGTCTCCATACAGGAGGTATCACCACCAACAGGATCCCACCTGAGCAATGCGACCACTAATGTCTCCATACGGGAGGTGTCATCACCAACAGGATCCCACCTGAGCAATGCGACCACTAGTGTCTCCATACGGGAGGTGTCACCACCAACAGGATCTCACCTGAGCAATGCGGCCACTAGAGTCTCCATACAGGAGGTGTCATCACCATCAGGATCCCACCTGAGCAATGCGACCACTAGAGTCTCCATACGGGAGGTGTCACCACCAACCAAAGCTTTCATACAAAGTATTAAATACATATCAGTCAGCGCGTTCAGTACTTTTTCCCTGTGTCATTTCTCATTATTACACATCATTTATGGACATCTATGGTTTCGTCTCATTAACTCTTTCGTGTCTATTGCACCTTTAGAAAAATATACTGGATCAGTGAAGTGTTCAATACTTATATTAGCAGCAGATAAAAGGATATAGAAAAGATATCATGTAGGACCATAAAGGACAGTCTGGTTCTGCTGCCCTTTTCAGATCATGGATTATATAGGACTGGATACAATATATATATATATATATATATATATATATATATATATATATATATATATATATATATATATATACACACACACACACACACATATATATATATATACACTGTATATTATATATATATATATATATATATATATATATATATATATATGTGGACTGGACATACACATATATATATATCTATATATATATCTATATATATCTATATATATATATATATATATATATATATATATATATATATATATATATATATATATATATACACACATACACATATACATATACACACTGGATATATATGGACTGGACTGGATATAAAACTTATATATATGGACTGGACAAGACGCCTCAGAGCTTTGAACCAGCAGCGCTGACCCGGCCTCTTACGTTGCTTCACTACATTGTCCACAAGGAAAGCGTCTCCAGCAGAACATAGCCGGCTCCCCGCATGACAACGCACCTCCTGGAGGAACACACAAACACTTTTCCACTATTACGGATAGTCGGAGTGCGAGAGAAGGTGGCGGCTCATTATCCATCATTATATGGAGCCCGGAAAGGTTACTGAGCGCCCGGAATGCGTTTACTAGACGGATCAATGGTTCCAGATCTCAACATTACTGCGAGTTTGGTGTGAGCGGTCACCGCGAGCAGCAGCGCATGATCCTGGTTATAAAGAGGACACAAGATCCCACCGTCCATTATACTCTGCAATTGTTTCCAGAACGTGGCGACTGTAATGAACAGAAGTTCTCGTATCAAACCACTCCGGACATTTCGGGGTTTTTGCACAGTGTAAAATTTTCAGCAACATTTATCAAGGCGCATGCACGACTTTGGAGCAGTTTACGCCGACTGTGTATTTTTTCCCCTTGGAGGGGGCGTGGTTTCTGGGCAACTACTTTTTTTTGTTTTTCTGATAAAAATTGCGCAGCCGTTCTCCAGTCCCAGCCTGGCGCAGCATGCAAAACGTGTGCAATATTGATCAAGGGCCGTGCACATAATGATCATTTTTGCGCATGGATCAGAGGTTTTTGAGCAGCACAGGAAATGTTACGCAGAAGATAAATGTCATAAACCCAGGGAAATCATTTGCAAGGGTATTTCTGTCAGGTAAAATACATGTTGAATCATCCTCCTCTTGGAGACTATTTGTTACATACTTGTTACCTTTCTGTCTCCTTCCTCCAGTTCTAAGCTCCTGCCTTGTGCTGAAGACACGAAAAAAACGTGTGTGATCTGTTCACTCCGTCTCGTCCTCCCTTCTGAGACAGCTTAGTACATCATGTCCCTGGCCGGCTGTCTCTGCACTCTCCTGGGAGGATTAGTCACATGATGAGGTCACCAGCAAAAAGATATTAACCCTCCCGGCATTACAGAGTACAGAAACAGCCAGACAGAGATCCAGTTTACTGGAGGATCTGTATATACCACCACTATAACCTGTATACTCCATAGACTGGAGGATCTGTATATACCACCACAATAACCTGTATACTCCATAGACTGGGGGATCTGTATATACCACCACAATAACCTGTATACTCCATAGACTGGAGGATCAGTATATACCACCACAATAACCTGTATACTCTATAGACTGGAGGATCTGTATATACCACAATAACCTGTATACTCCATAGACTGGAGGATCTGTATATACCACAATAACCTGTATACTCCATAGACTGGGGGGTATGTATATACCACCACAATAACCTGTATACTCCATAGACTGGAGGATCAGTATATACCACCACAATAACCTGTATACTGTACAGACTGGGGGATCTGTATATACCACCACAATAACCTGTATACTCCATAGACTGGAGGATCAGTATATACCACCACAATAACCTGTATACTCCATAGACTGGGGGGTATGTATATACCACCACAATAACCTGTATACTCCATAGTCAGCGATGTCCGCCACTGAGTTATTCTATACGTCAGGGTTGGTTCTTAAACAGTAGAAAGCAGAAGATCCTCAGCCTGTAGAACGGCCGTGAGAACAAGCTGCGACTTGTCTGTAGGCAGCCGGCCGTACACACCATTAGGGGGACGTCAATATTAATAGATGGGAATTACTGAGCAGAGAAGGTCGGCCATGCTCCTGTGCTTCTATATAGTATGGAGCCCACCGCCTGCAGTCACCGACCACCACAGCCGTCATATATAGATGTACCTGAGAAGATGGGGGGGTATTATCCCATACCTGAGAAGATGGGGGGGTATTATCCCATACCTGAGAAGATGGGGGGTATTATCCCATACCTGAGAAGATGGGGGGTATTATCCCATACCTGAGAAGATGGGGGGGGGGGGTATTATCCCATACCTGAGAAGATGGGGGGGTATTATCCCATACCTGAGAAGATGGGGGGTATTATCCCATACCTGAGAAGATGGGGGGGGGGTATTATCCCATACCTGAGAAGATGGGGGGGGGGGTATTATCCCATACCTGAGAAGATGGGGGGGGGGTATTATCCCATACCTGAGAAGATGGGGGGCTGGTATTATCCCATACCTGAGAAGATGGGGGGGGGGGGTATTATCCCATACCTGAGAAGATGGGGGGGGGTATTATCCCATACCTGAGAAGATGGGGGGGGGTATTATCCCATACCTGAGAAGATGGGGGGGGTATTATCCCATACCTGAGAAGATGGGGGGGTATTATCCCATACCTGAGAAGATGGGGGGGGTATTATCCCATACCTGAGAAGATGGGGGGGTATTATCCCATACCTGAGAAGATGGGGGGGTATTATCCCATACCTGAGAAGATGGGGGGGGGTATTATCCCATACCTGAGAAGATGGGGGGGGGGGTATTATCCCATACCTGAGAAGATGGGGGGGGGTTTATTATACCATACCTGAGAAGATGGGGGGTAGTATCCCATACCTGAGAAGATGGGGGGTATTATCCCATACCTGAGAAGATGGGGGGGTATTATCCTATACCTGAGAAGATGGGGGGTATTATCCCATACCTGAGAAGATGGGGGGGGGGGTATTATCCCATACCTGAGAAGATGGGGGGTATTATCCCATACCTGAGAAGATGGGGGGGTATTATCCCATACCTGAGAAGATGGGGGGTATTATCCCATACCTGAGAAGATGGAGGGGTATTATCCCATACCTGAGAAGATGGGGGGGTATTATCCTATACCTGAGAAGATGGGGGGTATTATCCCATACCTGAGAAGATGGGGGGTATTATCACATACCTGAGAAGATGGGGGGGGGGGGGTATTATCCCATACCTGAGAAGATGGGGGGGGGGGGGGGTGTTATCCCATACCTGAGAAGATGGGGGGGGGGGTATTATCCCATACCTGAGAAGATGGGGGGTATTATCACATACCTGAGAAGATGGGGGGGGGGGGGGGTATTATCCCATACCTGAGAAGATGGGGGGGGTATTATCCCATACCTGAGAAGATGGGGGGTATTATCACATACCTGAGAAGATGGGGGGTATTATCACATACCTGAGAAGATGGGGGGTATTATCCTATACCTGAGAAGATGGGGGGGGGGGATTATCCCATACCTGAGAAGATGGGGGGTATTATCCCATACCTGAGAAGAAGGGGGGTATTATCACATACCTGAGAAGATGGGGGGGGGGGGGGTATTATCCCATACCTGAGAAGATGGGGGGGTATTATCCCATACCTGAGAAGATGGGGGGGGTATTATCCTATACCTGAGAAGATGGGGGGGTATTATCCCATACCTGAGAAGATGGGGGGGTATTATCCCATACCTGAGAAGATGGGGGGGTATTATCCCATACCTGAGAAGATGGGGGGGGGTATTATCCTATACCTGAGAAGATGGGGGGGGGGTTATTATCCCATACCTGAGAAGATGGGGGGTATTATCCCATACCTGAGAAGATGGGGGGGGTATTATCCCATACCTGAGAAGATGGGGGGGGGTATTATCCCATACCTGAGAAGATGGGGGGTATTATCCCATACCTGAGAAGATGGGGGGGGTATTATCCCATACCTGAGAAGATGGGGGGGTATTATCCCATACCTGAGAAGATGGGGGGGGTATTATCCCATACCTGAGAACATGGGGGGGGTATTATCCTATACCTGAAAAGATGGGGGGGGTATTATCCCATACCTGAGAAGATGGGGGGGGTATTATCCTATACCTGAGAAGATGGGGGGGGTATTATCCCATACCTGAGAAGATGGGGGGTATTATCCCATACCTGAGAAGATGGGGGGTATTATCCCATACCTGAGAAGATGGGGGGGGGGGGGTATTATCCCATACCTGAGAAGATGGGGGGTATTATCCTATACCTGAGAAGATGGGGGGGGGTATTATCCCATACCTGAGAAGATGGGGGGGTATTATCCCATACCTGAGAAGATGGGGGGGTATTATCCTATACCTGAGAAGATGGGGGGGGTATTATCCCATACCTGAGAAGATGGGGGGGTATTATCCCATACCTGAGAAGATGGGGGGTATTATCACATACCTGAGAAGATGGGGGGTATTATCCCATACCTGAGAAGATGGGGGGTATTATCCCATACCTGAGAAGATGGGGGGGGGGGTATTATCCCATACCTGAGAAGATGGGGGGGGGGGGGGTATTATCCCATACCTGAGAAGATGGGGGGGTATTATCCCATACCTGAGAAGATGGGGGGGTATTATCCTATACCTGAGAAGATGGGGGGGGTATTATCCCATACCTGAGAAGATGGGGGGGGGTATTATCCCATACCTGAGAAGATGGGGGGGGGGTATTATCCTATACCTGAGAAGATGGGGGGGGTATTATCCCATACCTGAGAAGATGGGGGGGTATTATCCCATACCTGAGAAGATGGGGGGTGTTATCCCATACCTGAGAAGATGGGGGGTATTATCCCATACCTGAGAAGATGGGGGGTATTATCCCATACCTGAGAAGATGGGGGGCTGCTCATTACCACACACCTGAGAAGATGGGGGGCCGCTCATTACCACACACCTGAGAAGATGGGGGGCCGCTCATTACCACACACCTGAGAAGATGGGGGGCCGCTCATTACCACACACCTGAGAAGATGGGGGGTATTATCCCATACCTGAGAAGATGGGGGGTATTATCCCATACCTGAGAAGATGGGGGGGTATTATCCCATACCTGAGAAGATGGGGGGCTGCTCATTACCACACACCTGAGAAGATGGGGGGCCGCTCATTACCACACACCTGAGAAGATGGGGGGCCGCTCATTACCACACAACTGATGCGGCACATTTTTTGGGGTTCAGGAGCACTAATCGCTTTGAAACTTTTACATTTTGTATAAACTGTGAGGAGAATTTTTCTGTTTTACACAAATATATTTTCTCGCAAATCAAAGTAGCATCTACAGCACGTCCGCATGTCCCTGATCCTAGCGGCCGATCACAGGGTCGATGGTGTCTCCACACATTGCAGTTAACCCCTTCTCTCCTCAGCCAGTTTTTTCCCCTCGGGGTGTATATACGGCCGTTCACAGCTTATTTTATTAGACAGCTTTCAAAGAATTACAACCTTTCTGCTGTATATTACCCAACCGACAGACCGACCCCCGGACTCTCTACCAGGGAGATGGTGTCCGGCAGGCGATCAGCCTCTTACCGGACCAGATTATCCCCCCCCCCCCCCCGCCAAATCCACGGGGAAGAGATCCTGCAGGTGTAACATCCGGGGAGATGTTGTGGCTGATGGACGGGACGCCCCATAATCATCGGGAAGCAAATCCTCTTTTAGTCACTTAGATAAACTTGTCTCAAGTTGCACAAAACATTTCAATGAGTGGGATGAGTGCGGAGAGGTCGTCTGACTATAAGACACAGCTGGGGGGTCACCCCTCCCTCTCCCTGTAACACACGTGCCGCCATCACCACCGCCCCTCTGGGTGGGTTACACACCAGGCGTGACTCCAGTCCCAGCTTATATATAGCTCTGAGCAGAGAGCAGACCCCCATCCCCCCGGGTATCCCACCTGTA
This sequence comes from Dendropsophus ebraccatus, assembly GCA_027789725.1. Taxonomy (NCBI): domain Eukaryota; kingdom Metazoa; phylum Chordata; class Amphibia; order Anura; family Hylidae; genus Dendropsophus; species Dendropsophus ebraccatus. The sequence continues at coordinate 1,808,890 of JAQFWZ010000016.1, forward strand.
GTGGAAAGTGGCGTTTCTCAGCACCGTGTCCCACGTGGCCCTATAGCGATTCCCGGGGGTGAGAGACCAAAACCAGATTCAGAAATTAACTTTACCCTTGATTACAACTGGACAATATGCTTCTCTCGTCTTCATCAGGTGGTGACGCACCCCGGAGCCTCATGGGAAATAACTATCGGAAACTCTAATTTTTCCACTACAAGTTTTGCCTTCTCCAGTTCAGAGTTCAATCCCAGTGACTGCAGGAGACTGGTTCCACAGACTAACAATAGAGCTTCGCCTTCTGCACCCTGCCAGCTGCGTTTTTCACCGTCTTAAAGTGTCTGTCCTTAAAACTTTTTTTTTTTGCAGAAATCAATAGTACAGGCAATTTTAAGAAACTTTGTAATTGGGTTTATTAGCCGAAAAATGAATTTTTAACATGAAAAGCTCTCCCCCTGTCTTCATTGTTCTCCTATGGAGAGAGAAAGTAAAAGCAGCAAAACAGGACAACAAGGAGTTAATTTACATTCACATCACCGGGCTATCTCCTCTGACAGTCACCACTGACCTCTCTGACCTCTGAATAGCTCCCCCACTGTGTAATCCTTTGTTCTCTGCTGCCACTAATCTCCCTCCTCCCCCCTCCCCTCTCCATAGCACAGACAGGATCCGACTGATGTAAAACAGTCGAGATTTCCTGATTCTGAGCAGTGGATGAGAGAAAGGAGAGGGGGGAGGGACCTGGGAAAAGGCTTTTTACATGTAGATAATGGCAGATTTGCCTAATAAACCCAATTACAAAGTTTCTTAAGATCACCTGGACTATTGATTTCTGCAAAAAAAATTTTATGATAGTGACTCTTTAAGATGCCCATACACCTTCAATAACAGACAGCCGAACGATCGTCTGGCCATATGCCCCATACACAGGAATGTTTAGCACGGCCATTAGTCCTGTTTCCTGCCCGCTGCCTGCCCTTCCCCTACACAGCAGGTTCCTGTATAAGGAGGAGAGGGGAAAGGGTCTTGCCAATAAGACACCAAAACAAAAGATTATTTTGAATCAACTGGTGCCAGAAAGTGCCAGAGATTTGTAATTTACTTCTATTAAAAAAAAATCTCCAGTCTCCCAGTACTTATCAGCTGCTGTATGTCCTGCAGGAAGTGGTGTATTCTCTCCAGTATGACACAGTGCTCTCTGCTGCCACCTCTGTCCATGTCAGGAACTGTCCAGAGCAGCAGCAAATCCCCATAGAAAACCTCTCCTGCTCTGGACAGTTCCTGACATGGACAGAGGTGGCAGCAGAGAGCACTGTGTCAGAATACATCACTTCCTGCAGGACATACAGCAGCTGATAAGTACTGGAAGATTGAAGATTTGTTAATAGAGTTAAATTACAAATCTCTGGCACCAGTTGTTTTGAATGGAAAAAAAAAAATCTTTTTGTGAACAACCCCTTTAACATGTTCGTAAAACATATGAAAACTATAAATGACAGTGAAACCTTCAATAACGTTATTATCTAGTTGCAGATTCGCTTGATTCTTTAATTCCAAAAATAATAATTATTCCAGTCAGAAATTGACTGCACAAAAAAAAAAGCTAAAGACCCCACATACCAACACAATGGCTTTTTTTAGTTACATTTTTTAACCTCGCACATTCTTTCCTGGAACAATATAAAAAAAAAAAATAATAATTTTTCTTTTCGGGTTAAAAGAAACGTCGTCTGAAGCAATTTTCAAGTCGTAATGTTAATCAGAGAATCATAAACAAACACAGCTGGGAGCGAGGAGTTCAGTCGCTGACATTACGCACAGATTAGCCGCCACCAGACGTCATCCCGATAAGAAATGCAAAGTAAGGACAACGTCCGCTCCTCAGCAATCACTGCCAATGGACATTCCCAATATTACGGCAGATTTGTTTTATTATTCAGAAACAACGTTCAATAAGTAGAAGAATTTGTGTGATTGTGTTTCTCCAAAAATAAAATCTACCCCGAAAATGAGACCTCGCTTTGTTTTGCAGAAGCCTTGAAATACAGGCCCGCCACTCCGCCAGACAGGACCGCCACTCCGCCAGACAGGACCGCCACTCACCGCCAGACAGGACCGCCACTCCGCCAGACAGGACCCACCACTCCGCCAGACAGGACCCACCACTCCGCCAGACAGGACCCACCACTCCGCCAGACAGGACCCACCACTCCGGCAGACAGGACCACCTCACCGCCAGACAGGACCGCCACTCACCGCCAGACAGGACCGCCACTCACCGCCAGACAGGACCGCCACTCACCGCCAGACAGGACCGCCACTCACCGCCAGACAGGACCGCCACTCACCGCCAGACAGGACCGCCACTCACCGCCAGACAGGACCGCCACTCACCGCCAGACAGGACCGCCACTCACCGCCAGACAGGACCGCCACTCACCGCCAGACAGGACCGCCACTCACCGCCAGACAGGACCGCCACTCACCGCCAGACAGGACCGCCACTCACCGCCAGACAGGACCGCCACTCACCGCCAGACAGGACCGCCACTCACCGCCAGACAGGACCGCCACTCACCGCCAGACAGGACCGCCACTCCCCGCCAGACAGGACCGCCACTCCCGCCAGACAGGACCGCCACTCCCGCCAGACAGGACCGCCACTCCCGCCAGACAGGACCGCCACTCCCGCCAGACAGGCCCGCCACTCCCGCCAGACAGGCCCGCCACTCACCGCCAGACAAACTTCCCCAGGCCCAGGTTACAGGTTACAGTCAGCTGACCAGATCCCTGACACTGAATAAGGGGGGACAGACAGGACATGGGCCAACAACAAAGAGGAAGGGAGGCATTAAGTATGGAGACCTAACTACAGAGGACCAGACAGTATAGGAGTCTAAGGATATGTTCACACTGAGGAATAGAAATGTAATTTTTTAAGCGGAATCCACGCCTAATTTTACAGGCAAAATTTCAATGTCCCATTGTGTTCAATGGGATTTCTGCACTGCTGTTCACGCTGTTTATGCACAGAATGTTCCGCCACGGTTCCACTTTCCACCCAAAAAAATGTGAATTCTTTGGGCGAATTCCATTAAATAAATCCCATAGAGGTCAATGGGGCTTTGAATTTCCACTTTCCGCCTGTATGTCATTCTAATTCCGCCAGAGCTGAAGAGGAGGAAATTTTAAGCAGAAAAATTTCCTCTTCAATTCCTCACTTATTCCTCACTGTGAACATATCCTGTCACTGAGACATACAATATGGCGGCCAACTACCATATAAAGAGGTTGGTGGGGCCCAGGAGGGCTATGTCTGGCAGCACTGGGGTTGCTAGGCAACAGGATAGTTTCCCCCTCAGAAGCTGCTGTTGTGGCGGTGGCGGCCAGCGGTTTTTGTTTAGGGACCCACGCCAATCAGGAACCGTAGAACGGTGTGTGCGCTTTTACACGGTGATCAGATTGTAAGCGGAAGGCCCTATTACACAGAGCGATTATCTGTCCGTGTAACACCCAACAATCAGTCAACAAATAATAGTCGTCGTCTTTCAACATGTCAAAAAATTATCGCATCTCTGTTCATCTAATAAGTCGTTCCCAGAAAAGACCCGCTGTGTGGTTCGTCCTAAGGACCAATAAGCGTCCGTATAACAACGCAAAAAGGATCGCACAGTAATCGGGGACTGTAATCTTCTCAGAATCAATGATAGCGAATCTTTACACGATAATCGCTCCGTGTAATAGGGACAGAACTCCTGATCCTAGTAAGTAGCGTGCGGAGAAGCGGAGGATCAGTCATACGTTTATGGATGTGCCGCCATGTCTGGTTTTTCTTCCTATAGAAGTATTACGCATGAACATACATCAAGCGGGCAGATTGTAGGTTTCCTGCTCCCCTAACCCAGAGATATGAATAATAAGGCCCATGATGCAATTGTGGCTTCCATTATAGCCACCACGTTTTTGTGCACAATAAAAAAAAACAAAAAAAAAACACACACAACATAGATGCATTTTGATCCTTTTTTTATACTTTTTTTTTTTTTTTTATAATGGAAGTCAGTGGAACAACGGATCAAAACAGATTTCCACAAATACAGCTGTTTTTCATCCATTTTGTGCATAAAAAAAAATAAAATAAAAAAAAAGGTCACAGCTGTAATGTGGCTTCCTAAGGTGTAAGGTGATACAGCAGGGTCAGGGATGGGAGGGGGAGGGAGGAGGTGTTACAGCAGGGGAGGGGATGGGAGGGAGAAGGGAGGAAGTGATACAACAGGATCAGGGATGGGAGGGGGAGGGAGGAGGTGTTACAGCAGGGTCAGGGATGGGAGGGGGAGGGAGGAGGTGTTACAGCAGGGTCAGGGAAGGAAGGGGAGGGAGGAGGTGTTACAGCAGGGTCAGGGAGGGGAGGGAGGAGGTGTTACAGCAGGGTCAGGGATGGGAGGGGGAGGAGGTGTTACAGCAGGGTCAGGGATGGGAGGGGGAGGGAGGAGGTGTTACAACTTGCTGCACTTCAGGAATTAAAAAAATGCTGCAGTAAGAGTGCAAGTTCTGGAAGCACAGACAAATCTATGAAAAGGTACCATGTATCTCCATGTCCTAACAGGATCTAACACCAATCCCCAGTTTGGAATGTAACTTGCAGGTGACCGATTCCCTTTAAAGTGTCACTGTCATTGAAAAAAAAAATAAGAAAACTTTTGACATGACAGAGACATCACAGAGACATGTCAAAGGTTTTGATTGGTCTGGTGCTGAGTATTTAGACCTGTACTGATCGTGAAAACAAGACAGGAGAAGACCGCGCTAAGGACATCCCCCCTCCGCTCTAATGTAAGTCTATGGAGCACAACTCTTTCTTACACAGAGCGGGGAGCGGACTGTGCTGTCACCATACACTACATGTACATCCCCCGATGCAGCCGTCACCATACACTACATGTACATCCCCCGATGCAGCCGTCACCATACACTACATGTACATCCCCCGATGCAGCAGTCACCATACACTACATATACATGCCCCGATGCAGCCGTCACCATACACTACATGTACATCCCCCGATGCAGCCGTCACCATACACTACATGTACATCCCCGATGCAGCCGTCACCATACACTACATGTACATCCCCCGATGCAGCCGTCACCATACACTACATGTACATCCCCCGATGCAGCCGTCACCATACACTACATATACATGCCCCGATGCAGCCGTCACCATACACTACATGTACATCCCCCGATGCAGCCGTCACCATACACTACATGTACATCCCCCGATGCAGCAGTCACCATACACTACATATACATGCCCCGATGCAGCCGTCACCATACACTACATGTACATCCCCCGATGCAGCCGTCACCATACACTACATGTACATCCCCGATGCAGCCGTCACCATACACTACATGTACATCCCCCGATGCAGCCGTCACCATACACTACATGTACATCCCCCGATGCAGCCGTCACCATACACTACATGTACATCCCCCGATGCAGCAGTCACCATACACTACATATACATGCCCCGATGCAGCCGTCACCATACACTACATGTACATCCCCCGATGCAGCCGTCACCATACACTACATGTACATCCCCGATGCAGCCGTCACCATACACTACATGTACATCCCCCGATGCAGCCGTCACCATACACTACATGTACATCCCCCGATGCAGCAGTCACCATACACTGCATGTACATCCCCCGATGCAGCCGTCACCATACACTACATGTACATCCCCCGATGCAGCCGTCACCATACACTACATGTACATCCCCCGATGCAGCCGTCACCATACACTACATGTACATCCCCCGATGCAGCCATCACCATACATTACATGTACATCCCCCGATGCAGCCGTCACCATACACTACATGTACATCCCCCGATGCAGCCGTCACCATACACTACATGTACATCCCCCGATGCAGCCGTCACCATACACTACATGTACATCCCCCGATGCAGCCGTCACCATACACTGCATGTACATCCCCGATGCAGCCGTCACCATACACTACATGTACATCCCCCGATGCAGCCGTCACCATACTCTACATGTACATCCCCCGATGCAGCCGTCACCATACACTACATGTACATCCCCCGATGCAGCCGTCACCATACACTACATGTACATCCCCCGATGCAGCCGTCACCATACACTACATGTACATCCCCCAATGCAGCAGTCACCATACACTACATGTACATCCCCCGATGCAGCCGTCACCATACACTACATATACATGCCCCGATGCAGCTGTCACCATACACTACATGTACATCCCCCGATGCAGCCGTCACCATACACTACATGTACATCCCCCGATGCAGCCGTCACCATACACTACATGTACATCCCCCGATGCAGCAGTCACCATACACTGCATGTACATCCCCCGATGCAGCCGTCACCATACACTACATGTACATCCCCCGATGCAGCCGTCACCATACTCTACATGTACATCCCCCGATGCAGCCGTCACCATACACTACATGTACATCCCCCGATGCAGCCGTCACCATACACTACATGTACATCCCCCGATGCAGCCGTCACCATACACTACATGTACATCCCCCAATGCAGCAGTCACCATACACTACATGTACATCCCCCGATGCAGCCGTCACCATACACTACATATACATGCCCCGATGCAGCTGTCACCATACACTACATGTACATCCCCCGATGCAGCCGTCACCATACACTACATGTAGATCCCCTGATGCAGCCGTCACCATACACTACATGTACATCCCCCGATGCAGCCGTCACCATACACTACATGTACATGCCCCGATGCAGCTGTCACCATACACTACATGTACATGCCCCGATGCAGCCGTCACCATACACTACATGTAGATCCCCCGATGCAGCCGTCACCATACACTACATGTACATCCCCCGATGCAGCCGTCACCATACACTACATGTACATCCCCCGATGCAGCCGTCACCATACACTACATGTACATCCCCCGATGCAGCCGTCACCATACACTACATGTAGATCCCCCGATGCAGCCGTCACCATACACTACATGTAGATCACTCACTACAGGCCCTGATAAATTCGTTGAGGGGTGGTGTTTCCAAAATGAGGTCTACTGGGGGCGGTACCTACAATGCGGCACCTCTACTCCTATACAAACCCTTAAACAAGCGGCCCGTGTGCCAGGCAGTCAGCACACTATGGAGACACAGGGGAATGTCATTTAATAGCAGGTTCAGAGCAGCTTTACACATAACTAGAGATGAGCGAACCGGGGTCGGGTTCGAGTTTATCTGAACCCGAACGTTCGGAATTTGATTAGCTGCGGCTGCTGATGTTGGATAAAGCCCTAAGGTTGTCTGGAAAACATGGATTCAGCCAATGACTATATCCATGATCTCCACATATCCTTAGGGCTTTATCCAACTTCAGCAGCCACCGCTAATCACATGCCGAACGTTCGCTTTCGGATGGACTCCAGCTGCTCCAGGGTCGCTCATCTCTATACATAACGCATCCGCAGCGAGTATGTCAGCCCACTGAAGTGAATGGGCAGGTATCAACAGCGAGAAATCTGCTGTGGATACGTTACGTGTGAAGCTATCCTTAGGATAATATTGAATTGTTTAAGGGGGAAAAAAAAAAAAGATTAAAGTTAAAAATTTGCAAAAATAAATTAAACTTTTGAATTTCCCATTCTCTTTGCTGAGCCCGCTCCATACACCTACTATAAGAAGCAGACTCCCGCTGCTAATGACCGACATCAGCAGGACTGCAGGAGTCAGACTGTTTAAATGCCACCACCAACAAAAATCCTTCAATGTTGCATTTATACATCCAGGTGCTGCCCCCTTTAACTGTCAAATTGGTACCCCCACAACATGATTGCAGGGCCATGTATATCACAACTGCAGAAAGAGGTCTACACCTGTAAATATAGGGCACCTGTCTCTGCTAATGGTGTCTCAGTCACACTGATCTTAATGATCCACACATATAACATTTCATGGTACAGTATCACCAATCTACCGATTGCCTATCAACATTTCCTTAGAGAATTTTCTTAAAATTAACAAAAATAAATAAATAAATCAAGAAGCCCCAAGTCCCATCTATACCAAAATGGTAAAGGGTAAATGTGGTGTCCCACTGCTAGTGTTTTCTCCTGTGCACCTGTCAGAAAGCTTTTCTCTAAGGTTGAGTGGTGGATGAAGTATTACGTTTCCCCACTAGGTGCCAGTGTTTTGCATCTTTATATGTATTTCTATGCACAGCTGCAGAAGGTAATGGGTTAATGTTTATCTGTGTACCATGTGTTTCGTGCTGACCACTAGGAGCTGCTCTTCCCCTTCATCCTATCCTCTATTACCTTTCTTCTGCACACACTCATCCCCACCACTCACAGGCAGGCACACAAAGTCCCCTGTCAGAGGAGTCACTGGTGGAGGAAGTGCAGTTCAGTTTTACTTAGTTTGGTTGGGTTCAGACTACGGAATTCTCGCGGATAAAGGCGACGGAATGCCGCGGAATTTATCCGCAAGAATTCCGTAGTCTGAACCCACTCTCAGTGAGAGAGGACACAAACCAAAGCCGTTCCTGCAGAAGCCAAGGCCGGGCGAGAAGATCTCTCTCAAGGGTCCGGCAGAGTACAAGGCTACATTGGGTTAAGGCTCCTCTGGCAAACTCCCTACCTCTACTCTACTACCACTATACACACACCACCGCACACCTTTGGTTATTTTTCCCCTGCCTGTGGGTGGCGGTACTGACAGTCAGAGTGGGACAGTTGCCACTCAGGACTGCAGTGAAAAGTGCCCAAGGGACTCGCAATAAGCTGGCAAGTCACCGACCATTAGGCAAACAGTACTGGCCATAGAGAACAAACCGGTATCAACATCACCCCTGTGTGCTGGACCAGCACTGGCGTCACGACGAGTACCACAAAGATGCCGAGCGGTCGGCACTTGAATCCCGCTGTCTGGAGAAGATGGATGCAGCCCAAGGGCTTCCTAGGAGACATGGATGCAGCCATAGGAGTCCGATACATTATGGCTCTTAGAACGGGAGGAAAAAATATTTTAAAAAGTGTCCAGTCCTGAAGGGGTTAAATCACTTCTTACCTTCTTGTAAGTTTTTCTTTATCATCCATCTTTCTACAGTGTCGGAGGCAACATTTTCCGATACAAATTCATCCAGCAGCTGAGGATGGCGGGAGAGATAGGCCTTTACTTTTTCATCTGTCAAATCTAAAATGTAAAAAAAAAAAAAAAAAAAAAAGTCAAATGTCTGAGACCATTAAAAAAAATAATTAAAAAAAATTCCCCAAAAAGTCACCATACAGGTAATAACATGATACAATAGGGATTAATATATATCAGATTATAAACATCGAGACACATGAGGAGGATGAGGAGGGTTTGGCAATTAAGCTGCTTCTGTATACAATTCCGCTGCTATCTGTATGTAAACTCCCATATAACGTATAAGACTGCGGCCATGGGGTTATTTGCAGCACAGTGGGGCCTTAAAGGGGTATTACTATTTGAGCTTGTTCCTTTTTGATTGCTGGAGGTCCGAGTGCCAGGCCCTCACCCAATCCAGAGAAACGGGACACAATCTCTGAGGAGACATCAGTGTTGTGACTGGTACAGGAGGAGGAGGAGGAGGAGGAGGAGGAGGAGGAGGCGACATCAGTGTAGTGACTGGTACAGGAGGAGACATCAGTGTAGTGACTGGTACAGGGGGAGGAGGAGACATCAGTGTAGTGACTGGTACAGGAGGAGACATCAGTGTAGTGACTGGTACAGGAGGAGGAGACATCAGTGTAGTGACTGGTACAGGAGGAGGAGGAGACATCAGTGTAGTGACTGGTACAGGAGGAGACATCAGTGTAGTGACTGGTACAGGAGGAGGAGACATCAGTGTAGTGACTGGTACAGGAGGAGGAGGAGACATCAGTGTAGTGACTGGTACAGGAGGAGGAGACATCAGTGTAGTGACTGGTACAGGGGGAGGAGACATCAGTGTAGTGACTGGTACAGGAGGAGGAGGAGACATCAGTGTAGTGACTGGTACAGGAGGAGACATCAGTGTAGTGACTGGTACAGGAGGCGACATCAGTGTAGTGACTGGTACAGGAGGAGACATCAGTGTAGTGACTGGTACAGGAGGAGGAGGAGACATCAGTGTAGTGACTGGTACAGGAGGAGGAGGAGACATCAGTGTAGTGACTGGTACAGGGGGAGGAGGAGACATCAGTGTAGTGACTGGTACAGGAGGAGGAGGAGACATCAGTGTAGTGACTGGTACAGGAGGAGACATCAGTGTAGTGACTGGTACAGGAGGAGGAGGAGACATCAGTGTAGTGACTGGTACAGGGGGAGGAGGAGACATCAGTGCAGTGACTGGTACAGGAGGAGGAGGAGACATCAGTGTAGTGACTGGTACAGGAGGAGGAGGAGACATCAGTGTAGTGACTGGTACAGGAGGAGGAGGAGACATCAGTGTAGTGACTGGTACAGGAGGAGGAGGAGATATCAGTGTAGTGACTGGTACAGGAGGAGGAGGAGACATCAGTGTAGTGACTGGTTCAGGAGGAGGAGACATCAGTGTAGTGACTGGTACAGGAGGAGGAGGAGACATCAGTGTAGTGACTGGTACAGGAGGAGACATCAGTGTAGTGACTGGTAGAGGAGGAGGAGACATCAGTGTAGTGACTGGTACAGGAGGAGGAGGAGACATCAGTGTAGTGACTGGTACAGGAGGAGGAGACATCAGTGTAGTGACTGGTAGAGGAGGAGGAGACATCAGTGTAGTGACTGGTACAGGAGGAGACATCAGTGTAGTGACTGGTAGAGGAGGAGGAGACATCAGTGTAGTGACTGGTACAGGGGGAGGAGGAGACATCAGTGTAGTGACTGGTACAGGAGGAGGAGGAGACATCAGTGTAGTGACTGGTTCAGGAGGAGGAGACATCAGTGTAGTGACTGGTACAGGAGGAGGAGGAGACATCAGTGTAGTGACTGGTACAGGAGGAGACATCAGTGTAGTGACTGGTAGAGGAGGAGGAGACATCAGTGTAGTGACTGGTACAGGAGGAGGAGGAGACATCAGTGTAGTGACTGGTACAGGAGGAGGAGGAGGCATCAGTGTAGTGACTGGTACAGGAGGAGGAGGAGGAGGAGACATCAGTGTAGTGACTGGTACAGGAGGAGGAGGAGGAGGAGACATCAGTGTAGTGACTGGTACAGGGGGAGGAGGAGACATCAGTGCAGTGACTGGTACAGGGTAGAGGTCAGCCAAAGGTTGTCCAGGCATGATGGGAGTTGTAGTTTTGCAATAGCTGGAGGGCTGAAGGTTCCCCATCCCTGGTGTAGCGGCTGGACAGGGAGATCAGCCTGGCTGCTGCATTAGGAATGGACTGGAGGGGGGAGAGGAAGGAAGGACGATTAGTAAGGAATTGCAGTAGTCTAGACGGGAAGGAATCAGGGCCACAATGAGAGATTCAGCCAATTCAGCAGTAAAGGCCCATATTCCACTAACAGATCTGACGACAGATTATCTGCCAAAGATTTGAAGCCAAACCCAGGAACAGACTATAATCAGAGAACAGGTCATAAAGGAAAGACTGGATTTCTCCTCTTTTCAATTCCACTCCAGGCTTTGGCTTCAAATCTTTGGCAAATAATCTGTCGTCAGATCTGTTAGTGGAATAGGGCCATAAGGAAGGGACGGGTTACAGAGATGTCTTTCAGGTGAAGGTGAAAGCAGTGGATATAGCAGATCAAAAGGAAAAACTTTGCACAAAAAAAGACTGATCGCAAAGAAATTATAATCAGTGAATTAACACCTGTGCTGTGTGTAGATAGACAGGAGATAGATAGATAGATAGATAGATAGATAGATAGATAGGAGATAGATAGATAGGAGATAGATAGATAGATAGATAGATAGATAGATAGGAGATAGATAGGAGATAGATAGATAGATAGATAGATAGATAGATAGATAGATAGATAGATAGGAGATAGATAGATAGATAGATAGGAGATAGATAGATAGGAGATAGATAGATAGGAGATAGATAGATAGGAGATAGATAGATAGGAGATAGATAGATAGGAGATAGATAGATAGGAGATAGATAGATAGGAGATAGATAGATAGGAGATAGATAGATAGGAGATAGATAGATAATAGATAGGTAGGAGATAGATAGATAGATAGATAGATAGGAGATAGATAGATAGGAGATAGATAGATAGGAGATAGATAGATAGGAGATAGATAGATAGGAGATAGATAGATAGGAGATAGATAGATAGGAGATAGATAGATAGGAGATAGATAGATAGGAGATAGATAGATAGGAGATAGATAGGAGATAGATAGGAGATAGATAGGAGATAGATAGGAGATAGATAGGAGATAGATAGGAGATAGATAGGATAGATAGATAGATAGATAGGAGATAGATAGATAGATAGGAGATAGATAGATAGGAGATAGATAGATAGATAGGAGATAGGAGATAGATAGGAGATAGATAATAGATAGATAGGAGATAGATAGATAGATAGATAGATAGGAGATAGATAGATAGATAGATAGATAGATAGATAGATAGATAGATAGGAGATAGATAGATAGATAGATAGGAGATAGATAGATAGGAGATAGATAGATAGATAGATAGATAGATAGATAGATAGATAGATAGATAGATAGGAGATAGATAGATAGATAGGAGATAGATAGATAGGTAGGAGATAGATAGATAGATAGATAGGAGATAGATAGAGATTATATTGGAAACAAAACATAATAAATCCATCAAAAACAACAAAAAGAAACAAGCAAAAACTCTTTTACTGGGAAAATTCATCGATGACAGATTATTTTGTGGGAAAAAGTCGCACCATTTTGCACAATCATGAAGCGCCTATTTAAAATTGTGGGAAAATTTTCCAACAGTTTGTGAAGAGGCAGCGTGCAGAACAATCGTACAGCTGGAATAATAAGCGAAGCGGTCCCCATTAATAGTGCACCTATAATACAGCAGCCCCACCCCCACCCATCTATGGCTGCAGCCGCAGCAATGATAAATTCCTGCAATGTCTTTACCATCTGCAGCAACTGCCGCCATTGGTTAGAGAACCCTTCCCAGCATGCACCTGCACCTTCTGTGTCAGTAAAAAGAAGATTGTAATAGAATCTTAGTCCAGCAAGTTTCCCAACAGAAACCCGAGCCGTGTAGCGAGCCGCCCTCCTCAGGGGAACGGGCCGTTGTTTTCATAAACACAGGCACAATGTGCAGCCGCTAATTAGTTCAGCTGGGGACGGAAGTTCTGTCGCTCCCTAACCAGTGCAGGGATAAACACCAACATACAGCGAGAGTTCAGCCGCTCCCGAAACTTCAAGTACAAAGAGGTTAGAATGACTATATAATGTAACGGCCGGCGCTTACAGGGGCCGATCTACTGTATTCAGGACGTGTAACAATCCAAATACGAGGAAGGTAAGGGGACAGTGCCGCACACGGTTCTGCTTAATCACATACATTACAGACTACAAATCTGACAAACAGCTGGGGCTGGTGGCTTTAAAACACCGACTTCTACTTTGCTTCAGTCGGTATCCGTTTGCATCAGTTTATTTTCCTTCCTGGTTTCTTGCCTCTTCTGCACGCGCTCAGTGAAAAAAAATCATGACGACAAATAACTTCAATGTTAGTAAAACGGGTGTTAGGAGTCACCTGACACACTATGTAAATGACTCCCAACGCGTTTCTGCCAGAGGGGTGTGGTGTCATCAGGGGAGCAGAGAGAAAATCAATCCGCACCCTCAGCATAGAGTGATTTTATAGGCAGTCATATGTATATGCTCATAAGAGAGATGGAGATATTAGAAATACCCCTGACAATACTACAGGGATGTAGCGACTGATCACTTGGACGTGAACAGAAATACTGTAAGTTTGTTTTTATTGCCTATATAGTTAAAAAAAAAAAACAAAAAAAAAAAAACACAGACACACAAAACACATAGGTGCCCTTTCCGTTCATCTTTCGTTTCTTTTTGGACAGATATAAAATTTGTTCATCTGCGCAAAAACACTGACAGATCTGATGAAAACGGAGGCAAAAAAAAAAAAAAAGACAAATAATAATAATAATAATTATAAAAAAATAATCATTATCACCATCAAAACAGAATTGTGGCAGAGGATAAAACATTGGTGTGAACCGCGCCTAAAATACAGAATGGCCGTATACCCTGGAAGGGAGATATTCTGCTAAACACTAAACCATTAGGGATGGAACCTCCGAAAAGAGGAAATCCGCCATTCCTTCCCGGCCTGGATCGGCCATATGATGGGGAGTTTCACCTGATTTAGAATGGAGCAGATTTATCAGGGGCTTTGCGCCTATTTGGAGGTGAATAACTGTTTTTTCCGCCCATTTTTGGTCTAAGTTCTATTTATGAGCCAGTATCTGACGGGGGATTATTTTTTTAGATGCAACTTTTTTTTTTTTTCTAATCTGCCTGTTTGCAGCGTTCACCAAAAATTAGTGTAATCCAGGATTTATTATTTCCGACTTTTTAAAAAGTTGTACGCTCCATACACCTTCTAATGACGTGTGAATACGATGCAAATGGCGGGTTTGGCCGATCTAAGTCTACAGTGTACGGGGACCTACAGATGACTGATCACCGGGGCTCCATATATTGTATATAAAAATTTCTTAAAAAACGCTGTCAAACTTTGAAGACCAGACAGTGCGCTGCTGATTAGATGAAATAAACCTTGAATGTGAACGGTATCTGAAGTCACTGGTCTAGTGGATGCAAATAAAAATATACTGGAAATAACCAGCCGAGTATATAGATAAATCCTGTATCCTGCTAATAACCAGCCGAGTATATAGATGAATCCTGTATCCTGCTAATAACCAGCCGAGTATATAGATGAATCCTGTATACTGCTAATAACCAGCCGAGTATATAGATAAATCCTGTATCCTGCTAATAACCAGCCGAGTATATAGATGAATCCTGTATCCTGCCAGCACCCCTGGAGCCCACGTGGATTGGTGCACTGTAAGACTCTATAATTAGACATTATATGGCCGGTTATGGTGGACGGACACCCGGACATTGTGGATTCAGAGGAGTCACAGAAGGAAGCAGAGTCCCCATATACATAGTAATAGTAATGGTGCCACATCGGCTCCTACAGGTCTCTCCCGACTCTCCAACCTCACAGGTTACATGTATTCCTCCTCCTCCTCCTCCTCCTCCTCCTCCTCCTCCTCCTCCTCCCTGGGGGCTTCTTCCCCCTGACAGCGACGCCATTCCTCTCCTCATGCTTCACTGAGGGGCAAAACTAAGGATGGATTCAAAAGGAACAGGAAATATAAAAGGCGGCCGGAACTACTTCCTGCCAGACCCACTTCTGGCTTTGGTAAAAAAGAAAAAAAAACTGCAGTGGAAGTTTTTAAAGAACATCCGTGTGTGATCGCAGCCTAAAGGGACGATTTTTGTAAAGTGACAGCAATCAGCTAAGGAGCGGGAAAACACCTGATCCTCGGCTGATCGAGTCTATAGAACAGGATTTTAAATCTCTCCAGTCTGACACAGTGCTCTCTGCTGCCACCTCTGTCCATGTCAGGAACTGTCCAGAGCAGCAGCAAATCCCCATAGAAAACCTCTGCTGCTCTGGACAGTTCCTGACATGGACAGAGGTGGCAGCAGAGAGCACTGTGTCAGAGTGGAGACAATACACCACTTCCTGCAGGACATACAGCAGCTGATAAGTATGGGAAATAAATTACAAAGCTATATAACTTTCCAAAACCAGATGATTTGAAAGAAAAAGATTTGCACTGGAGTACCCCTTTTTTTCCTGCCGTTTTATACCCAGCATTTTTTCTTCCCTTATGTGAGTTTAGAAATTCTACTAAGAACTGGGGAAAATGCTTGAAAACACCATCAACGTGCATATAGACATGAATTTTTCCTGCCCTTTTTACCTCCTATAAAAACCTACAAAAAACAAAACACCAACAATTCTGTTGAAAAAAAAAAAAAAAAACAGGCCCTGCTGTGATTTAAAAGAAGCACAAATGCACTTAAAAATGCAAAAAACTGCCCAGAAAAAAAACCAAAACATTGAACGTAAAGTGGGTACTGCTATTCTATTTCCCCATTCACTCTTATTACACAGGGCGATTATCTGCCCAGTCAGGCGGCTTCAGGCAAATACTGCCCTGTGTAATAAGACATCAGTCCGCCGCTGCACAGCGCTGGGTGTAATAGAAGGTGCACGGTCGGCGGCCACCTATGAGGCTTCTGCTCCAGTCTCTATAGGGATGGACCAGTCAGCCAATCACTGGCTGCAGCATTGTCCCATCTCGGTCAGTGATTGGCTGATCGGACCGTCACTCCTGTGATGGGTTTAGAAGTTACAGAGGCGGCTGCGCTCAGGGGACGACACCAGGGAGCCTAGGTAGGTATGTAATAACCTTATTATTGTCTATAAAAAGCAGGGACTGCATGGACAATGTTAAATATATATATATAGTCCTTGTTGCATGGAGCTGTAAGCAGATCGGCGCATCGGGCCATCTAATACGGGACAAGCACTGATTGACTATGTAAATGCCGATCACTGAACGGAACGTTTACACGGACAAGTAACTGGAAGTGAACGGCGGCACCAATGATCAATTATTCATGTGGCTTCTTTCTTCTATTCCTGTCAGCAGCTCATCCCGATTACCCAGAGATCTGAGCGGCCATCGTCTCCACCGCTCCATCATCCAGAAGATCAGCCGATGAACGAGCCAAAAAGTCAGGAATGAACGTTCTTACATTAGACCAATATTAATATAAGAGCAGCCCCCCCCCCCTCCAATCCTCCTGATCCAAACCCAGGCGAGTAGGCGCAGGTCGTCCACCACAAGGGCCACATCACATGGAATAGAACATATCATTGGCCATTACTATTTTATGTTCTATTCCATGTGATGTGGCCCTTGTGGTGGACGACCTGCGCCTACTCGCCTGGGTTTGGATCAGGAGGATTAGAGGGGTGCACTGGATGATTGAAGGACTACTGACCCCACCGGCCTATCTCCACTCAGCATCACATATGAGCCAAGCCCGGCTCACCATGCTTCCCCCGTGCACCAATATCCCCTCCCCCGGGTGACATTCGCCGTCTGAATCAAGTCTGGCCCAGCCCGGATCGGCCTCAGCACATCACCCAGGGGAGGGAATATCGGTGCACTGGACAGTGCTGGGACCGCCTCCAGGGCACCCAGCGGCCTCATTTGCATATGTATAAGATTACGCACATGGCGGGAAACGGGCAGCGTATTAAAAAGAGAAAAAGGACCAAACCTGGAATAAGGACACTGGGGCCAAGGAAGGTCATGAGAAGCGTAATATGTGGACTGAACTGGTACAATGGCTTCAGTGCATTATAATCATTATAACGGACCAAGAGCGGTCAGTGCTCAGTGATATACAGAATCCGGACGTGCTCATCTGTGTGAGCATTACAGCAGTTTAGGGGAGAGTTTTACGAGGACAGGTTCTCTCCAAGATTCCGTGTATGCAAATAAATCCACCATAAAAAATGGGTCATTCAAATGACTAAACCTAATAAATAAAATATCTGTAACAAGAAAAAGCAAGATTCAGCGACCAAAGCCCGAAAACACATTAAGGCTGCGTTCACACACAGTATATTTCAGGCAGTATTTGGTCCTCATAGCAACCAAAACCAGGAGTGGATTGAAACACAGAAAGGCTCTGTTCACACACTGTTGTAATTGAGTGGATGGCCGCCATATAATGGCAAATATTAGCTGTTATCTTGGTGTATTGAAATAATGGCCGTTATTTACTGTTATATGACGGCTATACACTCAATTTCAACATTGTGTGAACAGATCCTTTCTGTGTTTTTAATCCACTCCTGGTTTTGGTTGCAATATGAGGACCACAATACTGACTGAAATATACGTAGTGTGAACCCAGCCTAAAGCATCAAAAACATCAGCCAGAGAGGGGGTTACGCATCTGTAGTAAGTCATCACGCCAACAACAGCAACAACAACAACAACGCCTTTATTTGTATAGAACCAACTGACTCCGCACGGCCTATTAAAAGGAGTTTAAATGAATGCAGCATCAGGTATATTGCTTTTTTACCTTTACCTCAGCCAATCGGCGCCGGGGAACTTGGTGGCCTGGTGTACAATAATATTGTTTTTTGTAAAAACATACACACATTACACACACACACATAATTGTGCTCAAAAGCTTATATACTTCGGCAGAATTTTATCTTTCTTGTCTTTTTTTTTTTTTAGGGAATATGAAATATAAACAAAAAAAATTCCCCCCTCATGGTTGGTGGCAAAAAGCCTCCAGTTCCTGTGAATTCCTGGTCTGTCCTGTATAATCTGTGCGCTGGAGATCTCCCCAGAGAGGCTCAATGATATTGAAGTCAGAAGACTGCGATGGCCGTTCCAGAACCTTCACTATGTTCTGCTGTAGCCAGTGACAGGGTGACTTGGCTGAGTGTTTTTGATCATTGTCATGTTGGTACGTCCTATGCGCAGCCGCACCACTAGATTTCAGAGGGTCCTGGATTTCAGCTTATTGGGGGGGAGGGGTTGGATCCCCCAAAAAATTTTCCTGACAGTTGTGGCTGAAATTTCTGTTGCTCTACCTGACTGTGGTTTGGTTTATCCATTTGTTAATCACAGTTTGAACCCTGCTGACTGGCATCATTAATTCCTTGGATATCAGAACAAAGTGAAGGTTCTTAAGCGGCCATCTCAATCTGCAGGACAGACCAGGAATATACAGGAACCAAGAAGAATGGGCGGCTTTACCATCTGAGAACATAAAGACCCTCATCCACAATTACCACAAAAGAATTCAAGCTGTCAGTAATCTTAGAGGGGGCAATACACGGGATTAACAACTGGGGGATGGGAACTTATTTGGGCCACTTGAATGTTTTTGGTTGTCATGATGACAAGAAGGCAAAAAGTCTGCCGGGGTCCAACTGTGTATATGTTGTGTGAGTGCAGGTCACCTGCTGCTCATCCGCTCCATATATTGTGACGGTAGCTGTGTTCACACCTATGTATATAGAGCGGAAACATCTATTTATTCTTCCCAACTTTCCTTTTCTAAGGATTAAGATAATTTTTCACCCCACTGTTTAGCAAATGACGCCTCTGTGCTTCAGGGACGAACCAGAAACACAAATGGCTCTGGCTATAAATGACCACTACCTGCACACACACTAACCCGCCATGTAAAGCACAGGATCAGCTCACGTTAATCTTTTATGAATTACGGTTAATACACAGTGTAAACTCAATACAATTTGACTTAACGATCAAACAATGCATCAAGACTTTAAAGAGAAGTCTTCTCCAGCGGGACCTCGGCACACAAAGAGCCTTTTCTTCTTTCATGTTCCAGAGCTCAGGCATAGCGCCAGGTTGTTACTTATCAGGGGAGAATGGTGTGCGTCACAGACCCAGTGGGGACCCCCAGCCGTATGGCTGTGCATGTGCTTCTTATCTTATCAGTGTGTGGAGCCTGACACAAGGAAACCGGGAGAAATACGGAGAGGAAGGTCCACGGATCACTCATCTCGCTTAGTGAGAGAGCGGATAGAGAGTAGCTGAGGCCTCCAGTTGTTTGTACGGATTAGGGACAGATAGGTCTTTTTTGTTTCTTTTATTCTTGATACATTATTATAGGGACAACCATATGGTCTGAGCTGCTTTTAATAGCAAATGCTTCACGGCAAACCTCAAGAAAATCAACATAATGGTCTCCAGACCCTTCACTTTGTATGGGACACATCTGTAAGCAGGCCCTGTCACCTCTGCGATCTAAGCAAAAGGTTATTGTACAAGGAGGGGGAGGCCGAGCTGTGAGCTTCATCTATTGTCTTTATTATCTACTGGTGTCATCCTTCCCTGTAATGACGTACAGATAGATCACTTTCCAGCTGCCCCCTACTTGTCACAGACCGATCAGGAAGTCTCAAGTACATTTAAAAGGAGAACTCCATCACCAATATAGACTTATTACGGGAAATACTTATACAGTGCTTTTTTCCCTGCACTTACTACTGCATCAAGGCTTCACTTCCTGGATAACATGGCGATGTCACTTCCTGGATAACATGGCGATGTCACTTCCTGGATAACATGGCGATGTCACGACTCCCAGAGCTGTGCGGGTTGTGGCTGCTGGAGAGGATGATGGCAGGGGGATGCTCAGTGTCCCTCCAGTGCCCTGTGTCCCTCAGTGCCCCTCTGCCATCATCCTCTCCAGCAGCAACAGCCCGAACAGCTCTGGGAGTCGTGACATCACCATGTTATCCAGGAAGTGACATCACCATGTTATCCAGGAAGTGACATCAGCATGTTATCCAGGAAGTGACATCACCATGTTATCCAGGAAGTGACATCGTCATGTTATCCAGGAAGTGACATCGTCATGTTATCCAGGAAGTGACATCGTCATGTTATCCAGGAAGTGACATCGCCATGTTATCCAGGAAGTGACATCACCATGTTATCCAGGAAGTGAAGCCTTGATGCAGTAGTAAGTGCAGGGAAAAAAGTCTATATTGGTGATTTGTATAACTTTTGGGGGGCAATACAATACTTTCATAAAAATTTCACCGGACTTCTCCTTTAAGCCAAGTGGAAAAAATAAAGACCACAAAATTTCAGGAATATAAGACAGATAGTAAAAAGGAAAATGAGAAACCTCACTAAACATTTGTTTTAGTAAATTGTCATTCTATCCTTTAAGGTATTAGACAGTTAAGTAAAATGCACATTTATACCCATCTCCCTATGGGGATGCTCACGTGACCCTGGCCGTCTGTCTCTGCTCTCTGTGATGCCAGATGACCTCCTTCAGGGTCAAGCTGTCAGCAGCCTCACCTTGAATAACCCTCCTGGGGGCCGGCTATTACTGATATCACTAATATATATATATATCCTGGGGTGATCACACAGATGGGGCCGGTACTATTAGTAATATATATATATATCCTGGGGTGATCACACAGATGGGGCCGGTACTATTGGTGAGATATATATATCCTGGGGTGATCACACAGATGGGGCTGGTACTATTAGTGATATATATATATATATATATATATATATATCCTGGGGTGATCACACAGATGGGGCCGGTACTATTAGTGATATATATATATATATCCTGGGGTGATCACACAGATGGGGCCGGTACTATTAGTAATATATATATATCCTGGGGTGATCACACAGATGGGGCCGGTACTATTAGTGATATATATATATATATCCTGGGGTGATCACACAGATGGGGCCGGTACTATTAGTAATATATATATATCCTGGGGTGATCACACAGATGGGGCTGGTACTATTAGTGATATATATATATATATCCTGGGGTGATCACACAGATGGGGCTGGTACTATTAGTGATATATATATATATCCTGGGGTGATCACACAGATGGGGCCGGTACTATTAGTGATATATATATATATATCCTGGGGTGATCACACAGATGGGGCCGGTACTATTAGTCATATATATATATATCCTGGGGTGATCACACAGATGGGGCTGGTACTATTAGTGATATATATATATATATATATCCTGGGGTGATCACACAGATGGGGCCGGTACTATTAGTGATATATATATATACTGGGGTGATCACACAGATGGGGCCGGTACTATTAGTGATATATATATATCTCCTGGGGTGATCACACAGATGGGGCCGGTACTATTAGTGATATATATATATATATATATATATATATATATATCCTGGGGTGATCACACAGATGGGGCCGGTACTATTAGTGATATATATATATCTCCTGGGGTGATCACACAGATGGGGCCGGTACTATTAGTGATATATATATATATATATATATATATATATATATATATCCTGGGGTGATCACACAGATGGGGCCGGTACTATTGGTGATATATATATATATATATATATATATATATATATATATATATATATATCCTGGGGTGATCACACAGATGGGGCCGGTACTATTAGTGATATATATATATCTCCTGGGGTGATCACACAGATGGGGCCGGTACTATTAGTGATATATATATATATATATATATATATATATATATATATATATATATCCTGGGGTGATCACACAGATGGGGCCGGTACTATTGGTGATATATATATATATATATATATATATATATATATATATATATATATATATATATCCTGGGGTGATCACACAGATGGGGCCGGTACTATTAGTGATATATATATATCTCCTGGGGTGATCACACAGATGGGGCCGGTACTATTGGTGATATCACTATATTAGCAAGTTATATATCTTGGAGTTTTATTCATTTTCTGACACTGGAGTTCTCCTTTAAATAGCAGCGGACATCCCAAAATAGAACAAGTGAGTGGAAGGAATTGCAGATTTCCCATAATTGCCCTGAGAAAGTGGAATAGAAGAGCGAGCTCTCCGCACCCCCTGCTGCACCGTCCGAATGTGGATGGGAAACAGGAGGATAGAGCGTATGAGTTACCATTTACCCGTATACAATTACCTGCCGGCAGGAGAGCTGGGACTGCTCCAGAGGAGAAGGACTATGCTACAATCACATGAAGAGTGTGGAGGGGGGACATTTTTTTTTCTTTTTTTAAGACTGTCTGGAGTTCCCCTTTAAATGCTCACAGTCGTTTCAAACAACTTCCCAGCTATTACATAGGAATCACAAAGATCAACATATTTGCTAATCCATTCATTTACCCCTAGGCCAGAGGACCAGCTCTGAAGCCCCCAGGTGTCTCCCTTCCCGGATATCCGTTGTCCACTGCCTGAGAGATGGATGTTCGGGTTTGGTCAAACCCAAAAATAAAAGTCTGGGCCGGGTACCCGAACTGCAACCAGCAAATACAACACTATCAGGCAGACATGGAGACTCAACAACCTGGAGAGCCCGACTAACAGAGAAGGGAACCGGGTATCTCATCACTGTGCCATCTCCCCGGGCTTCTCATCACTGTGCCATCTCATCACTGTGCCATCTCCCCAGGCCTTCTCATCACTGTGCCATCTCCCCGACCTTCTCATCACTGTGCCATCTCCCCGGCCTTCTCATCACTGTGCCATCTCATCACTGTGCCATCTCCCCGGGCCTTCTCATCACTGTGCCATCTCATCACTGTGCCATCTCCCCGGCCTTCTCATCACTGTGCCATCTCATCACTGTGCCATCTCCCCGGCCTTCTCATCACTGTGCCATCTCATCACTGTGCCATCTCCCCGGGCCTTCTCATCACTGTGCCATCTCCCCGGCCTTCTCATCACTGTGCCATCTCCCCGGGCCTTCTCATCACTGTGCCATCTCCCCAGGCCTTCTCATCACTGTGCCATCTCCCCAGGCCTTCTCATCACTGTGCCATCTCATCACTGTGCCATCTCATCACTGTGCCATCTCATCACTGTGCCATCTCATCACTGTGCCATCTCCCCGGCCTTCTCATCACTGTGCCATCTCCCCGGCCTTCTCATCACTGTGCCATCTCATCACTGTGCCATCTCCCCGGGCCTTCTCATCACTGTGCCATCTCCCCGGCCTTCTCATCACTGTGCCATCTCCCCGGGCCTTCTCATCACTGTGCCATCTCATCACTGTGCCATCTCCCCGGGCCTTCTCATCACTGTGCCATCTCATCACTGTGCCATCTCATCACTGTGCCATCTCATCACTGTGCCATCTCATCACTGTGCCATCTCATCACTGTGCCATCTCTCCGGGCCTTCTCATCACTGTGCCATCTCCCCGGGCCTTCTCATCACTGTGCCATCTCCCCGGGCCTTCTCATCACTGTGCCATCTCCCCGGCCTTCTCATCACTGTGCCATCTCCCCGGGCCTTCTCATCACTGTGCCATCTCCCCGGGCCTTCTCATCACTGTGCCATCTCCCCGGGCCTTCTCATCACTGTGCCATCTCCCCGGCCTTCTTATCACTGTGCCATCTCATCACTGTGCCATCTCCCTGGCCTTCTCATCACTGTGCCATCTCCACGGGCCTTCTCATCACTGTGCCATCTCCCCGGGCCTTCTCATCACTGTGCCATCTCCCCGGGCCTTCTCATCACTGTGCCATCTCCCCGGGCCATCTCATCACTGTGCCATCTCATCACTGTGCCATCTCCCGGGCCTTCTCATCACTGTGCCATCTCCCCGGGCCTTCTCATCACTGTGCCATCTCCCCGGGCCTTCTCATCACTGTGCCATCTCCCCGGGCCTTCTCATCACTGTGCCATCTCCCCGGGCCTTCTCATCACTGTGCCTTCTCATCACTGTGCCATCTCCCGGGCCTTCTCATCACTGTGCCATCTCCCCGGGCCTTCTCATCACTGTGCCATCTCCCCGGGCCTTCTCATCACTGTGCCATCTCCCCGGGCCTTCTCATCACTGTGCCATCTCCCCGGGCCTTCTCATCACTGTGCCATCTCCCCGGGCCATCTCATCACTGTGCCATCTCCCCGGGCATTGCATGGAGCGGGCACCCTCATCACTGTGCCATCTCCCCGGGCATTGCATGGAGCGGGCATCCTCAGTTACCAAATTTTGCCATAACAAAGTCCAATACATGATAAGACTCTCAGAATGACGGGTACGTTACAGCATCACTGAGCGATAACACAAAGTCAGACAGGTCAGATTTGAAAAATGAGGAAGAAAGAGAAAGAAGAATAATTGTGCATTAAGGTGTTGGGCCTGGTGTGCCGTCTGTTCCCTCTGCAATCCTGTCCCGTTATGCAGCGTCCAAGAGCATAGTCTATGCGGCTAGCCCTACCATGGTGCCTGTCCACTGGTTGTGGAGTATTTATTTAACCCCTTTAAAGGGAACCAATCACCTGAAAAATCAATTTGACCCTATTAATGTGCTAACACACCTCCCACACATATCTACAGCGTCCGTCCCTGCCCGATATACCACACAATCACACTTTGATCTTGGTCCGCGCTGTATGCTATTTCATTGCGTTTCTTCAGGGCCAACTAGTCACAGCCCTGGTTCTGGGTTTCGCTGTAATCACGGCTCTATGGGGGTCACTGGATGGACCGTTCTGAGCCTGCCACTGCCACCACCACAAACTATAGAAGTGTTATTCCTGTGGTGGTGGCTGCAGCAGCAGGGTCTATAGGATCCATCCAGTGACGTTGCTGTCCGTTGTACTGGCAGCCTGGGTCCTCCGCTATGCCTCCTGGGCTGCCTGCAATCAGCTACTGTTAGAAGCCGCCTTCAGCAGAGCCTGGCAAGAGTGCAGGCTCTATGAATCAATGAAGTACATTCGTACAGCATTGATCTCTATAAGCAAACAGGGTATTGTTCATAGTAGTCCCCTATGGGGTGCTACAAAAATGTGTAAAAAAATTATATATATTTTTTTTTTTCCCTTTTGTTAATCACAGTTTGAACCCTGCTGACTGGTATTATCAATTCCTTGGATATCAGAACAAAGTGAAGTTTCTGGAGCGGCCATCTCAGTATCCTGACCTCAGTATCATTGAGCCTCTCTGGGGAGATCTCCAGCGCACAGATCCTGCAGGACAGACCAGGAATATACAGGAACCAAGAAGAATGGGCGGCTTTACCATCTGAGAACATAAAGAGCCTCATCCACAACTACCACAAAATACCTCAAGCTGTCAGTGATGTTAGAGGGAGCAATACACGGGATTAAGGCCCCGTTCCCACTGAGCAAAACTAGCGGAATTCCGCGGCGGAATTGTCCACCGCGGAATGCCGTTAGCCTCCCGCTCATAATGGGAGTCTATGGGAGGCGCACGCTCCTGCCCTGTCCGCGCTGAAGAATGAACGTTCATTCTTCAGCGCGGACAGAGCAGGAGCGCGCTCTTTGTGTTTGTGTTTCCTATTTCTGCCATTAGATGTCCCTGTATTGTATGTATGGTATGCACAGCTGAAGGACATTGTTCACAAAGGGTTAATTGTTAGAGATGAGCGACCCTGGAGCAGCTGGAGTCCATCTGAACCTGATCGTTCGGCATGTGATTAGCGGTGGCTGCTGAACTTGGATAAAGCCCCAAGGCTATGTGGAAATCATGGATATAGTCATTGGCCGTATCCATGTTTTCCATTGTTCGGGTTCCGATGGACTGGAATACGAACCCGGTTCGCTCATCTCTATTAATTGTCTAACTCTATTTTGATCTGTTTATGCCAACCAATCCCTGAGCTGGATCCCTCACACCACCTCACCAATCACTGGCCAGTGTTAAGGCCTTCCAGTTGTTTTCTGACCAATCAGAGAGTAGTTTATTCCCTGTGGGAGATTGGGTCAGTGAGTTCCAGTCAGGATTTCTGTGAGGTAGGATCACACCAGAGAGGGCTCCTGCTGAGGTTTTCTTTCAGGGCCTGGCTTAGGTCAGGGCTTGACTTGGGTCAGGGCCTGGCTTAGGTCAGGTCACCTGTGCAGGACTATGAGACAAGGGATTCTTTTATTTTCTATTTTCTGCAATAGCTTCAGCTCATCCATGTCTGGCTGACACAGAGGAGGCCGAGGTGAACAGGACTAAAGGGACAACCCTACCCACGCTGGGCGGCTACTATCTCTCTGCTGATAACAATGACAGGATTTCCAGTCAGCGGCTAGGGAAGTGCGTTAAAGTGACTGTACCATCAGGCCCAGGCAGAAGCACTGGAGGCAGCCGACGTACCCCCAATGGGAGGAAACCCCCGCCCCTCTATGATAGGGTTCCATTGATTCTAATGGAGTCAGATCATAGAGGGGCGGGGGTTTCTTCCCACTGGGGGTGGGTCGGCCGCCTCCAGTGCTTCTGCCTGGGCCTGGTGGTACAGTCACTTTAAGCCAAAGACTCCTCTTGTTAGCCAGAGCGAATGGAAGACCCTGCCCCAATCAGGAAAAACCCAGGATACAAGATGGCAGCCCCCCCCTCCTCAGAGCCATTCAATGGGTTATAGGAGACCCCAAAAACCACACACACTACCCCATCCTAGGTCACCGGCCATCAGGCTCTGAACATGAAGGGAGGGTCAGTAGATAGTCATGGTTTGGTCTCAGGAGGCATAAAAGGTCCACTCCACCACCAACCATTACCACCAAACACAGGGGGCAGTTATCCCGAAAACATCTACATTGAATCCCCATGAGGAAGAAAAGAAAGCACTAGAGAGCAGCCTGCCCTCCTGAGGAAGATACTGGGACCCCACAAGCAAGACAAATCAGTGTAAGAAAGGTTGTGATACATTACAAGGCATCGTCACCATCCTCCTCCATCATCACCACCCTCCTCCACCATCACCACCCTCCTCCACCATCCTCCTCCATCCTCCTCCATCATCACCACCCTCCTCCATCATCACCATCCTCCTCCACCATCACCACCCTCCTCCACCATCCTCCTCCATCATCACCATCCTCCTCCATCATCACCACCCTCCTCCACCATCACCACCCTCCTCCTCCATCATCACCATCCTCCTCCTCCATCACCATCCTCCTCCATCATCACCATCCTCCTCCATCATCACCATCCTCCTCCATCATCACCATCCTCCTCCATCATCACCATCCTCCTCCATCATCACCATCCTCCTCCACCATCATCATCATCACCATCCTTCCTCCTCCATTATCAACACCATCCTTCCTCCTCCATCATCATCACCATCCTCCTCCACCATCATCATCATCATCACCATCCTTCCTCCTCCACCATCACCACCCTCCTCCACCATCCACCACCCTCCTCCACCATCCTCCTCCATCATCACCATCCTCCTCCATCATCACCATCCTCCTCCATCACCATCCTCCTCCATCATCACCATCCTCCTCCATCATCACCATCCTCCTCCATCATCACCATCCTCCTCCATCATCACCATCCTCCTCCATCATCACCATCCTCCTCCATCATCACCATCCTCCTCCTCCATCACCATCCTCCTCCACCATCATCATCATCACCATCCTTCCTCCTCCATTATCACCACCATCCTTCCTCCTCCATCATCATCACCCTCCTCCTCACCTGGAGAGATACGGGCCTAGCCATCTGCAGCCACTACTACCACCACCACCCTCGTCCATCATCACGACCCTTCCTCCTCCACCACCCTTCCTCCTCCATTATCATCACCACCCTTCCTCCTCCATCATCATCACCATCCTCATCACCTGGAGAGATACGGGCCTAGCCATCTGCAGCCACTACTACCACCACCACCCTCGTCCATCATCACGACCCTTCCTCCTCCACCACCCTTTCTCCTCCTCCATCATCACGACCCTTCCTCCTCCACCACCCTTTCTCCTCCTCCATCATCACCATCCTCCTCCACCATCATCATCATCACCATCCTTCCTCCTCCATTATCACCACCACCCTTCCTCATTCATCATCACCACCCTCCTCCTCACCTGGGGAGATACGGGCCTAGCCATCTGCAGCCACTACTACCACCTCCACCATCCCCTCTCACTCTCTTCCTCACTGCTATTATGTATTGTACCTGTTGTATCTCTATTGCTCTGCCATCTCCCTCAGTGTGTACACTGTATAGCCGGCAGGGTGCTTTGTCTTTCCCAGCATACAGTGCAGCTGATAGGACGGGTGTCCATGGGTGAGCGGTGCGGGTGGACACATACACCCTCGCCCCATCTCTCCTCCTATACAAACATTCTTACGTCTTTATTTATCGAGCTGCAGGAAATTTTCCTTGGCTTTGGGCAGAATTCCGAAATTCCTTTGTTGCAGTTCTGTTGTACGGAGCAGCCGACATGACGGGAGAAAGTCGCAAGAAAGACGCAAACTGCAGCTGCTGGGACACAAATATACTGCAAAATGGGCAATATTCAGTGCTCCACCAAGGGTCACAGGGCGCTTAAAGGGGGACTCCGATCAACTGGTACAAGGAAGTTACATAGCTGGGCCTGTGGCCATAGCATAGCACTGATCAGTGTTATCTGTGATCATTACATACAGCCTGCCTGTGACCATAGCACTGATCAGTGTTATCTGTAATCATTACATACAGCCTGCCTGTGACCATAGCAGGGATCAGTGTTATCTGTGATCATTACATACAGCCTGCCTGTGGCCATAGCATAGGACTGATCAGTGTTATCTGTGATCATTACATACAGCCTGCCTGTGGCCATAGCATAGCACTGATCAGTGATATCTGTGATCATTACATACAGCCTGCCTGTGACCATAGCACTGATCAGTGTTATCTGTGATCATTACATAGAGCCTGCCTGTGGCCATAGCACTGATCAGTGTTATCTGTGATCATTACATACAGCCTGCCTGTGGCCATAGCACTGATCAGTGTTATCTGTGATCATTACATACAGCCTGCCTGTGGCCATAGCACCGATCAGTGTTATCTGTGATCATTACATAGAGCCTGCCTGTGGCCATAGCACTGATCAGTGTTATCTGTGATCATTACATACAGCCTGCCTGTGGCCATAGCACTGATCAGTGTTATCTGTGATCATTACATACAGCCTGCCTGTGGCCATAGCACTGATCAGTATTATCTGTGATCATTACATACAGCCTGTCTGTGGCCATAGCACTGATCAGTGTTATCTGTGATCATTACATACAGCCTGCCTGTGGCCATAGCACTGATCAGTGTTATCTGTGATCATTACATAGAGCCTACCTGTGGCCATAGCACTGATCAGTGTAATCTGTGATCATTACATACAGCCTGCCTGTGGCCATAGCATTGATCAGTGTTATCTGTGATCATTACATACAGCCTGCCTGTGACCATAGCACTGATCAGTGTTATCTGTGATCATTACATACAGCCTGCCTGTGGCCATAGCACTGATCAGTGTAATCTGTGATCATTACATACAGCCTGCCTGTGGCCATAGCACTGATCAGTGTTATCTGTGATCATTACATACAGCCTGCCTGTGGCCATAGCACTAATCAGTGTTATCTGTGATCATTACATACAGCCTGCCTGTGGCCATAGCGCTGATCAGTGTTATCTGTGATCATTACATACAGCCTGCCTGTGGCCATAGCACTGATCAGTGTTATCTGTGATCATTACATACAGCCTGCCTGTGGCCATAGCATAGGACTGATCAGTGTTATCTGTGATCATTACATACAGCCTGCCTGTGGCCATAGCACTGATCAGTGTAATCTGTGATCATTACATACAGCCTGCCTGTGGCCATAGCACTGATCAGTGTTATCTGTGATCATTACATACAGCCTGCCTGTGGCCATAGCACTGATCAGTGTTATCTGTGATCATTACATACAGCCTGCCTGTGGCCATAGCACTGATCAGTGTAATCTGTGATCATTACATACAGCCTGCCTGTGGCCATAGCACTGATCAGTGTTATCTGTGATCATTACATACAGCCTGCCTGTGGCCATAGCATAGATCAGTCAGTGCCAGGCTCTACGTGGAGATCACAGAGGTAAGGTAGAGACCTCCAGCAGTCAGGGGAAACTATCCGGACCTGCGAGCGTCACACCCGGACAGTGACAGGAGGGCATCTGCACTGACTGGGTTAATGGTGGGCGGCCAAGTGATCATGGTGCCCGCCATTAACATTATGGACCCAGTTGCTGATATCGGCCGGTCCTCACGCTCTATGACGGGAGCTCAGCTCCTGATCTTGCTTCATAGAGCTTCCAGACCTACTGGCGTACAGGAACGTCATGGGGCACCGGGGGTGACAGGTCCTCTTTAAGGGGTTAAGGCCCGACTCTTGCCCACATTTATGGACAGGACTACGGATGTGCACCTGCAGCCGCCCACAAGCCGTAATTTGTGCTGTTACCGCAGTACGCCCATTAGTGTTTATTTTTTACAATGGGGATCACAACAAAAGCGCCAATCTGTAATACGTACGAATGAGTGTATGGGGCCATAGAAGTGAATGGCAGTCATATCATAAAGTGCGGCCCACATACACCTGAAAACTACACAGTCCTAAGGCACCAGGAGGTTAAGTGATGACATCATACATGAGACTGTAACCTCATCTAATAATAAGGGTCCCGATGAATGTCAGTAATACGGTATCAGGAGGTTTCCGCTCTCTTGTGCGCTTGCGGTTTCATCTTTCGTATTTAGTGTTGCGGCGGAAGAGCTTCCCACTATTTTTGCATTTGTGACGCTTGTGGAGTCGAGAGCAATTTATTCCATGAGGATTCAGAGAAAGTAATGTTTCCTGTTGCGTGTCAGCCACGCAGCCTGGAGAATAAGTGCACCCTAAGGGTTAACCCAGACTCACTACCATACATAGCATGATGACATTAGCGCAGAACCTGTACACCGCCAGCCAGGGTTCTCATCCCCAGAGACGGCCTGATGTACCGGATACATGGGAGCTGCTAGACCAACCTGGCTGAGGAGAACCGTTTTTCCATCCCTGTAACGGACAGAGCATTGGCCGAGCATCTGCCCAACTTGGTGAACGGTGAATATAAAGATGTCACGGTATCAGAGCGGTTTGACATTTTTTTTTTTCAAAAGCGCCGGGAGGAGGTGGCTGAATATAACACGGACCTATCTCCCCGTCTGGGGTCCGCTGTCCTCCGCTCCAGTTCCTGGTCTGAGCAGGGACCAACCCTGGACTTCTCCTTTAAAAATTTGTCTTCATTTCCAAATCATCTTTATTAAAGCGACTCTGTACCCCAAATCTTACCCCCCCCCCTTGTACCATCATATAGCTGCTTTTAATCCAAGATCTGTCCTGGGCCCCATTCAGCAGGTGATGCAGTTATTGTCCTAAAATTTTTAAACTTGCAGCCCTGTGTCAAATTGGCAGGGCCTAGAGTGTCTGTGCCCTAGGCCTGCACCGCCCCTCCATCCCTCCTCCCCGCCCTCTTCATCATTAGGAATGCACCTAGAATAATTTCTCCTATTCATCACTTGTCTGAACACTGAACATGTGCTGGATAGTTAAGGCCCAATGTGCAGTGTTCAGACAGGTGATGAATGAGAGAAATCCTGCCAGGGCCATCCCTAATGATGAGGAGGGACAGAGAGGCATTACAGGTCTAGGGCACAGACACTTTAAGAGTCCATTTACACAGAAAGATTATCTGCCAAAGATTTGAAGCCAAAGCCAGGACTGGATTTGAAAATAGGAGAAAAAAAAAACTCTGTTTGTAGCCTGTTTCGGGCTTTGGCTTTAAATCTTTGGAAGATAATCTGTGTAAATGGACTCTAGGCCACGCCAATTTGACCCAGGGCTGCAAGTTTAAAAGTAGTTTTCTAGGACAATAAGTGCATCACCTGCGGAACTGATCTTGGATTAAAAGCAGCTATCCCAAGGTACAAGGGGGTTGGAGGGGTCAGATTGTGGGTACAGAGTCACTAAGTGAATAACGTCCGTCTTTGCCAGGTGTCAAAAGAGCCGGGACAGAGGTGGCTGAACATAACATGCACCTATCTCCCCGACTGGGGTCCGCTGTCCCCCCCTCCAGTTCCCAGCCCCCCAGACGCTTCCTGGTCAGAGCAGAAACCCTAGTGGGACATTTTTTTCTCCATGATCTACATTTTTTATTGGTATCATATTGGTATAAAAGAAAAAATTTGATTACTTTGTTTATTTTAAAATATATATAAAAATGTATAAACAAGTAAAAAATAAATCAGCAATCCTGGTGTTTTTTCCCTATTTTTAAATTTACGCCATTCGCCATATTTTCATAGATCGGACAATTCCGCACGCTACAGTATATAAGGTCCCCAGGGGACTTACATCAGCAATCATATGTATTAGTGAGCTCTAGGAACTGTATGTGAGGTACTGCTGTATATACAGGTCAGTGACACTATGGAGCTACCCCAAACAGACTGCAATGTATAGAGAGAGAAGACAAATCAAAACCTCACTAAAATGTCATTTAAACAACCAGAAAATAGAAACCAGTCAAAGAAACCTACTGCCCCCCCACCATGGATCATCACACACTGCACCCCCCCCCACCATGGATCATCACACACTGCACCCCCCCCCACCATGGATCATCACACACTGCACCCCCACCATGGATCATCACACACTGCACCCCCACCATGGATCATCACACACTGCACCCCCCCACCATGGATCATCACACACTGCACCCCCCACCATGGATCATCACACACTGCACCCCCCCACCATGGATCATCACACACTGCACCCCCCCACCATGGATCATCACACACTGCACCCCCACCATGGATCATCACACACTGCACCCCCACCATGGATCATCACACACTGCACCCCCCCACCATGGATCATCACACACTGCACCCCCCACCTTGATCATCACACACTGCACCCCCCCACCATGGATCATCACACACTGCACCCCCACCATGGATCATCACACACTGCACCCCCCCACCATGGATCATCACACACTGTATGGATCATCACACACTGCACCCCCCACCATGGATCATCACACACTGTATGGATCATCACACACTGCACCCCCCACCATGGATCATCACACACTGCACCCCCCCACCATGGATCATCACACACTGCACCCCCCCACCATGGATCATCACACACTGCACCCCCACCATGGATCATCACACACTGCACCCCCCACCATGGATCATCACACACTGCACCCCCACCATGGATCATCACACACTGCACCCCCCCACCATGGATCATCACACACTGCACCCCCCCACCATGGATCATCACACACTGCACCCCCACCATGGATCATCACACACTGCACCCCCCACCATGGATCATCACACACTGCACCCCCACCATGGATCATCACACACTGCACCCCCCCACCATGGATCATCACACACTGCACCCCCCCACCATGGATCATCACACTGTATGGATCATCACACACTGCAACCCCCCATCCATGGATCATCACACACTGCACCCCCCCACCATGGATCATCACACACTGCACCCCCCACCATGGATCATCACACACTGCACCCCCCCCCACCATGGATCATCACACACTGCACCCCCCCCCCCCCACCATGGATCATAACACACTGCACTTCCCCCCCCACCATGGATCATCACATACTGCACCCCCCACCATGGATCATCACATACTGCACCCCCCACCCCCCACCATGGATCATCACACACTGCACCCCCCACCATGGATCATCACACACTGCACCCCCCACCCCCCACCATGGATCATCACACACTGCACCCCCCCACCACCATGGATCATCACACACTGCACCCCCCCACTATGGATCATCACACACTGCACCCCCCACCATGGATCATCACACACTGCACCCCCCCCACCATGGATCATCACACACTGCACCCCCCCACTATGGATCATCACACACTGCACCCCCCCACCATGGATCATCACACACTGCACCCCCCCCCACCATGGATCATCACACACTGCACCCCCCCCCCCACCATGGATCATCACACACTGCACCCCCCCACTATGGATCATCACACACTGCACCCCCCACCATGGATCATCACACACTGCACCCCCCCACCACCACAACGGATCATCACACACTGCACCCCCACCACCACCACGGATCATCACACACTGCACCCCCCCCCACACCATGGATCATCACACACTGCACCCCCCCCCCACACCATGGATCATCACACACTGCACCCCCCACCATGGATCATCACACACTGCAACCCCCCACCATGGATCATCACACACTGCACCCCCCACCATGGATCATCACACACTGCACCCCCCCCCCCCCATGGATCATCACACACTGCACCCCCACCATGGATCATCACACACTGCACCCCCCCCCCACTATGGATCATCACACACTGCACCCCCCACCATGGATCATCACACACTGCACCCCCCCCCCCCCCCACCACAACGGATCATCACACACTGCACCCCCCCCCCACACCATGGATCATCACACACTGCACCCCCCCCCCCACACCATGGATCATCACACACTGCACCCCCCACCATGGATCATCACACACTGCACCCCCCCACCATGGATCATCACACACTGCACCCCCCCCCACCATGGATCATCACACACTGCACCCCCCCCACTATGGATCATCACACACTGCACCCCCCCACCATGGATCATCACACACTGCACCCCACCACCACCACAACGAATCATCACACACTGCACCCCCCACCATGGATCATCACACACTGCACCCCCACCACAATGGATAATCACACACTGCCCCCCCACCACCATGGATCATCACACACTGCACCCCCCCCACACCATGGATCATCACACACTGCACCCCCACCATGGATCATCACACACTGCACCCCCCACCATGGATCATCACACACTGCACCCCCACCACCACCATGGATCATCACACACTGCACCCCCCCCCCCCAACCCCGGTTCATCACACACTGCACCCCCCCCCCCCCCACCACGGATCATCACACACTGCACCCCCACCACCACCACGGATCATCACACACTGCACCCCCCCCCCACCACGGATCATCACACACTGCACCCCCCCCACACCATGGATCATCACACACTGCACCCCCCCCACACCATGGATCATCACACACTGCACCCCCCCCCCCATGGATCATCACACACTGCACCCCCCACCATGGATCATCACACACAGCACCCCCCCCACCATGGATCATCACACACTGCACCCCCCCCCCACCATGGATCATCACACACTGCACCCCCACCACCACCACGGATCATCACATACTGCACCCCCCCACCACGGATCATCACACACTGCACCCCCCACCACCACCATGGATCATCACACACTGCACCCCCACCACCACCATGGATCATCACACACTGCACCCCCCCCCCACCATGGATCATCACACACTGCACCCCCCACCACGGATCATCACATACTGCACCCCCCCACCACGGATCATCACACACTGCACCCCCCACCACCACCATGGATCATCACACACTGCACCCCCCACCACGGATCATCACATACTGCACCCCCCCACCACGGATCATCACACACTGCACCCCCCACCACCACCACGGATCATCACACACTGCACCCCCCACCACCACCATGGATCATCACACACTGCACCCCCCACCACGGATCATCACATACTGCACCCCCCCACCACGGATCATCACACACTGCACCCCCCACCACCACCACGGATCATCACACACTGCACCCCCCACCACCACCATGGATCATCACACATGGCACCGCCCACTATGGATCATGTAGAAATCTAAATCATGAAAAAGTCCAAGACAGAACAATCTCAACCGCGATCAACAAAACCACAACCTGAGATCTCAGAAACTTAATTAAACTTCCAAATGGTTGATCCGTAATTCACAAGTCGCCATCACGTATTAATCCAGCGACATCGTTCATATAAAGAGAAGCCGAAGCAGCCACAAGTCCTAGAGGTGAAAGAGGAGAACGTCCCCCTCAATCCTCCAGCTATCGGCCGTATAAGAGATGGGGCCGTTCTGAAACAGTCAGATGAGCGAATCGCTTCAGTATCTCGGCACTCGGCTCATCAGCCGGCTGCCTTTTAACTCTGTGCCGCTCCTCCCAGGGTGCCTGGAAAAGCTGGATCCAGTCCTAGAAAACTTCTTCTCCCAGTTTCCCAGGACTGGATCCAGCTTTTCCCGGCACCCGGGATGAAGCACCAGGGAGCGGCAGCCGGCTGATGAGCTGAGTGCCGAGATACTGAAGCGATTCGCTCATCTCTACCTTAAGGCCCTATTCCACCAACAGATCTGACCACAGATTATCTGCCAAAGATTTGAAGCCAAAGCCAGGAACAGACTATAAACAGAGAACAGGTCATAAAGAAAAGACTGAGATTTCTCCTCTTTTCAAATCCATTCCTGGCTTTGGCTTCAAATCTTTGGCAGATAATCTGTGGTCAGATCTGTTGGTGGAATAGGGTCTTGAGACCATCCAGCCAAAGCACAGCGACAAAGATCGGCTGCAGAAAGCTTTCCTACTGTGTGAATCGATTCCATTCACCGGCAGAGTTCGTGTCTCAGCAACAAGTACAATGGTTTCTGCAGGACCCGTCCAGGTAAATAGCAAAGTAACAGGAATGGAAAAAAAAAAAACCTGAAGACTCCTGTTTCTATATTATTATTATTATTATTATTTATTTCCTGCAATTCGGTGAAAGTTTTTTTCAGTGTTTTTCCTTTTGCTGCTACAATCGCTATTTTGTACTAAACATAAACTTATGGCAGAAAGCCCCCAGGCCCATCTAGTCGGCCCTGTTAGGATTTCCCTCTTACGTTCTGTTATTGAAGATTTACTAACCACATCTGCTGGAAGTTTCTTCTTCTGCCCCCCCCCCCCCTTCTCACATTGTGTTAGGGTCCTCGTACACAGGCAGATTATGGGGGGGGGGGGGGGGGGGCTGCTAGAAATGCTTCGGCCGTTGTATAAGTGACGGTGGCAGGTTTCAAAATGTATCGCTATTGGCCGCAGGTCTTCCTGTGCAAGCGAAAAGTGCGGCCGACAATAATACATTTCAATAGCTGCACAAACAATAAAGGGATCATTTGTGCAGCCCGGACGCTCGATTACTCCTGCCTGCTGAAGGATTTGCACACGGCCACTGCTGTCCGTCCCTCGTCTGCACCCTCGCTCGTGATGCACAATGCACCAGAACACTGATACTGCTATCAACACTTGGTTTGGTACCAGGATTCTGATATTCAATACGTAATATGTATGTTCCTGAGAACAGGGTGGGCGGGAGGCTAACCCAACACCAGCTGCCTGGCCCGCCCACCCCTCACTGACAGCACTGCGCCAACTTATCACTGACAAAGGGCGACTGCTGGTGTTGGCTATTTACCTGTGCATAGATCAGTGCTCTGCTAGTAGAGTCTGCCTGAGCCAGACAATAAGGGGAGGGAGAGTAGCGCACCTCCTGTGAGGAGACAGCCAGGGTCAGCTACTATGGGTCACCAGTGGTCCTGATGGTGGCCGTCAT
The DNA here is from genome assembly GCA_027789725.1 of Dendropsophus ebraccatus. NCBI lineage: Eukaryota > Metazoa > Chordata > Amphibia > Anura > Hylidae > Dendropsophus > Dendropsophus ebraccatus. The sequence goes on from JAQFWZ010000016.1 coordinate 1,847,044, forward strand.
TTAACCCTTTCAATGCAGTAATGTCATGTGATCATAACACTTACATGGATGAATGACTGCGGGTCCCTGCGCAGCTGGGGGTCTGTACTCACCCTCCCTCGCTCAGGCAGACACTACTAGCAGAGCACTGATCTCACTGATCTATGCAATGTGGTAGGAATAGGTGGGATTGCAGAGGTCAGAATGGGCCCCGTCTATTATCGGTCATAAAAGCTCCAAGAGGAAACTTACAAAGTGTGGAAAGAAAAAAAAATATTAAAAATAAAAAAAGATAAACTCCCATAATAATAATTCTAAGGGACCCCGGTATCCCATAAGAAAGAAAACCTATCGGACCCCATCAATGAGCAGCAGCCGGAACATTAAAGAGATCAAATTCCCCATATTGTGCGATAAATAACAGAGGAGCCAAACCAGAGGACAGCGGCCCCCCCCCAGCGCCAGAGGACAGCGGCCCCCCCAGCACCAGAGGACAGCGGCCCCCCCCCCCCAGCGCCAGAGGACAGCGCCCCCCCCCCCAGCGCCAGAGGACAGCGCCCCCCCCCCCCAGCGCCAGAGGACAGTGGCCCCCCCAGCGCCAGAGGACACCAGACGCCTGCAGCACCCCAACACTAGAGGACAGCGCCCCCCAGCGCCAGAGGACAGCGGCCCCCCAGCGCCAGACGACAGCGGCCCCCCAGCGCCAGACGACAGCGGCCCCCCAGCGCCAGACGACAGCGGCCCCCCAGCGCCAGACGACAGCGGCCCCCCAGCGCCAGACGACAGCGGCCCCCCAGCGCCAGACGACAGCGGCCCCCCAGCGCCAGACGACAGCGGCCCCCCAGCGCCAGACGACAGCGGCCCCCCAGCGCCAGACGACAGCGGCCCCCCAGCGCCAGACGACAGCGGCCCCCCCAGCGCCAGACGACAGCGGCCCCCCAGCGCCAGACGACAGCGGCCCCCCAGCGCCAGACGACAGCGGCCCCCCAGCGCCAGACGACAGCGGCCCCCCAGCGCCAGACGACAGCGGCCCCCCAGCGCCAGACGACAGCGGCCCCCCAGCGCCAGACGACAGCGGCCCCCCAGCGCCAGACGACAGCGGCCCCCCAGCGCCAGACGACAGCGGCCCCCCAGCGCCAGAGGACAGCGCCCCCCAGCACTAGAGGACAGCGGCCCCCCAGCGCCAGAGGACAGCGCCCCCCAGCACTAGAGGACAGCGGCCCCCCAGCGCCAAAGGACAGCGCCCCCCAGCACTAGAGGACAGCGGCCCCCCAGCGCCAGAGGACAGCGGCCCCCCAGCAGCTGAAGCCTTGCTCCCCCGCACACAAGGATTATACAGTCAGCAACTGGGGCACCAAACCAGCTACTGGGAAATCACAATTGGTAAAATAACCACAGTCCCCGCAGCGCAGAGTACAGGCAGCACAGTCCCCTCAGCGCAGAGTACAGGCAGCACAGTCCCCGCAATGCAGAGTACAGGCAGCGCAGAGTACAGGCAGCACAGAGTACAGGCAGCACAGAGTACAGGCAGCACAGAGTACAGGCAGCACAGAGTACAGGCAGAACAGAGTACAGGCAGCACAGTCCCCGCAGGGCAGACTACAGGCAGCGCAGAGTACAGGCAGCACAGTCCCCGCAGCGCAGAGTACAGGCAGCACAGAGTACAGGCAGCACAGAGTACAGGCAGCACAGAGTACAGGCAGCACAGAGTACAGGCAGCACAGAGTACAGGCAGCACAGTCCCCGCAGGGCAGACTACAGGCAGCGCAGAGTACAGGCAGCACAGTCCCCGCAGGGCAGACTACAGGCAGCGCAGAGTACAGGCAGCACAGTCCCCGCAGTGCCGAGTACAGGCAGCACAGTCCCCGCAGTGCCGAGTACAGGCAGCACAGTCCCCGCAGTGCCGAGTACAGGCAGCACAGTCCCCGCAGTGCAGACTACAGGCAGCACAGTCCCCGCAGTGCAGACTACAGGCAGCACAGAGTACACGCAGCACAGTCCCCGCAGTGCAGAGTACAGGCAGCACAGAGTACAGGCAGCACAGTCCCCGCAGTGCAGAGTACAGGCAGCACAGAGTACAGACAGCACAGTCCCCGCAGAGCAGAGTACAGGCAGCACAGTCCCCAAAGTGCAGAGTACAGGCAGCACAGTCCCCGCAGTGCAGAGTACAGGCAGCACAGAGTACAGGCAGCACAGAGTACAGGCAGCACAGAGTACAGGCAGCACAGTCCCCGCAGTGCAGAGTACAGGCAGCACAGAGTACAGGCAGCACAGTCCCCGCAGTGCAGAGTACAGGCAGCACAGAGTACAGGCAGCACAGTCCCCGCAGTGAAGAGTACAGGCAGCACAGAGTACAGGCAGCACAGAGTACAGGCAGCACAGAGTACAGGCAGCACAGAGTACAGGCAGCACAGAGTACAGGCAGCACAGAGTACAGGCAGCACAGAGTACAGGCAGCACAGTGCAGAGTACAGGCAGCACAGTCCCCGCAGGGCAGAGTACAGGCAGCACAGTCCCCGCAGCACAGTCCCCGCAGTGCAGAGTACAGGCAGCACAGTCCCCGCAGTGCAGAATACAGGCAGCACAGAGTACAGGCAGCACAGTCCCCGCAGTGCAGAGTACAGGCAGCACAGTCCCCGCAGTGCAGAATACAGGCAGCACAGAGTACAGGCAGCACAGTCCCCGCAGTGCAGAGTACAGACAGCACAGTCCCCGCAGTGCAGAGTACAGGCAGCACAGAGTACAGGCAGCAGAGTACAGGCAGCGCAGAGTACAGGCAGCACAGTCCCGGCAGCGCAGACTACAGGCAGCACAGTCCCGGCAGCGCAGACTACAGGCAGCACAGTCCCGGCAGCGCAGACTACAGGCAGCACAGTCCCGGCAGCGCAGACTACAGGCAGCACAGTCCCGGCAGCGCAGACTACAGGCAGCACAGTCCCGGCAGCGCAGACTACAGGCAGCACAGTCCCGGCAGCGCAGACTACAGGCAGCACAGTCCCGGCAGCGCAGACTACAGGCAGCACAGTCCCGGCAGCGCAGACTACAGGCAGCACAGTCCCGGCAGCGCAGACTACAGGCAGCACAGTCCCGGCAGCGCAGACTACAGGCAGCACAGTCCCGGCAGCGCAGACTACAGGCAGCACAGTCCCGGCAGCGCAGACTACAGGCAGCACAGTCCCGGCAGCGCAGACTACAGGCAGCACAGTCCCGGCAGCGCAGACTACAGGCAGCACAGTCCCGGCAGCGCAGACTACAGGCAGCACAGTCCCGGCAGCGCAGACTACAGGCAGCACAGTCCCGGCAGCGCAGACTACAGGCAGCACAGTCCCGGCAGCGCAGACTACAGGCAGCACAGTCCCGGCAGCGCAGACTACAGGCAGCACAGTCCCGGCAGCGCAGACTACAGGCAGCACAGTCCCGGAAGTGCAGACTACAGGCAGCACAGTCCCCGCAGTGCAGACTACAGGCAGCACAGTCCCGGCAGTGCAGACTACAGGCAGCACAGTCCCGGCAGTGCAGACTACAGGCAGCACAGTCCCGGCAGTGCAGACTACAGGCAGCACAGTCCCGGCAGTGCAGACTACAGGCAGCACAGTCCCGGCAGTGCAGAGTACAGCCAGCACAGTCCCGGCAGTGCAGAGTACAGGCAGCACAGTCCCGGCAGTGCAGAGTACAGGCAGCACAGTCCCGGCAGTGCAGAGTACAGGCAGCACAGTCCCCGCAGTGCAGAGTACAGGCAGCACAGAGTGCAGGCAGCACAAACCCCGCAGTGCAGAGTACAGGCAGCACAGTCCCCGCAGGGCAGAGTACAGGCAGCACAGAGTACAGGCAGCACAGTCCCCGCAGTGCAGAGTACAGGCAGCACAGAGTACAGGCAGCACAGTCCCCGCAGTGCAGAGTACAGGCAGCACAGTCCCCGCAGGGCAGAGTACAGGCAGCACAGAGTACAGGCAGCACAGTCCCCGCAGTGCAGAGTACAGGCAGCACAGAGTACAGACAGCACAGTCCCCGCAGTGCAGAGTACAGGCAGCACAGAGTACAGGCAGCACAGAGTACAGGCAGCACAGTGCAGACTACAGGCAGCACAGTCCCGGCAGTGCAGACTACAGGCAGCACAGTCCCGTCAGTGCAGACTACAGGCAGCACAGTCCCGGCAGTGCAGACTACAGGCAGCACAGTCCCGGCAGTGCAGACTACAGGCAGCACAGTCCCGGCAGTGCAGACTACAGGCAGCACAGTCCCGGCAGTGCAGACTACAGGCAGCACAGTCCCGGCAGTGCAGACTACAGGCAGCACAGTCCCGGCAGTGCAGACTACAGGCAGCACAGTCCCGGCAGTGCAGACTACAGGCAGCACAGTCCCGGCAGTGCAGACTACAGGCAGCACAGAGTACAGGCAGCACAGTCCCGGCAGTGCAGAGTACAGGCAGCACAGTCCCGGCAGTGCAGAGTACAGGCAGCACAGTCCCGGCAGTGCAGACTACAGGCAGCACAGTCCCGGCAGTGCAGACTACAGGCAGCACAGTCCCCGCAGTGCAGACTACAGGCAGCACAGTCCCCGCAGTGCAGACTACAGGCAGCACAGTCCCCGCAGTGCAGACTACAGGCAGCACAGTCCCCGCAGTGCAGACTACAGGCAGCACAGTCCCCGCAGTGCAGACTACAGGCAGCACAGTCCCCGCAGTGCAGACTACAGGCAGCACAGTCCCCGCAGTGCAGACTACAGGCAGCACAGTCCCCGCAGTGCAGACTACAGGCAGCACAGTCCCCGCAGTGCAGACTACAGGCAGCACAGTCCCCGCAGTGCAGACTACAGGCAGCACAGTCCCCGCAGTGGAGACTACAGGCAGCACAGTCCCCGCAGTGCAGACTACAGGCAGCACAGTCCCGGCAGTGCAGACTACAGCCAGCACAGTCCCGGCAGTGCAGACTACAGCCAGCACAGTCCCGGCAGTGCAGACTACAGCCAGCACAGTCCCGGCAGTGCAGACTACAGCCAGCACAGTCCCGGCAGTGCAGACTACAGCCAGCACAGTCCCGGCAGTGCAGACTACAGCCAGCACAGTCCCGGCAGTGCAGACTACAGCCAGCACAGTCCCCGCAGTGCAGAGTACAGGCAGCACAGAGTACAGGCAGCACAGAGTACAGGCAGCACAGAGTACAGGCAGCACAGAGTACAGGCAGCACAGTCCCCGCAGTGCAGAGTACAGGCAGCACAGTCCCCGCAGTGCAGAGTACAGGCAGCACAGTCCCCGCAGGGCAGAGTACAGGCAGCACAGAGTACAGGCAGCACAGTCCCCGCAGTGCAGAGTACAGGCAGCACAGAGTACAGGCAGCACAGTCCCCGCAGTGCAGAGTACAGGCAGCACAGTCCCCGCAGGGCAGAGTACAGGCAGCACAGAGTACAGGCAGCACAGTCCCCGCAGTGCAGAGTACAGGCAGAACAGAGTACAGACAGCACAGTCCCCGCAGTGCAGAGTACAGGCAGCACAGTCCCCGCAGGGCAGAGTACAGGCAGCACAGTCCCTGCAGTGCAGAGTACAGGCAGCACAGAGTACAGGCAGCACAGTCCCTGCAGGGCAGAGTACAGGCAGCACAGAGTACAGGCAGCACAGTCCCCGCAGGGCAGAGTACAGGCAGCACAGTCCCCGCAGTGCAGAGTACAGGCAGCACAGTCCCCGCAGTGCAGAGTACAGGCAGCACAGAGTACAGGCAGCACAGTCCCCGCAGTGCAGAGTACAGGCAGCACAGAGTACAGGCAGCACAGAGTACAGGCAGCACAGTCCCCGTAGTGCAGAGTACAGGCAGCACAGTCCCCGCAGTGCAGAGTACAGACAGCACAGTCCCCGCAGTGCAGAGTACAGGCAGCACAGTCCCCGCAGTGCAGAGTACAGGCAGCACAGTCCCCGCAGTGCAGAGTACAGGCAGCACAGTCCCCGCAGGGCAGAGTACAGGCAGAACAGAGTACAGACAGCACAGTCCCCGCAGTGCAGAGTACAGGCAGCACAGTCCCCGCAGTGCAGAGTACAGGCAGCACAGTCCCTGCAGGTCAGAGTACAGGCAGCACAGAGTACAGGCAGCACAGTCCCCGCAGGGCAGAGTACAGGCAGCACAGTCCCCGCAGTGCAGAGTACAGGCAGCACAGTTCCCGCAGTGCAGAGTACAGGCAGCACAGTCCCCGCAGTGCAGAGTACAGGCAGCACAGAGTACAGGCAGCACAGTCCCCGCAGTGCAGAGTACAGGCAGCACAGAGTACAGGCAGCACAGTCCCCGCAGTGCAGAGTACAGGCAGCACAGAGTACAGGCAGCACAGAGTACAGGCAGCACAGTCCCCGTAGTGCAGAGTACAGGCAGCACAGTCCCCGCAGTGCAGAGTACAGACAGCACAGTCCCCGCAGTGCAGAGTACAGGCAGCACAGTCCCCGCAGTGCAGACTACAGGCAGTACAGAGTACAGACAGCACAGTCCCCGCAGTGCAGAGTACAGGCAGCACAGTCCCCGCAGTGCAGAGTACAGGCAGCACAGTCCCCGCAGGGCAGAGTACAGGCAGCACAGTCCCCGCAGTGCAGACTACAGGCAGCACAGAGTACAGGCAGCACAGTCCCCGCAGTGCAGAGTACAGACAGCACAGTCCCCGCAGTGCAGAGTACAGACAGCACAGTCCCCGCAGTGCAGAGTACAGGCAGCACAGTCCCCGCAGTGCAGACTACAGGCAGCACAGAGTACAGGCAGCACAGTCCCCGCAGTGCAGAGTACAGACAGCACAGTCCCCGCAGTGCAGAGTACAGACAGCACAGTCCTCGCAGTGCAGAGTACAGGCAGCACAGGCCCCGCAGGGCAGAGTACAGGCAGCACAGTCCCCGCAGTGCAGAGTACAGGCAGCACAGTCCCCGCAGCGCAGAGTACAGGCAGCACAGTCCCCGCAGCACAGTCCCCGCAGTGCAGAGTACAGGCAGCACAGTCCCCGCAGCACAGAGTACAGGCAGCACAGTCCCCGCAGTGCAGAGTACAGGCAGCACAGTCCCCGCAGGGCAGAGTCCAGGCAGCACAGTCCCCGCAGTGCAGAGTACAGGCAGCACAGAGTACAGGCAGCACAGTCCCGGCAGTGCAGACTACAGGCAGCACAGTCCCGGCAGTGCAGACTACAGGCAGCACAGTCCCGGCAGTGCAGACTACAGGCAGCACAGTCCCGGCAGTGCAGACTACAGGCAGCACAGTCCCGGCAGTGCAGACTACAGGCAGCACAGTCCCGGCAGTGCAGACTACAGGCAGCACAGTCCCGGCAGTGCAGACTACAGGCAGCACAGTCCCGGCAGTGCAGACTACAGGCAGCACAGTCCCGGCAGTGCAGACTACAGGCAGCGCAGAGTACAGGCAGCACAGTCCCGGCAGTGCAGAGTACAGGCAGCACAGTCCCGGCAGTGCAGAGTACAGGCAGCACAGTCCCGGCAGTGCAGACTACAGGCAGCACAGTCCCCGCAGTGCAGACTACAGGCAGCACAGTCCCCGCAGTGGAGACTACAGGCAGCACAGTCCCCGCAGTGCAGACTACAGCCAGCACAGTCCCCGCAGTGCAGACTACAGGCAGCACAGTCCCCGCAGTGCAGACTACAGCCAGCACAGTCCCCGCAGTGCAGACTACAGGCAGCACAGTCCCCGCAGTGCAGACTACAGGCAGCACAGTCCCCGCAGTGCAGACTACAGGCAGCACAGTCCCCGCAGTGCAGACTACAGGCAGCACAGTCCCCGCAGTGCAGACTACAGGCAGCACAGTCCCCGCAGTGGAGACTACAGGCAGCACAGTCCCCGCAGTGCAGACTACAGCCAGCACAGTCCCGGCAGTGCAGACTACAGCCAGCACAGTCCCGGCAGTGCAGACTACAGCCAGCACAGTCCCGGCAGTGCAGACTACAGCCAGCACAGTCCCGGCAGTGCAGACTACAGCCAGCACAGTCCCGGCAGTGCAGACTACAGCCAGCACAGTCCCGGCAGTGCAGAGTACAGGCAGCACAGAGTACAGGCAGCACAGAGTACAGGCAGCACAGAGTACAGGCAGCACAGTCCCCGCAGTGCAGAGTACAGGCAGCACAGTCCCCGCAGTGCAGAGTACAGGCAGCACAGTCCCCGCAGGGCAGAGTACAGGCAGCACAGAGTACAGGCAGCACAGTCCCCGCAGTGCAGAGTACAGGCAGCACAGAGTACAGGCAGCACAGTCCCCGCAGTGCAGAGTACAGGCAGCACAGTCCCCGCAGGGCAGAGTACAGGCAGCACAGAGTACAGGCAGCACAGTCCCCGCAGTGCAGAGTACAGGCAGAACAGAGTACAGACAGCACAGTCCCCGCAGTGCAGAGTACAGGCAGCACAGTCCCCGCAGGGCAGAGTACAGGCAGCACAGTCCCCGCAGTGCAGAGTACAGGCAGCACAGAGTACAGGCAGCACAGTCCCTGCAGGGCAGAGTACAGGCAGCACAGAGTACAGGCAGCACAGTCCCCGCAGGGCAGAGTACAGGCAGCACAGTCCCCGCAGTGCAGAGTACAGGCAGCACAGTCCCCGCAGTGCAGAGTACAGGCAGCACAGTCCCCGCAGTGCAGAGTACAGGCAGCACAGAGTACAGGCAGCACAGAGTACAGGCAGCACAGTCCCCGTAGTGCAGAGTACAGGCAGCACAGTCCCCGCAGTGCAGAGTACAGACAGCACAGTCCCCGCAGTGCAGAGTACAGACAGCACAGTCCCCGCAGTGCAGAGTACAGGCAGCACAGTCCCCGCAGTGCAGAGTACAGGCAGCACAGTCCCCGCAGTGCAGAGTACAGGCAGCACAGTCCCCGCAGGGCAGAGTACAGGCAGAACAGAGTACAGACAGCACAGTCCCCGCAGTGCAGAGTACAGGCAGCACAGTCCCCGCAGTGCAGAGTACAGGCAGCACAGTCCCTGCAGGTCAGAGTACAGGCAGCACAGAGTACAGGCAGCACAGTCCCCGCAGGGCAGAGTACAGGCAGCACAGTCCCCGCAGTGCAGAGTACAGGCAGCACAGTTCCCGCAGTGCAGAGTACAGGCAGCACAGTCCCCGCAGTGCAGAGTACAGGCAGCACAGAGTACAGGCAGCACAGTCCCCGCAGTGCAGAGTACAGGCAGCACAGAGTACAGGCAGCACAGTCCCCGCAGTGCAGAGTACAGGCAGCACAGAGTACAGGCAGCACAGTCCCCGTAGTGCAGAGTACAGGCAGCACAGTCCCCGCAGTGCAGAGTACAGACAGCACAGTCCCCGCAGTGCAGAGTACAGGCAGCACAGTCCCCGCAGTGCAGACTACAGGCAGTACAGAGTACAGACAGCACAGTCCCCGCAGTGCAGAGTACAGGCAGCACAGTCCCCGCAGTGCAGAGTACAGGCAGCACAGTCCCCGCAGGGCAGAGTACAGGCAGCACAGTCCCCGCAGTGCAGACTACAGGCAGCACAGAGTACAGGCAGCACAGTCCCCGCAGTGCAGAGTACAGACAGCACAGTCCCCGCAGTGCAGAGTACAGACAGCACAGTCCCCGCAGTGCAGAGTACAGGCAGCACAGTCCCCGCAGTGCAGACTACAGGCAGCACAGAGTACAGGCAGCACAGTCCCCGCAGTGCAGAGTACAGACAGCACAGTCCCCGCAGTGCAGAGTACAGACAGCACAGTCCTCGCAGGGCAGAGTACAGGCAGCACAGGCCCCGCAGGGCAGAGTACAGGCAGCACAGTCCCCGCAGTGCAGAGTACAGGCAGCACAGTCCCCGCAGTGCAGAGTACAGGCAGCACAGTCCCCGCAGCACAGTCCCCGCAGTGCAGAGTACAGGCAGCACAGTCCCCGCAGCACAGAGTACAGGCAGCACAGTCCCCGCAGTGCAGAGTCCAGGCAGCACAGTCCCCGCAGGGCAGAGTCCAGGCAGCACAGTCCCCGCAGTGCAGAGTACAGGCAGCACAGAGTACAGGCAGCACAGAGTACAGGCAGCACAGAGTACAGGCAGCACAGTCCCCGCAGTGCAGAGTACAGGCAGCACAGAGTACAGGCAGCACAGAGTACAGGCAGCACAGTCCCCGCAGTGCAGAGTACAGGCAGCACAGTCCCCGCAGTGCAGAGTACAGGCAGCACAGTCCCCGCAGTGCAGAGTACAGGCAGCACAGTCCCCGCAGTGCAGAGTACAGGCAGCACAGAGTACAGGCAGCACAGAGTACAGGCAGCACAGTCCCCGCAGTGCAGAGTACAGGCAGCACAGTCCCCGCAGTGCAGAGTACAGGCAGCACAGTCCCCGCAGTGCAGAGTACAGGCAGCACAGTCCCCGCAGTGCAGAGTACAGGCAGCACAGAGTACAGGCAGCACAGTCCCCGCAGGGCAGAGTACAGGCAGCACAGTCCCCGCAGTGCAGAGTACAGGCAGCACAGTCCCCGCAGTGCAGAGTACAGGCAGCACAGTCCCCGCAGGGCAGAGTACAGGCAGCACAGTCCCCGCAGCACAGTCCCCGCAGTGCAGAGTACAGGCAGCACAGTCCCCGCAGCACAGAGTACAGGCAGCACAGTCCCCGCAGTGCAGAGTACAGGCAGCACAGTCCCCGCAGGGCAGAGTCCAGGCAGCACAGTCCCCGCAGTGCAGAGTACAGGCAGCACAGAGTACAGGCAGCACAGTCCCCGCAGGGCAGAGTACAGGCAGCACAGTCCCCGCAGCACAGTCCCCGCAGTGCAGAGTACAGACACTTACTGGCGCCGGTGAAGCAGTCCGTTATCCTCCTGAAGCAGCCGTCAGGCGGGGGTCCATCTTCCATGTCTGGGGACGGATCCGCGGGAAGCCGCCCCCCTGTGCGGGTGTCAGCCGGGCTGCGGGTGCTGCTGGGTGGGGGACTCCGCGCTCCTCTCCTCCCACCTCTCTGTGCGGCTTCCCTCTGCACTCCGCGCTTCCTCCTCTGCCGGCGATGATGTGCGGGGAAGAGGGTGGGGTGGTGGGCGGAGACATGACGGGCCTGAGAGCCGGCTGAGGAGACGGGGGGGCGGGCAGTGAGGCTGAGGGGGCGGGGCGGAGGCCAACAGGACGACTGAGGGGGCGGAGCAGGGGCGGGAACAGGGGCGGAGGGGGCGGGGCGGAGTGCGGACACTGCGGCTGAGGGGGCGGACACTGCGTCTGAAAGGGCGGAGCAGGGGCGGAGGGCGGACAATGCGGATAGAGGAGCGGAGCGGGACGGGAAGTGCCACTGGCGGGGTGGAGCGTGGGGCGTGCAGTACGGCTAAAAGGGGAGGAGCGTGGGGCGTGCAGTACGGCTAAAAGGGGAGGAGCGTGGGGCGTGCAGTACGGCTAAAAGGGGAGGAGCGTGGGGCGGGCTCTGCAGCTATAGGGCGGAGGGTGCGCTTGGGGAGGAGCTTCAGCTCTGTAGCGGGTGAGGATACGGCGGCTGCTCGCTCTGCACGGTGTATATAGCGGCGTATACACGGACGGATGTCACACAGACCCCCGGTTACCCCCAGATACTCCGGCTGTTCCATCTATCAGAGCGGGAGGAAGAGGGGACGCGGCTGCACGGCCGATAGGAAGTGCTGTACTGCGCCACAGCCTGAGGGGGCGCTTATCTGCCTCACAGTCCTGGGCTGGATGACAGTGTACGGAACCGGGCGAATCCAACCTGACAGGGCTGAAGCAGTTGGATGCAGCCCTAAGACCGTATTCACACGTCCTGTCTGTGGTTGCCATCACACATCAGCTTGGTGCCCAATAGTCATATTCACACATGTGCGATCCATTCCGTGAATAAGTAATAAATAAGTAGGATATATCCGTGTGCGGAGCACGACTGCTTTACAGATCAGACAATGTAAGGCTAGGTTCACACTGCGTTTTCAGCATCCGTTTAACGGATCCGTTTTTTTTAACGTCCAGAAAAATAGGGTCAGCAACGTTTTTTGGTCCGTTTTGGTCCGCCAAAAAAAAACGGATCCGTTTTTTTTATAATGGAAGTCAATGGAAAAACGGATGCACACAAATGAATCCGTTTTTTGCAATCCGTTTTTCATGCGTTTTTTGCAAAAAAACGGATGCGTTAAACGGATGCTGAAAACGCAGTGTGAACCTAGCCTTACTGGCTAGTTACTGGCTAGTTACTGGTTAGTCACTGGTTAGTCACGGGCTCGTTCCTGGCTACTTACAGACTAGTCACTGGTTAGTTACAGGCTCGTTCCTGGCTACTTACTGGCTAGTTACTGGTTAGTCACTGGCTACTTACAGACTAGTTACAGGCTCGTTCCTGGCTACTTACTGGCTAGTTTCATGTTAGTTACATTTGGTTTTTACTAGTTCAACTTTATTAAGTAGAACTGTAGAGTTTTAGTGGATACAGATGCATCACGGACCATTTTTCACGGATCAAGCTTTAACAGTAGCTGACCTGAAAAATGACTGAACGTGTGAATGAGGCCTCAGGCTGCCTAGAAGACATGGAGTCCACCATAGACCGTGTCTTACAGGACTCCCTTGGGCTGCATCCAACTTCTTCAGCCACCAGTGTTCCAATATGAATCCGATGATGCTGGAGTTTCACTTATCTCTTTCTGAATCTTTGCTTAGTCTCGGCAAAGTAGTCAAGTGGGCGGTCTTCCCCAGTGACAGCCAGCTCTCCCTGTATGCACTTTACACAGGGAGCTGTTAGTCACTGAGCCCCCTGACTACCTGGTTTACACTGAGCAGAAATTTACATGAATAGAAGTCAGGCAGGGTTCACACCAAGTTTTTTCCATTCCTTTTTTTTATACATTTTTGTATTTGTGTGCATCCGTATTGATCTGATTTTCTATTTACTTCCATTATAAATTAAAACCTCAAAACACATCCGTTTTTTTTAACGTACACAAAAACATGGCTAACCTTATTTTTATGCACGTTAAAAAAACGTATATGCTCTGACTACCGTTTTATCACAAGAGTCAGTGGATCAAAAGGGACGCACAGAAATGCATCCGTATTTCCATCAGTAGTTTGAACCTAGCCTAATCGTGGAATCTCCTGATGTTCTATAACATGATACCTGCAGAGCGGACGCCATTTTCTAACTGATGGTATAGATCATGTTTGTTACATGGTTTTAATGTTTTATTTATATAATGGCGTGAGGGTGATTTAAACTTTTATTTTTTTAATTCCCCTGGGGGTTTATTATATACAATCATTAGATTACATACAATGATCAACGTTGTACCATAGTATACCATTCTTCTAGAGTCTGCCTGAGGCCATTACACACCACTGATCAGTGTTATCTGTGATCTTCTCATAGAGTCTGCCTGAGGCCATTACATAGCACTGATCAGTGTGATCTGCCTGAGGCCATTACATAGCACTGATCAGTGTCATCTGCCTGAGGCCATTACATAGCACTGATCAGTGTCATCTGCCTGAGGCCATTACATAGTACTGATCAGTGTGATCTGTGATCTTCTCATAGAGTCTGCCTGAGGCCATTACATAGCACCGATCAGTGTGATCTGCCTGAGGCCATTACATAGCACCAATCAGTGTGATCTGCCTGAGGCCATTACATAGCTCTGATCAGTGTGATCTGCCTGAGGCCATTACACACCACTGATCAGTGTTATGTCATCTTCTCATAGAGTCTGCCTGAGGCCATTACATAGCACCAATCAGTGTTATCTGCCTGAGGTCATTACACACCACTGATCAGTGTTATGTCATCTTCTCATAGAGTCTGCCTGAGGCCATTACATAGCACTGATCAGTGTGATCTGCCTGAGGCCATTACATAGCACTGATCAGTGTGATCTGCCTGAGGCCATTACATAGCACCAATCATTCTGATCTGCCTGAGGCCATTACACACCACTGATCAGTGTTATGTCATCTTCTCATAGAGTCTGCCTGAGGCCATTACATAGCACCGATCACTGAACACTTTCTGTGGTGAGGTACAGGTATAGGTGTTGTGTCAGCTCAGCCAGAGATGTTAGTGTCATGACGTCAGTACTTGTCCAGCACACAGGTGTGATGTTGGTACCTGCTTTGTTTATGTGGCCGGCTGTACTGTTCCCCAATGGTTGGTGACCTGCCGGGCTGTGATGGGTCCCTTGGGCTCTTGTCACGCTAGTCCTGAGTGGCAACTGACCCATTCACAGTCCACTGTACCACCATTCACAGTCCAGACCACCCACAGTCCAGAGAAGTAACTCAAGGTGTACGGTTGGTGTGTGTATGGGTGCTGGTGCGTAGGAAAGAGTCCCAGAGTTACCAAAAATATAACAGCTTTACTGCAAAGTCTTTTAGTAGTACAATACACTTCCGTAGAATAGATAAATCTTTACATAGACTTTAGTGCTTAACTCGGTTGTGCTGGAGGAGGTGGTTGGAAAAGTAGAGAAGAAGAGAGATAGTTGTAGCGGTGCTTGAAGAGTTGAGAGTAGAGGAGAAGAGTTTGTTGAGGGAGTCCCAACCCAATGTAGCAATGTGCTCTGCCAGAACTTTCAGAAAATACTTGATGGAGAAGTTACTTGTACCAGTGTTTATACTATGTCTGACCCCCTTCTGCCCTACAGTGTCGCGTTACCCATCCTAATAGGGTGATACAAGCCCCAGTCGTGGTTATCTGGGTGAAGCTAAGTTCCTGGGGGTGTCCCAGTTACCTGCACTTCAAGATAGGATACGCACTGCCCTGCACCTTTTAGACTTGTTCATGGCGTGGGTTAGTGTGTTCCTGGACTCTTCTCGCTTTAACCCCTTAAGGACAGAGCCAAGTTACCATTTTTGTGCTTTAGTTTTCCTCCTTGTGTATATAAGGCCATACATAGCACTTATTTTTTGCGTCACTAATCGTACTTTGCAAGGACAGGCTTAATTTTTGCATAAAGTACACTGCGCAACCAGAAAAAAATAAAATTTTAATTAAAAATTTTTTTTCTTTTTTATTTGGGGAGGTTTTGTGCTTACGCCATTTGCCCTGGGATAAAACCGTCTTGTTATGCATGTTCCTCAAACATTAAAAACTTAAAAAAAAATATATGTTCCTTAACCTCTAGACGATCCTGGGCATACCCGTACGTCCTGGGCCTTGCAGCGGCCCCGTTCTGATCCGCCGCGGTCCCAGGTGCTGCTTGTGACGTTGTCGTGGAGGAGCGATCCCCGTGTCCTTAACCGTCCGGGTCTGCGCCATAATGGCGCTGATCCTGGCTCAGCACTCGATTCTTTTCGACTGCAGAAGCCGAAAGCAATCGAGTGCCGATCTCATTGATCTATGCAGTATAACTATAACAGTTTAACCCAGTACAGTGGTGCCTTGGATTAGCAGTATAATCCGTTCCAGGACGGCGCTTGGAATCCAAATCCACTCCTAAACCAAAGCAAATTTTCCCATAAGAAATCATAGAAATGCAGACGATTGGTTCCACCCCCCAAATATACTGATTATTATTCTGAATAACATGTAAAAGAGATGAAACAATGAGAAGCAGCAGAATCTGTGATATTATAAGTGACTGTACAGTAATGGAGAGGATGGGAAACACAAGGGCGGACAGAGACTGCAGGGAGGAATGAGCAGGACAGATGTGGGCACATACATGCAGCACTCTCTGTGCGGGGAGAGAGGGGTTACAGCTATGGAGAGATTACCTCCACAGTCCTGTCCCCTGATGGAAGCCCCAGCCTGAAGTGGATCTGCGGGTGAGGGAGACTTCCTGGGTCAGAGTACAGGGCTGTAGACCCCGCTATGCAGACCATGCCCCTCCCCCACTCCCCCTCCCACCCAGTCCTGGGAGCTCTTACACCAAGTCACAATTTTGAAAAACTGTGAGCTTTAAACCAAAATACCAAGTTACTCTTAAACCAAGGTACCACTGTATAACCCGGGGGGGGGGGGGGGGCTTCTAGTATAAGTATAAAAGAAAAAAAACCTCCCCTAATAAAAGTCAGAATCACCCCCCCCTTTTCCCATGCTTTAAATAAAACTAAATAAATAAATAAACATGTTTGGTGTCGCAGCGTGCGTAATCGCCTAAAATATTAATTTATTTAATTCCTGATCTCGCATGGTAAACGGCGTAAGCGCAAAAAAAAAAAACAAAGTGCAAAATTGCACATTTCTGGTCTCATCAAATCCAGAAAAATTGTAATAAAAAGCGATCAAAAAGTCGCATATGCGCAAAAATGACACCTGACAGCCCCATAGACCAAAGGATAAAAGTGACAGCTACAGGAGACAGCAGTAGAGACAGCGACAACTGCAGGAGACAGCGACAGCTACAGGAGACAGCAGTAGAGACAGCGACAGCTACAGGAGACAGCAGTAGAGACAGCAACAACTGCAGGAGACAGCGACAGCTACAGGAGACAGCAGTAGAGACAGCGACAGCTACAGGAGACAGCAGTAGAGACAGCAACAACTGCAGGAGACAGCGACAGCTACAGGAGACAGCAGTAGAGACAGCGACAGCTACAGGAGACAGCAGTAGAGACAGCAACAACTGCAGGAGACAGCGACAGCTACAGGAGACAGCAGTAGAGACAGCGACAGCTACAGGAGACAGCAGTAGAGACAGTGATCGGCACTACAAGTGCAGGAGGATTTATATTCATTCGAGGAGAATCGTTGAGGTGGAGCGATTGGGAAACCCGGGGGCTCATGTTCTCCAGACAATAAGTACAGTCAGTATGTGGATAGCAATGAGAAAAAATCGAGTAGGCACTCACCAGTATAAAATCTTACATGCCAGTTCTTTTAGCGGAACATTCCGAGCGTAAATTCAACCGTGTGAACATCAGAGAGGAAATCTCATTAAACACAATAGGACATTGCTCTGTACATAAATTCAAGTGGAATACACGTAAAATTAAGTGTGGATTCTGCCTGAAATTCCTCGCCTCTGTAGGGCCAGACGATTGATCGAGCGCCGATTACTGAGATAGAAGAGACATTAGAACAATAAGGAATTTCTATAACTTGTGTTTTTTCTTCCGGTACATTTGTACTAGTTGCATTGTTTGGGGGGGCTTGCCGCTGTATTCTGAGCGGTACAGCTGCCTTGGGTGAAAAGATTTGCTAAAAATACAAATGGAATAAAAATAATTTTCGTTTTGAAAGCTCAAAGGGGGTCGAATGTTTATAGTTTCATTTATTTTTTTGCTCGCACGCTGCCTTTCCCGATGCATTATTAGCAGCCAGAGAGAAAGCAAAGTGCTTAGAGAGTAGGCAGGAATAATCCCGACTCTCTACAGGACTGGAGGAACACAAGCTGACGGGATAGCGAGGCATTAACCCTGAGATTGTGTAGCCAGAAACCTGCCGCGTATCATGCATAACCAATAGCAGTATACTATATACATACAATATGTGGCATCTCGGCGTCCATCACTTTAGACTATGTTTACAGGTATCCAGCCCTGTATAGTCACCAATGCCGAGTCTTACATGACTTCACCTTCCTACGATATGGTCTCAAAAGAAGCAATGATGATGCTTTGGGAGAACCATTGCTGTAAGATTGTTTTTCCCATGTGCCGAGCAGAAGAATTAAGCATATGGTTTCTTATGTATTTGTGTGCACGTTTGGGCCTGGAAATCGCACCGGCTCTAAGCGCTCGCTTGTTTGTACTGCAAGGACTGAAGTCGGAATTTTACTGTATATTATCTATCAGATGAGCAGCCAAATGATCGGCTTATGGATGACGCTGCCTGCTCGCTCCACGGAGACGGCCTGAGGACTGTCAGGAAAATATGGCCATAGTGTATAGAGATGAAGGAATCTTTAAAGAATTTGGTTCACAAAACTCCAGCACTTTCTGCCACCAGCTTATTTGAAAGAAAACACTTCCCCTTTAATAATAGTCTCGACTGTGCCATCACACCGGACTGTGCCATCACACCGGACTGTGCCATCACACCGGACTGTGCCATCAGACAGAATACAAGAAAGGAAGGTTCCGTATTCTAGAGTCAGGCTGCAGGATACAGGACAGGTCCGGGCACACAAAGACAACGCACACGGACAGGTGAAGCCCTGGCACTGACCCACACTGTCCCTGCTTGTCTCAAGACCTCCCTAAAGGATGGCGGACAACTGATGGCTGGAATAAGGTGGCACATGGGACAAAGATGAACAAAGCACAATGGGGGATAGTAGGCAACAAACAGGTCAGGACCAGGAAAATCAAAATACAAATTACCGAGCCAAAGAGTAGTCAGAAGCAAGCGGAATCCGGTGTAACCGGAGTCCAGACCCAGCAGGAATAAGGAGCGAGATACAAACATAGCAAGTGGAATCCTAGAGCAGGCGTCGGGCATAGGACATGGCAGAGGTTTATAAGGTACAAGGTCCTGGTCACAGAGATGATTGGGGAAACAAGAACCCAGACAGGATGAGACGGCTGTCAGTCACCTATACAAGGCAGGGGGTTAACTATGTACATGCTGGGAGACATCCTCCCAGAGAGTTAATGGGAATAACCTGAATCAATGAAGCCAAAGTGGAATCAGACCATGTTCACACCGGTGAAATACAGACGTGAGAACAACTAGCAAGTACCCCAACAGGTGAAGGGTTAAAATCACCCAGGAGAGCTGTGGACACCGTGTACAAGTTCACCGTTACACAGATTACACTACTGCTTTCCTTACACTTTGCTCTGTCTCTGGTGCCTAATAAATCTTTTATAGCTTGCCTCTCCCTGCTTCTCTCTGACTCTCCCTGCCTCTATCTGCTTCCCTCGGCCTCTCCATAACTCTCTGTCTCTCCCTGCATCTCTCTTCCTCTCTGTTGCTCTCCCTGACTCTCTCTGCTTCCCCCTGACTCTCTCTTCCTCTCCCTGACTCTCTCTGCCTCTCTGTTGCTCTCCCTGACTCTCTCTGCCTCTCCCTGACTTTCTCTGCCTCTCCCTGACTCTCTGTTGCTCTCTCTGCCTCTCTGTTGCTCTCCCTGACTGTCTCTGCCTCTCCCTGACTGTCTCTGACTGTCTCTGACTCTCTGTTGCTCTCTCTGCCTCTCTGTTGCTCTCCCTGACTCTCTCTGACTCTCTCTCTGCCTCTCCCTGACTCTCTCTGCCTCCCCCTGACTCTCTCTGCCTCTCTGTTGCTCTCTCTGCCCCTCTGTTGCTCTCCCTGACTGTCTCTGCCTCTCCCTGACTCTCTCTTCCTCTCTCTGACTCTCTGTTGCTCTCTCTGCCTCTCTGTTGCTCTCCCTGACTCTCTCTGCCTCTCCCTGACTGTCTCTGCCTCTCCCTGACTCTCTCTTCCTCTCTCTGACTCTCTGTTGCTCTCTTTGCCTCTCTGTTGCTCTCCCTGACTCTCTTTGCCTCTCTCTGCCTCTCTGTTGCTCTCCCTGACTCTCTCTGACTCTCTGTTGCTCTCCCTGACTGTCTCTGCCTCTCCCTGACTCTCTCTGCCTCTCCCTGACTCTCTCTGCCTCTCCCTGACTCTCTCTGCCTCTCCCTGACTTTCTGCCTCTTGCACGTGTACTGAAGCATTTTGGGACTGGTTTGTACAACAATAATCCGTCCGGGCCGCGCTTGTAATTCAAATTACTCTTAAACCAAAGCAAATGTTCCCATAAGAAATCACTAATCTGCAGACAATCGGTTCCACACCTCAAATATACTGATTATTATTCTGAATAATGTAAAACAGATGAAACAATGAAAAGCAGCAGAATCTGTGATATTATAAGTTACTGTACAGTAATGGAGAGGATGGGAAACACAAGGACAGAGACTGCAGGGAGCAGGAAGGAATGAGCAGGAGAGATGTGGGCAGATACATGCAGCGCTCTCTGTCCGGGGAGAGAGGGGTTACAGCTATGGAGAGATTACCTCCACAGTCCTGTCCCCTGATGTAAGCCCCAGCCTGAGGTGGGTCTGCTATGATTTGGAAGGTGAGGGAGACTTCCTGGGTCAGAGTACAGGGCTGTAGACCCCGCTATGCAGACCATGCCCCTCCCCCACTCCCCCTCCCACCCAGTACAGGGAGCTCTTACACCAAAGCAATGCTCTTACACCAAGTCACAATTTTGAAAAACTGTGAGCTCTTAAACCAAGTTACTCTTAAACCAAGGTACCACTGTATATTATAATAGAAGCTCTGGAGCATTAACCATCGCCTGGATGTGCAGCTATAGCAGTGTCCTGGTTATATGCCCGGAGTTACCATTTACTTCTGAATAATAAGAATTATGAACATTTATAAATAATTTGTTGGACTTTTGTTTGGTACTGGCATTTAAAGGGGTGGTTCAGCAATAAAAAAAAATTCAAATCAACTGGTGTCAGAAAGTTATATACATTTGTAATTTACTTTTATATAAAAAATCTCCAGTCTTCTAGTACTTATCAGCTGCTGTATGTCCTGCAGGAAGTGGTGTATTCTCTCCAGTCTGACACAGTGCTCTCTGCTGCCACCTCTGTCCATGTCAGGAACTGTCCAGAGCAGCAGCAGAATATCCCCATAGAAAACCTCTCCTGCTCTGGACAGTTCCTGACATGGACAGAGGTGGCAGCAGAGAGCACTGTGTCATACTGGGTACACCACTTCCTGCAGGACATACATCAGCTGGTAAGTACTGGAAGGTTTGAGATTTTTTTAATAGAAGTAAATTACAAATCTAAATAACTTTCTGGCACCAATTGATTTGAAAGATTTGTTTTTGCTAATCTACTCTTAACATACACATAGAGACCTGTGAATTCTACATTTGAACATAAACGCTCAGAGCCCCCCCCCCCCCCTGTTTATTATGGAGGAGCCGGCTCGGGTTTCAGTCTCTCTTATGTTTATGTTGATGTGGATGTGATTTTCCAGCGCTGCCGGGATTGATGATCTCCACTGAAACTAAAACCATTAGAAGAACCTGATGATTTGTAAATGTCCCATTTGTCTTCATCTTTGCTGTTTTGTTCTCTCTGCGTTCTCCGTCCTAAGAGAGCGGAGCATTATTGGCGTCACCGCAGACTTCCAGGATGCTTCCTAATGGATTCTCCTTCCATTACACTGGGACAAGTCTTTCTCTTCACAACACAGTAAGATCAGGTTGCACATTAGAAGCATCATCTTCATGGCTACTATAGAACGTAGCTGATATAAAGGTATAAGCATTCGTCCATGGCTGTATACAAGGATTTGTGACGTCACGTTTTTTGGAGAGAATGTAATTTTTACACTACACAGCGCCACCTGCTGGACACATTAGGTCTATACAGTGCACAGGATTCGTGACATCATGTTTTTCTTTTGCGAAATTAAAGCCTGTCTGAACTACTAAATTGAGAGAAATAGCACTATATGTGCATTTCCAATAATTGGTGTATATTAGGATTTTGTCTAACTTTGCCTAATAACATATCAAAAACTATATTTTGTCCGGACTTCTCCTTTAAGAACTGCGAGTTCTGTATCTATGAGGATGGGGAGACAGGTTGTATATCTTTATACTGGGGAGTTTTTCTCCTTCTGTCCCCCATCTTTTCTGGTCAGTAGTTTGGTAGTTTCTTCTTCCTCGTCCACTTCTACGTCCCTTCACAGTATTTTCCTTTTTTTTTTTCGAATATAAGTTACAAACTCTAGAGCCCCAAGGGTTAAATGAGGTGATTGATGATGTTTACCTTTTTGCATGAGAGAGTATGGGCCGCGGAGCTTGCAGCGTCTGCTCCATAGTGTAAAGTTGCACGGTTGGCGCAGTGGAAGAGCTCGGTGTCCACTAAAAGGGCCTGTTGTGCCCTGAGATTGGAGTTTTGCCTCTGGCGTCCGTCCTCGCCTGCTATGGGGCCTGTTCAGACCTTACGGAGACCTATCTGATCATGTATCCTCGAGACCCTGTGATTAGTATTTGTGATATCTTCCAGTGCACACGTAGGATGGGTTACGTAGGTGATTTCTTAGGCATCTGACTATTATCCATTAGGAGTGATAGGCTTTGCTACTGTTCACACCACTGGTTTGGGAATACACTGTCTGAACCTAACTGTGCAGCATATGGCAGAGAAATAACCACTTACTAATAGTGTTGTATGTGAATGGCGCCAACCCTGATGCGCGTTTCTTGTTAGACGCATAATGGGAAAAAAACGTGGCCCAAAAACGCGCACATCGGTGATATCACTTGGATGGTCCATGAAGTTGGAATCCCACAGATTCGTGTTCTTCTGAGACACTTGAAGATCATCTTTGCTCTACGAAAGGAGGAATCTTTTTCCAGGTCAACTTTGTTTCCTTTTAGTACAGAACTCTGACATGGGACTGTGAAGACTTTACAGCAGATACAATACCCAAACTTTTCAATACCGCCTCTTGCCGGATGAGATCACTGAGTGCCAGATGCAGGAACACGGGCCCTGGGCTTGGACAGCAGGGTGGAGCTAATCCCTTGCAGTTACACAAGCAATCGAGTGATCAGCAGTGGGCGACTCGGCTACTTGCTGCTTCTCCAACCACTGGACAATCCTTTGACTTCTCCTTTCCTGAGATAAAAAGTTGATCACTCCCTCTAGATGTGGACAGGTAAATTCCCTGCACTGGTAGTTGTCCCTGCTTAAAGGGGTTATCCAGCGCTACAAAAACATGGCCACTTTTCCCCCTCTTATGTCTCCAGATTGGTGGGGTTTGAAACTCAGTTCCATTGAAGTAAATAGAGCTTTATTGCAATCCACACCTGACCTGGAGACAAGAGTGGGGCAAAAGTGGCCATGTTTTTGTAACGCTGGATAACCCCTTTAAGACTAAGAAGGCCAAAACCCGTGAAGCGCCCACACAAGAACAATGTATAGACTACCACTCTGCTCCACTACTAGTCTGCCACCCCCATCCCCACCCCTCCCATTGGTGGAGGAAACATGGACTATACTCAAAGTCCCATTGGTTGGAACATTCGAGAAACCAGCAATGATAGGCTGAGGCCCAGAGAACAATCATTCCTTGTGCTGACAATGGAACAAGGTATATGTAAATGCAGCATTAACCCCTATTCACCTGCAATGTGCTGGCATAGGAAAGAAATACAGGAAATACAGTGATCCTCCCTGCCTATGGAAGTGAAAGAACAAGCCACATAAATGATGATAATAGAACATATATATGTGATATAATAAAGTGTCATGCAGGTGATATGTAACTACAGCGAGCTATAAGTGCACCCCCATAGGGCATAATGATCAATAAAATACAAAAATAATGAAATATGATTTATAAGATATGAGCGGTTATCAAATCACGGCTAACACACTGTGCCCACAGGATAGGATAGGATAACCCTCATTCCATTACACGCAAAGTTTCAATAAAAAAACACCACTGTCATCTAGTGGAAGCTGTGTATATAGCAGCCATATATCCTTACATGTAATCCCAATGGTAGGATGCTGCTGCCATCTAGTGGAAATTGTGTATATAGCATTCATATACCCTAACATGTAATCCCAAAGGTAGGATGCTGCTGCCATCTAGTGGAAATTGTGTATATAGCATCCATATACCCTAACATGTAATCCCAATGGTAGGATGCTGCTGCCATCTAGTGGAAACTTTATATATGTATATATATATGTATATGTATATATGTGTATATATATATATCTATGTATATAGTATCCATATACCCTACCACAGTGATGGGCAACCTTTTCAGCTTGGTGTGTCACTTCGACCAAAAAATAAAAAAAAATCATAATAGTTTTAATAACAAAAATATATACCTCAGTCCCCATTCTTCATCAGCATACCCTCCCAGTTCCCCTGTCCCCCCCATTCCCTTAACAAGAATACACCTCCAGTCCCCCCATCCCTTCACCAGCATACACCCTTGATTCTCCTGTCCCCATCCCTTCACCAGCATACAACCCTAATCCCCCCGTCCCCATCCCTTCACCAGAATAAACCCTTGGGCATCTGGTATATCTGGCTGCATAGGGCATTTTTGCTACAAAAAGCATTGCATCTGGCTACAGGGGGCTTATCTGGCTACAAAGGGGCAATCTGACTTCAGGGGCATTATTATTGTGGCATTTATAATGGCTACATGGGTACTGTTTCAGGCTAGAGAAGGCATTTGTGGTGTCCCACCACTGGTGCTGTCAAGGGCACCTGACTAAGTCATTCTTTAAGGTTTACAAGTGGGAGATGTAGAACTATGTTTTCCCCACTAGGTGTCACCACTGTTTAGTTATATTTGTTGCACAGCTTAAGTCGGAAGGGTTACCTGTTTTGAACTACATGTTTATATGCTGACCAGTAGTAGGTGCTCGTAGGTGCTTGTAGGTTCTCTTAACCTATCCTATCTTTTCTCTCTCTCTCACACACACACACACACACACACCCGGCCCCACCAACCACAAGAGGGTTTAGTTACAGCCCGCGAAGGAGGAGTTAGTCTTGGTGGAGGAAGTGAGTTTTCAGTGTGAGAGGAAGCAAACAGACTCTGTTCCTGCAGAAATTAGGCTAGGGCCTGGCTTAGCCATGACCCCTGACAGGGACCAAAGATAGCAACCACAGAGTTTTCTTCACCTTAGGGGAGGGAAGCCACCTAGGATAACTCTAGCCCACGCCAGGAACCTCTCTAAAACTTACAGGGCAGTCTCCTGAAACAAGAGGAACTGACCCCTGTAGGACAAAGCTACCAGGGAAAAGGTCTATGTATCCTACTGCGCAGCGCAGGACAACTGAGAAGTCTTGGGAGCCTGTTACACCTAGATAACTGACAACTGGGGCTCGTATTACCCACCTAGGACAGGTATCTCACAACTAGGGGACATAGGCAGTTCAGAGCCACAACCGGCATCTGTGAGTACGAGTGTTTTCTTATCTCTACTTCTACACCTGTTCCGGCAGAGCAAATATACTACATTGGGCAGGGATTCTCTGGCAACTCCTCTCCTCTTCCTTCTCTCTGCAAAGCACCTATTTCTACAAGCACTGGTTCTACCTCACTGTCATCAACAATTAGTGTCAAGATTTGAACTACTGTATCACTTGTACTGTACTGACTCAAGTCTTATTTAGTAACATGTTCTATTTTTTACTAAACGCACGGGTCAAATCTGTCGGCACCTGAACCTACACACCTCCAATTACTGGGTTATTTCCCCATTTTGTGAGTGGCGGTACCACTGCTACCACTCCAGGTTACTGTGACCTAAGTGCCCAAGTGACCCTCAACACTCCCAGAGGTTACCGACTATTGGGTATAGTTAACCGGCTAAAGCAGGTATTTACATCACACCCGTATACACCTAGCCCAGCTTAGAGTGAGGGACTATCACAGACGTGGCCGAGTATCACACATTATTTAAAGGAGAAGTATTTCCCCCCAAAGCTTATTGTATTAAGTATTGTATTGCCCCCCAAAGCTTATACAAATCCCCAATATACACTTATTATGGGAAATGCTTATAAAGTGCTTTTTCCCTCCATCAAGGCTTTACTTCCTGGGTAACATGGTGATGTCACTTCCTGGATAACATGGTGATGTCACTTCCTGGATAACGTGGTGACGTCACTTCCTGGATAACATGGTGATGTCACTTCCTGGATAACATGGTGATGTCACGAGCCGACTCCCAGAGCTGTGTGGGCTGTGGCTGCTGGAGAGGATGATGGCAGAGGGATGCTCAGTGTCCCTCCAGTGCCCTGTGTCCCTTTGCCATCATCTTCTCCGGCAGCCACAGCCCGCACAGCTCTGGGAGTCGGGTCGTGACATCACCATGTTATCCAGAAAGTGACATCACCATGCTATCAAGAAAGTGACATCACCATGTTAACAAGAAAGTGACATCGCCATGTTATCCGGGAAGTGACGTCACCATGTTATCCAGGAAGTGACATCGCCATGTTATCCAGGAAGTGACATCGCCATGTTATCCAGGAAGTGACATCACCATGTTATCCAGGAAGTGACATCACCATGTTATCCAGAAAGTGACATCCCCATGTTATCCAGGAAGTGACCTCACCATGTTCTCCAGGAAGTGACCTCACCATGTTATCCAGGAAGTGACATCACCATGTTATTCAGGAAGTGACATCACCATGTTATCCAGGAAGTGACATCACCAAGTTATCCAGGAAGTGATATCACCATGTTATCCATTAGGTGACATCACCATGTTATCCAGGAAGTGAAACCTTGATGTAGTAGTAAGTGCAGGGGGGAAAAAGTGCATTTCCCGTAATAAGTGTATATTGGGGATTTGTATAACCTTTGGGGGGAAAAATTTTTTTCTCCTGACTTCTTTAAGCATTATAACTGGGGCATATCCGTCACATTGTAATTGGGGGTTCTGATATGACGACAGTGTGATTGTCCTTGTTTAGTCAATGTTTATAATGGCATCTTCGGGGGTACCTAGCTGGAACATCTCATCCCATGGGGTACTTGTCTCTGAAAGGTTGAGAAATACTGCCCTAAACCACAAAATGCACCACCTTATACCAGGATAATGAGATGTATAGAGGGTGATGGAAACTACAGATGTAGGAAAGCACAGGAAAAACAAAGCAAATAAAGAACGCAGATGGTACAATAACTGAGATGGACAAACGCATCAACACTGCAAGGGATAATTGCGGCATCGCATGTGCTACCTCAGACCAGTCCCATAGGAAGTTTATTTAATGGTAGGAACACTTTGCTTGAGAAAGGCCCCTTTAGAGTTAGGCTCCGAAACGCGTTGCTACGTTTGAATAAAACTTCCTATGGTCCGGAAAGAGATCTAATTTCTTCTAATTTTTTTTTTACCACAAATGTAAGGTAAAACAATTTCACGGTATTTAAAAATGTTGTTCCAATCGCCAAAAAATTGCATATTTTTTAGCCATGAATTTACAGTTAAAAATTGTGCAATTTTAGCATGCATTGCGCAGTTTGTGATATAATTGCGTAATTGTTGCCCTTTTATTAAATTTGCGTCAAAACTGCATTTAAAATCATACAGAAAAGCTGTTTCTCAGTATAGGCATACATTTATTTGGGGGGTGTGGCCTAGACGCCGGAGCCAGCAGTAGCATGTAGCGGTAGCTCCATGTTAAACCCGTGCATGACCTTATCCTGACCTTATCCTGGCCTTATCCTGGCTTCCCCGAGCTTGCCTCAGAACCCGCGCCAGGCCTGCGAAGGCCGCCATGAGCCTCAGCAAGCAGGGTGTGGATGAAAGCTACAAATGTTGGTCCAGATGGGCGGCCAAGATGGTTCCGCTACCAGCAGCTCCTTGCGGCGCAGCGGCCAACACAGGAGACATAGGAGGAAGGAGCAGAGCCCACTCTCTGAGAGGAATCTCATCAGGTTATATCTGCCATTACAGCTGGTAGGACCTCACTGACTGGGATGCTGGAGGAGGTAAAGGTCGACATTAGCCGCCTGCATCACAATGTTCAAAACCTCAGAGAAAGAGTCGGCCATGCTGAGGAGCGCATCTCTGATAATGAGGACAGAACAGCTCCCTTGTCTGCAGCTATACCGGAGAAATCCTCTTGTAGTATACCACAGTGCAGTTCCTGCGGCCGGGCTTATTATATGTGGTTTATTATATGTTATATAATGTAAGATGTTCCTATGTGATACTATGGTTTGTATTCTCTCTAGCAGTGTAACTGCCCAGCAGAGAAAGGGTTACATGGCCACAACACACACTACACAAACTGTGAGGTAACAGTGACACCCGCAGGCTGCAGTGGGTACTGCTTAGCTGGGGGAAAGTTTCCAGTGTATTCCAGAACTTGCTAGAATGTAGATGGAGCAGGCCCCACACACAACCCAGCTGTAACAGGAAGTAGTGTTCAGTCTGTTCAGCTCAGGTCAGTGTTCTGTGCAGCTGGTGGCCGTTCTGTGAGGCGGCCAGTCATGGCCTGGTCAGCGGGACAAGCCTGTCTGGTGGTGAAGAGGAGGAAAGAGATGAAGGAGAAGGAGGAGAAACTGATCCAAAGAAGGAGAGAAAGTGAGAGAGAGAGAGAGAGAGAGAGCGAGAGAGAGAGAGAGAGAGAGAGAGAGAGAGAGAGAGAGAGAGCTAGCTTCCTCAGGAGAATCTACAGAGACACAAGGTACTTCTCTACTGATAGCGGGAATCCTCAGGACAGGAGGCCTAAGTATACTGGGAGGGGTGCAGCCCCTCTGTGCCATCTCTTTGTGGCATTCAAAGGGGGAGGTGGAAAGGAAAGGGGAGTCCTGGATACTTCTAGGAACCACAAGTTATGGCTTACGGCCCGGCCTAGATAACAAGCAAAAAGCTGCCCAGCTGACAGGGAGGGAAAGACTCAGGCACCATTGGGGAAAAGGAGCACAGAGCCCACCGGCGCCCCACACGTAGTGACAGACCAAAGTCTGAGGCAGATCATCCCTCCACACACCATCATCCCTCCACACACCACCACCATCTCTCCACACACCGCCACCATCTCTCCACACACCACCACCATCATCTCTCCACACACCACCATCATCTCTCCACACACCACCATCATCTCTCCACACACCACCATCATCTCCCCACACACCACCATCATCTCTCCACACACCACCATCATCTCTCCACACACCACCACCATCATCTCTCCACACACCACCATCATCTCTCCACACACCACCATCATCTCTCCACACACCACCATCATCTCCCCACACACCATCATCATCTCTCCACACACCACCATCATCTCTCCACACACCACCATCATCTCTCCACACACCATCATCTCTCCACACACCACCATCATCTCTCCACACACCACCATCCCTCCACACACCATCATCATCTCTCCACACACCACCATCATCTCTCCACACACCACCATCATCTCTCCACACACCACCATCTCTCCACACACCATCATCATCTCCACACACCACCATCATCTCTCCACACACCATCATCTCTCCACACACCACCATCATCTCTCCACACACCACCACCATCTCCCCACACACTACCATCATCTCTCCATACACCACCACCTCTCCACACACCACCATCATCTCCCCACACACCACCAGTCTCTCCACACACCACCACCATCTCTCCACACACCACCATCATCTCTCCACACACCACCATCATCTCTCCATACACCACCACCTCTCCACACACCACCATCATCTCCCCACACACCACCAGTCTCTCCACACACCACCACCATCTCTCCACACACCACCACCATCTCTCCACACACCACCACCATCTCCCCACACACCACCACCATCTCTCCACACACCACCACCATCTCCCCACACACCACCACCATCTCCCCACACACCACCACCATCTCTCCATACACCACCACCTCTCCACACACCACCATCATCTCCCCACACACCACCAGTCTCTCCACACACCACCACCATCTCTCCACACACCACCATCATCTCTCCACACACCACCATCATCTCTCCACACACCATCACCTCTCCACACACCACCATCTCTCCACACACCACCACCATCTCCCCACACACCACCATCATCTCTCCACACACCATCACCTCTCCACACACCACCATCATCTCCCCACACACCACCAGTCTCTCCACACACCACCACCATCTCTCCACACACCACCATCATCTCTCCACACACCACCATCATCTCTCCACACACCATCACCTCTCCACACACCACCATCTCTCCACACACCACCATCTCTCCACACACCACCATCTCTCCACACACCATCATCTCTCCACACACCACCGCCATCTCTCCACACACCACCATCATCTCTCCACACACCACCATCATCTCCCCACACACCACCATCTCTCCACACACCACCACCATCTCTCCACACACCACCATCATCCCTCCACACACCACCATCATCCCTCCACACACCACCACCATCTCTCCACACACCACCACCATCTCCCCACACACCACCATCATCTCTCCACACAACACCATCATCTCCCCACACACCATCATCTCTATACACCACCATCATCTCTCCACACACCACCACCATCTCCCCACACACCACCATCTCTCCACACACCACCATCTCTCCACACACCACCACCATCTCCCCACACACCACCACCATCTCCCCACACACCATCATCTCTCCACACACCATCATCTCTCCACACACCACCACCATCTCTCCACACACCACCATCATCTCTCCACACACCACCACCATCATCTCTCCACACACCACCATCTCTCCACACACCACCACCATCTCTCCACACACCACCATCTCTCCACACACCACCATCTCTCCACACACCACCATCATCTCTCCACACACCACCATCTCTCCACACACCACCATCTCTCCACACACCACCATCATCTCTCCACACACCACCATCTCTCCACACACCATCATCTCTCCACACACCACCATCATCTCTCCACACAACACCATCATCTCTCCACACACCACCATCATCTCTCCACACACCACCATCTCTCCACACACCACCATCTCTCCACACGCCACCATCTCTCCACACACCACCACCATCTCTCCACACACCACCACCATCTCTCCACACACCATCATCTCTCCACACACCGCCATCATCTCTCCACACACCACCATCTCTCCACACACCATCATCTCTCCACACACCACCATCTCCCCACACCACCACCATCATCTCTCCACACACCACCATCTCTCCACACACCATCATCTCTCCACACACCATCATCTCTCCACACACCACCACCATCTCTCCACACACCGCCATCATCTCTCCACACACCACCATCTCTCCACACACCATCATCTCTCCACACACCGCCATCATCTCTCCACACACCACCATCTCTCCACACACCATCATCTCTCCACACACCACCATCTCTCCACACACCACCACCATCTCTCCACACACCACCACCATCTCTCCACACACCACCATCTCTCCCCACACCACCACCATCTCTCCACACACCACCATCTCTCCACACACCATCATCTCTCCACACACCATCATCTCTCCACACACCACCAGTCTCTCTCCACACACCACCACCATCTCTCCACACACCACCACCATCTCTCCACACACCACCATCTCTCCACACACCACCATCATCTCTCCACACACCACCATCATCTCTCCCCACACCATCATCTCCCCACACACCGCCATCATCTCTCCACACACCACCATCTCTCCACACACCACCACCATCTCTCCACACACCACCATCTCCCCACACACCACCATCATCTCTCCACACACCACCATCATCTCCCCACACACCACCATCATCTCCCCACACACCACCATCATCTCCCCACACACCACCATCATCTCTCCACACACCACCACCATCTCTCCACACACCACCATCTCTCCACACACCACCATCATCTCTCCACACACCACCATCTCTCCACACACCATCACCATCTCTCCACACACCACCATCTCTCCACACACCACCATCATCTCCCCACACACCACCACCATCTCTCCACACACCACCATCTCTCCACACACCATCACCATCTCTCCACACACCATCATCTCTCCACACACCACCATCATCTCTCCACACACCACCACCATCTCTCCACACACCACCATCTCTCCACACACCACCATCTCTCCACACACCATCACCATCTCTCCACACACCATCATCTCTCCACACACCACCATCATCTCTCCACACACCACCACCATCTCTCCACACACCACCATCTCTCCACACACCACCATCATCTCCCCACACACCACCACCATCTCTCCACACACCACCATCTCTCCACACACCACCATAATCTCTCCACACACCACCATCATCTCTCCACACACCATCACCATCTCTCCACACACCACCATCTCTCCACACACCACCATCATCCCTCCACACACCACCATCATCTCTCCACACACCACCATCTCTTCATCTACCACCATGTTCCCCCGCCTCCCTCTTTGTCTCCCTGTTGTCTCGTCCACCTGCACCACACCACCACCACCAGGGTCCATATTACCGGACAGCAGTATTAGGGGTTTTCCCCGGGGGAACTACAGGTCCGCACCACCGACCACCTCACACACAGGTGCAGCCCCCCCTAATAAACTCTGCAGCGGCCCCCAGAAGAGAGAGAGAACTTAGGGAAGCACCAGAGAGTAGTCTGCACCTGTGGAAGCCTTTGTGCCCACCTGAGACTGTGACAAGTCTGTGAGTGAGGTTGTGGTGCACCACAAGGCCCAGGCATCCCGCAGATAACAGCACTACACTCACTCTGCAGCTCTCAGTGTATCCCCTCATTCCAGAACTCAGCGCTGCACACAGGAGAGGCCTAGCCACCCACAGGCCTTACAACTACTACTACTACCACCATCATCCTCTCCTCACACCATCTCACTCTCTTCAACACCCTGGCTTGCTGCATGTGTGTCTTGTGTATGTTGTTGTGTTTGTGTTGTTGGTGTGTTAGTATGTTTGTGGGGTGTGGATAGTGTGTATGTTTGTGTTTGTGTGTATGGTGTTGATGTGTGTATGTGTGGTGTTGGTTAGTGTGGTGTTGGTATGTTTGTGGTGTGTATGTGTGTGAGTATGTTTGTGGGGTGTGGATAGTGTGTATGTTTGTGTGTTGGTGTGTATGGGTGTTGGTGTTGGTGTGTGTGGTGTGTATTTGGTGTTGTGAGTATGGTGTTAGTGTGTGTGTGTGTATGTATGTGTGTGTGGTGTTTGTGTGTATGTATGTGTGTTTTGTGGTGTGTATTTGGTGTTGGTGGGTATGTATGTGTGTTTGTGTGGTGTTGGTGTGTATGTGTGTGTGTATTTGGTGTTAGTGTGTGTGAATGTGGTGTATGTGTGTTGGTGTGTGTTTGTGGTGTGTATTTGGTGTTAGTGTGTGTCAAAAAACAGCAATAGCAGTCAAATGAAATCTATAACTTAGGAACTTTATATAACATGTATAAGCACCAAAAAACAGCACAACAAATAGTTTCTTTATATAAAAAGTGAGCAGGAGAATAATCTATAATTTACAGACTGTTTCACGCGGATAAACACATTTTGCATCTGGTTTTACATCTCCGGAGGCTTCAGGAATAAAATGGTCTCCAAGCTGCTGACGCCCCAAAACAAATGTAAGAGAGACGGGCGAGTAGTCTGAGGGTGCCCGAACCTGTGACCTTATAGGCAGTGTCCTACCTGCATGTGAATGCTGCGTCTGAAGCCACGCCCCCTTGGATGATTTCTGATATTGTACAAGGAGGCATGGTCTCAGACATGTTTACATGCAGGAACACAACCTTAGAGACACCCCAGCTTTACAGTTATTAGCCGGGTAACCCCCTGGCGGGGTATGGGGGGGGGGGGACTTCTGGCACTCCTAAATCCTGGACCCAAATTCCAGTTCTATACATCATCACTGAGTAAACTATTGTTACTGGTGTATATATAGGATCTCCAGAACTGACATAATTGATAAAGCGAGCAGCCTCAGTGACAGAAAATCTTTCCCACAGTGCTGCCCTTATGCCTAAAAGTGGCCATACACCTTCATTGGAAAATCACTGCCCAACCCCTTTGTTCTAGGAGAAATAAGCCTTAACCCTATCCTTACCATAGAGAACACAGGAACCCTCTGCTGTAGACAACATTCCTATGTATAGGGAGGACCGGGCTGGATGGGAGAGACAACTGTTGGCTGGTTGACTGTTTGGCCATCAGTCATCTCTCCTGTCCGACCCATTTCTGTGGGGAAGGATTAAAGGGGTACTCCAGTCAGTGTGGGTGCACTTGTTTACTGGGACTGGGGAGGAGGTGGCCGAGGAAAAAGACGTCCACTCACCTCCCCGGTTCCAGCGGCAGGTCCCGCATCGCGGCGCTCCGGTGCCCGGTTCCTGGTCGCTTCCGGGTGTCTGACGTGGGCCCGAGACGTCACGTCTCAGGTCCGCTCAGGGAAGGAGGCGGGATCTGAGTGGACTTGAAACGGATCCCGCCTCCTTCACTGAGTGAACTGGGAACTGGGCACCAGAGCGTCGCGATGCGGGACCCGCCGCTGGAACCGGGGAGGTGAGTGGACGTCTTTTTCCTCGGCCACCTCCTCCCCGGTCCAAGTAAAAAAGTGCCCTCACACTGGAGTACCCCTTTAAGGCTTTTCTATACCAGAACAAAGGGGTCAGGCAGTGATTTTCCATCAGGTCTGACCCCTTTCACCACCGTCATCATCTGATGATAGACGGCAGGTCCGGAGGACTAAAGTATAAGGTGTACGTGACCCTAAATGTAATTGTAGCCCTGTCAGAGAAGTACCGTGCCTGCACCCCCCTCCCCCAAACCTAAGTCTTCACTAGATAAAGCAACGACGTCCCATGGTCACCTGCTTGTAAACTCCACATTCTGCTAAACAGAGAAAACGGTTTATAAATAATTGGACCTTTTCTATATTACACATTGTTCCTCTGATCCTTCTACCTGGGACGTTGCAGAGAACGTTCCCATCGTCTATAACTGCAATAACGTGGAGTCAGGACGTTAGTGATGGGGAAATGTTCATAACAGCTGATGGCTATTAATCCATTAGAGTGAGGGAGGGGTGACGGGGGCCCACGATGGGGCCATGCGGTCATGTGCGGAGACGTCGTACTGGGCGTCTTCTATGTCCGTGCTCCCCCCCTCATATAGAGGAGACCCCAGAGAGGGCGACGGAACAATCTGATTGTACGGTGCGTAGTGAGCGGAGGAGCTTCTTATATACTGAGATCCCAGACCGCTGGCAATGCCGCCGGCTTGTGTAAGTGATCCGATGGCGCTGTTACTGACCGACCACAGACTCGGATACTGGCTGCAAGAGAAGAAGAAGCTTATATTACTAGGCTGCACAATGAGGGCTCCGGCCGCGGTCACACTGCGTTTCTGCAATCCGTTTTCCATTTTCCGTTTTCCTTTTTTTTTTCTTTTTAAACAGCTGCATTTCTGTCCATCCATTTCGATCTGTTTTTCCATTGTCTTCCATTACACAAAAACTTGGTCAA
Organism: Dendropsophus ebraccatus; assembly: GCA_027789725.1. Lineage (NCBI taxonomy): Eukaryota > Metazoa > Chordata > Amphibia > Anura > Hylidae > Dendropsophus > Dendropsophus ebraccatus. Next base: position 1,881,950 of record JAQFWZ010000016.1, read on the forward strand.
AGTCAATGGAAAAGCGGATCCAAAGGGATCACACACAATTTCATCCATATTTTACATCTATTTTTTTTCACCAGTTTTTTGTTTGCATAAAACGAATGGAAAAGAAAAGTGGACAACAAAAACTCATCGTAATCCCGGCCTGAGGTCAATTGAACATATACACTTTATTTTTTGGATGCCAAAACAAATGCAGTAGTGTGCAATCTGTATGGTTTTCCATTGGCTTCCATTATAAAAAAAAAAAAAAAAAAAAAGGGGCAAAACTGATGGATTTTTTTTTTTTTGCTTACACAAAAAATGTGGTCGACCATTGTACCGCTTTACATTAAAAGTGACCAGACTGCAAAAACGCATTATGAACCCAGGTAAAAACGCTGCCCATGACAGAACAATCCATTTTATGTTTCCTTACTGGGGACAGCAGACTCGTACAGCACAGCAGGGACAGAGCGTACGGCATGGCAGCTTCCAGCCACCAGGGGGAGCTCACCACAGCACACTCGTACAGCACAGCAGAGACAGCGTATGGCATTGCAGCTTCCAGCCACCAGGGGGAGCTCACCACAGCACACTCGTACAGCACAGCAGGGACAGCGTATGGCATTGCAGCTTCCAGCCACCAGGGGGAGCTCACCATAGCACACTTGTACAGCACAGCAGGGACAGAGCATACAGTATGGCACCTTCCAGCCACCAGAGGGAGCTCACCATAGCACACTGGTACAGCACAGCAGGGACAGTGCAGGGTATGGCAGGCTAAAAATGATCACAGCTGCTGGTGTTCTTTTCGGCGGGCATGCTTCCAAGAAAAAACTTTGCTAGGTTTTATGTTTGGGTGAGAACTTATAGAACTTATAGCAATTCAGAAAAAACTTTTGGGGAAACGGTGTATGAATACATACCAGGAACTAGAGGAAGTGCCGTTTGTATGGTTTAGTGATAACATCCCATTGTGCGTTTGCATCTGTAAGCTGGGCCAGTGCTCATTGGACTGAAATACGGGAAGACACGCTGAGGAATTCTCTGTGAAACTCGCTGTAGGAAAATGGTGTTTAAGAAGAATTTAGAAGGCGCTCGGTAACAAGGCGGTAACATGCAGGTCAGCTTATTGTTAGTTCTGATGACAACTAATGGTGAATAACTCCACGAGGGATATTTCGGTGACAGGGTGTCAATGAGGCGGGGCCTAGAGCATCCCTAGGCCCCGCCTCATTGACACCCAGCCGCCAAAATAAAAGTTGTTTTTACAACAGGCAGACCCCGGGACTGGACATCAAAACAGTACCCTCAGCATGGGGGGGGCTCTCCAGATTGGCTTTGAACCCCTCCCATTCCCCGCTCCTTGACATAATAAAACTGTTCCCTTATGTGGCCGTAAGCCGCTGCTCTAACTTCCTATCACCTCATTTTCATTTCTACAATTCAGAGAATATTTATCTATTTCACCAATACTGAAGCAGTGACTTACGTGGAGAGTTGTTCCTGTGGGTGTACGGGCTGCTATAGGGGGACGCCCGGTGGTTTCTCAGTGTGGTGTATCTTTCACAGCCATGAGATGAAGGAAGGGGCAGCGAGGCTCCAAACTGAGAATGGTGATTGGTGGACGTGCAGAGCGAACTGGACCCTGGAATCAGCCAGCTGCCCACTGGAAGACACAGCAAACACAAAATTATCTCACCGCATTGCTATTAAAGGGACACTCTAGACAAAAATCTTTTCTTTCAAATCAACTGGTGCCAGAAAGTTATATAGATTTGTAATTTACTTCTGTCTACCAATACTTATCAGCTGCTGTATGTCCTGCAGGAAGTGGTGTATTCCCTCCAGTCTGACACAGTGCTCTCTGCTGCCACCTCTGTCCATGTCAGGAACTGTCCAGAGCAGCAGCAAATCCCCATAGAAAACCTCTCCTGCTCTGGACAGTTCCTGACATGGACAGAGGTGGCAGCAGAGAGCACTGTGTCAGACTGGAGAGAATACACCACTTCCTGCAGGACATACAGCAGCTGATAAGTACTGGAAGACTGGAGATTTTTAAATATAAGTAAATTACAAATCTCTTGCTCTTTCTTACACCAGTTGATTTATAAGAAAAATATAATGGCTGGAGTACCCCTTTAAACGATTACAGATCAGGTAAATACAGAAATAAGAGGGTTGCTGCAGAAATTTATGCAACTTAAAACCAATGATTTAAAATAAGGTAACGGAAATGTAAAAGTGAAAATGTAGAAAGGACAACAGGAAAGCTGCACTGTGTGAATTCAGCCACATGGAGCTGTTTCTATATCCGACATGGCTGACAGTGTGCACTGTTATTGCGGATGACACTTACATTGCGTATATCCAGATTGCTGGTTGTTTTCTGCTTCATCGATGAAGTTTTTGTGGTCACTCCTGTCAATCCCAAGCAAAAGGCTGGATTAATTTTTTTAATCTATTACATTTAAATTCACATATTAACTACTTAAAGGGGTACTCTGGCAAAAAATATTTTTCTTTCAAATCAACCAGTTTAAGAAAGTTATATGTATTTTTAATTTACTTCTACTTGAAAATCTCCAGTCTTCCAGTACTTATCAGCTGCTGTATGTCCTGCAGGAAGTGGTGTATTCTCTCCAGTCTGACACAGTGCTCTCTGCTGCCACCTCTGTCCATGTCAGGAACTGTCCAGAGCAGCAGCAAATCCCCATAGAAAACCTTTCCTGCTCTGGACAGTTCCTGACATGGACAGAGGTGGCAGCAGAGAGCACTGTGTCAGAGTGGAGAGAATACATTACTTCCTGCAGGACATACAGCAGCTGATAGGTACTGGAGGACTGGAAATTTTTTTATAGAAGTAAATTACATATCTGTATAACTTTCTTAAACTATTTGATGTGAAAGGAAAAAAATCACTGGATTATTCATTTAAGTGTCTCTCTTATCATAAACTGCCCTCCACCTTCTTTTCTTTTTCTTCTGTATGTTCTATCTTATGTTCTCTCAATTTTTCTCAAACTCTCAATAATCTACAATAGTCATTAGCTGCACCAGTTAATTTGAAAGAAAAAAAAAATCACCGGAGTACCCCTTTAAGGCACCTCAGTAAAGTTCAAAATAGATTTATTTAGACACTAAGGAGGAGATTTATCAGACATGGTGTAAAGTGAGACTGGCCCAGCTGCCCCCGGCAACCAATCAGATTCCACCTCTCATTTTCCAAAAAGTCTGTGAGGAATGAGAGGTGGAATCTGATTGGTTGCCGGGGGCAGCTGGGCCAGTCTCACTTTACACCATGTCTGATAAATCTCCCGCTAAATCTGCAAACTACAATGTGACATTTTGAGAAGGTTTATATTAATGTGACTTTTAGGAGGTCTTTGTGGAGCGTAACACACATGGAGCGTAACACACATGGAGCGTAGCACACATGGAGCGTAGCACACATGGAACGTAACACACATGGAGCGTAACACACATGGAGCGTAGCACACATGAAGCGTAACACACATGGAGCGTAACACACATGGAGCGTAACACACATGGAGCGTAACACACATGGAGCGTAGCACACATGGAGCGTAACACACATGGAGCGTAGCACACATGGAGCGTAACACACATGGAGCGTAACACACATGGAGCGTAACACACATGGAGCGTAACACACATGGAGCGTAACACACATGGAGCGTAGCACACATGAAGCGTAACACACATGGAGCGTAGCACACATGGAGCGTAACACACATGGAGCGTAGCACACATGGAGCGTAACACACATGGAGCGTAGCACACATGGAGCGTAACACACATGGAGCGTAGCACACATGAAGCGTAACACACATGGAGCGTAGCACACATGGAGCGTAACACACATGGAGCGTAACACACATGGAGCGTAACACACATGGAGCGTAACACATATGGATTGTAACACACATGGAGCGTAACACACATGGAGCGTAACACACACATGGAGCGTAACACACACATGGAGCGTAACACACACATGGAGCGTAACACACATGGAGCGTAACACACATGGAGCGTAACACACACATGGAGCGTAACACACACATGGAGCGTAACACACACATGGAGCGTAACACACATGGAGCGTAACACACATGGAGCGTAACACACACATGGAGCGTAACACACACATGGAGCGTAACACACACATGGAGCGTAACACACACATGGAGCGTAACACACATGGAGCGTAACACACATGGAGCGTAACACACATGGAGCGTAACACACATGGAGCGTAACACACATGGAGCGTAACACACATGGAGCGTAACACACACATGGAGCGTAACACACATGGAGCGTAACACAAGGGGAAGATTGGTGACTCTTTATATTCAGTCCATAGACCCAAATCCAACAGGGAATATAGGAGATTAGTGACACACGGCCGCTAGATGTGCAATTGGGTCACCGATCTGTTATTTCTTTCCATATATTTCTCCCTTCTGTAGCCCGACCGGTGGTGGGAATAGGAGGGATTAGTGCAGGCATTGTCCCCGTGTGGAGTAACCCCTGTGGGTGGGGATCCTGCCGTCAGGAGCATCTGTCCCCTTATGCTCGGGCTGAACCTCCTCTCCCTCTTTTTATGGGCGCCTCCTCCTCTCCCTCCTTTTATGGGCGCCTCCTCCTCTCCCTCCTTTTATGGGCGCCTCCTCCTCTCCCTCCTTTTATGGGTGCCTCCTCCTCTCCCGCTGGCAGGGCACGCTGATCTGGGTAGATGGTGCCATTGATCACTGTGTATGTGTGGTGTCTTATGGGTTTCCTGCCATCATTGCCTGCTCTCCTGCTCGTTCTTACCATATACAATACTCTTCGGAGCTGAGTACAGCTTGTATGTCCATGCATCATCCTATATACTATATACATTGTCCATGCATCATCCTATATACTATATACATTGTCCATGCATCATCCTATATACTATATACATTGTCCATGCATCATCCTATATACTATATACATTGTCCATGCATCATCCTATATGCTATATACATTGTCCATGCATCATCCTATATGCTATATACATTGTCCATGCATCATCCTATATACATTGTCCATGCGTCATCCTATATACTATATACATTGTCCATGCATCATCCTATATACATTGTCCATGCCTCATCCTATATACTATATACATTGTCCATGCATCATCCTATATACTATATACAGCACTGGGGTTCTCTGTACAATGATTCCCATTCCAGGAGTTTACATCCATGTCTTACCTGTTGGCGGCCCCTGTTCTCCCCCCTTACTCCTGGTTTTATACACTGTATATAAATAGTCACCATTGTCACTCTTTGTTATACTTGGTAAAGACCTTTAGGGTTGAAACGTTGCATTTTCCCTGTACCTGATGATGTAAATAAACGACTTTTATCTATTCCAGTCTTTGTGGCCACACGTAGGATTGGGCGCCCTCCATCCATTACCTACAGCTGGATATTTTGGTGCCTGGTTCTTTGGTTATGCTAGATCCCTTGTTACTGGCATGTCAGAAGTTATTGATCGCATGGGTCACTGCTGAAACCCGCTGTGATCAGTAGATATAGCCGTGGGGGCGGCAGCATCCACTCCCGGACGTATCTCTGTAACGGCCAGTTCCGATCATGTAAGTCTATTCAGCTACGTGGTTGGAGTTCTTAGCCTCCCGGGCAGTAGATGGCGCTGCTGCTGCGCTCTCTCCCCAGCTTTATCTCCTGATCACATCAGGTCTCAGCAGTCTCATGACGTGTCAGAGGTCACTTTTCTTGCCAGTGACTCTCTAAGTGGTTACACGGCAGAATATTAGTCACGCACCTTTCTTTTGCATCCAGGAAAGCTTTGGCAAATGGGTTGTGCTTGATTTTAAGGGCCGTTATCTGAAAAACAAAAGAAACCTATCAGTTTCTTTCTCTGAGAACTATTGGTAAGAATATTTGCCTTGTTTTATACCTCTTAACCACAAATTCTTCAAAAAAAAAGAATATTTATTTATTTTACAAAAAAACAAAAAACAAACAAACCCCTAAACATAAATGGAGTGGGACACGCGGCGCAGACGCAGGAGCATTAACCAGCGCACAGAAATATATTGTACAAGTCCATTAGGGGAACTTAAACTGTTTTTTGTTGTTTTTTTTTTTTAAGTAAAAAACGTTTTTTAAAAATTTGGATATAAAATCTTCTCCATAATAAAAAAATAAACAAATCAGCCACCGTCTCATAAAAAAGTATTAGAAAAAAACAACAGAAAAATATTTCCTCTTCTAATTAATAATTTTTTTTCAGAACTATTAAAATAGAAAGTAAATGAAAAGGCGAACGCTGAGAATGGAAAGAAAAAGTGAGGGCCAGGATTTTATTTTATTTATTTATTTATTTTTTTTTAGTTCCATCATATCCCACAAAAAAATCAAAAAAAAAAAGTGATTAAAAATGCAGCGTTAACCCATTATTTCTGAGTGCTGAGCGGGTAACAATCATCCGTCTGAGATGAGACGCTAATAAATCCATCGCGCACAGAAGGTGGAAAATTCTCCGGGTGAGATGTTTTCCCGGCACCTATCTGTGACTTTTCAGAGGTAGGTGAGGATTTCTGGGTGCACCTTGTAAACTCCCCTCTGACTAATATTGGCTTCTGACATATTTTTAACCCCTTCCAGACACCGGTCATGTACACAGCGCTGCTGGGAAGCGGTCTGACACACCTCTATGGTATTGGCAAATAGCAGACATAGTCCACAACATCTGCAGCCGGAGCAGTGTGCAATATACAGCTGTAATATACATCACCACAGCCAGGATCGGAGATATCTCCAGTGGTGGCCATTCAATCTTTTAGCTCTCAACACTATAACAGAAGAACTTAAAGGGCAACTCCAGCAAAACTGTTCTTCATTCAAATCAACTGGTGTCATAAAGTTATATAGATTTGTAATTTACTTCTATTAAAAAAATCTCCAGTCTTCCACTACTTATCAGCTGCTGTATGTTCTGCAGAAAGTGGTGCATTCTCTCCAGTCTCTCAGTACCTATCAGCTACTGTATGTCCTGCAGGAAGTGGTGTATTCTCCCCAGTCTGACACAGTGCTCTCTGCTGCCACCTCTGTCCATGTCAGGAACTGTCCAGAGCAGGAGAGGTTTTCTATGGGGATTTGCTGCTGCTCTGGACAGTTCCTGACATGGACAGAGGTGGCAGCAGAGAGCACTGTGTCAGACTGGAGAGAATACACCACTTCCTGCAGGGCATACAGCAGCTGGTAAGTACTGGAAGAATGAAGATTTTTTTTTTTATAGAAGTAAATTACAAATCACTGGCATGTTCTGGCACCATTTGATTTGAATTATTATTTTTTTTTTACTGGAGTTTCCCTTTAAGAATAGCCCCATGTTATGGATACCAACACAAGTGTTAGGATCCGTTCACATGGAGCAAAACTGTCGGAATCCCGCCACCCTTCGTGTCATAATGACAGTCTATGGGACGCTGAAGAATGAGGCTGGCGGGATTGCTCTGTGTGAATGAAGCTCTATTCACGTGCTAAGTCTTCTAGTGTGAGTAAAATAGGCAATCGTAAGATTAATAAAGTGATGAGAAATAAAAAATACTAAAAAACAAGCAAAACCTTTCATGTATTATGTAAAAAAAAAAGAATCCCCAATAATAATGAAAATCAAGTTACTAATCACAAAAACAATGAAAAAACATAAAACAATAAACTATATTAGATAGATAGATAGGAGATAGATAGGAGATAGATAGATAGATAGATAGGAGATAGATAGATAGATAGATAGATAGATAGATAGATAGATAGATAGATAGGAGATAGATAGATAGATAGATAGATAGATAGGAGATAGATAGGAGATAGATAGATAGATAGATAGATAGATAGATAGATAGATAGATAGATAGATAGATAGGAGATAGATAGATAGATAGATAGGAGATAGGAGATAGATAGGAGATAGATAGGAGATAGATAGATAGATAGGAGATAGATAGGAGATAGGTAGATAGATAGGAGATAGATAGGAGATAGATAGATAGGAGATAGATAGATAGATAGGAGATAGATAGATAGATAGATAGATAGATAGATAGATAGATAGGAGATAGATAGGAGATAGATAGGAGATAGATAGATAGATAGGAGATAGATAGATAGGAGATAGATAGATAGGAGATAGATAGGAGATAGATAGATAGATAGGAGATAGATAGATAGATAGATAGATAGATAGATAGATAGGAGATAGGAGATAGATAGATAGATAGATAGATAGATAGATAGATAGATAGATAGATAGGAGATAGATAGATAGATAGATAGATAGATAGATAGGAGATAGATAGATAGATAGATAGATAGATAGATAGGAGATAGATAGATAGATAGGAGATAGATAGATAGATAGGAGATAGATAGATAGGAGATAGATAGATAGGAGATAGATAGATAGGAGATAGATAGATAGATAGATAGATAGATAGATAGATAGATAGATAGGAGATAGGAGATAGATAGATAGATAGATAGATAGATAGATAGATAGATAGATAGATAGATAGATAGGAGATAGATAGATAGATAGGAGATAGATAGATAGGAGATAGATAGATAATAGATAGCAGATAGATAGATAGATAGATAGATAGATAGGAGATAGATAGGAGATAGATAGATAGATAGATAGATAGATAGATAGATAGATAGGAGATAGATAGATAGATAGATAGATAGATAGATAGGAGATAGATAGATAGATAGATAGATAGGAGATAGATAGATAGATAGATAGGAGATAGATAGATAGATAGATAGATAGATAGATAGATAGGAGATAGATAGATAGGAGATAGATAGATAGATAGATAGATAGATAGATAGATAGGAGATAGATAGATAGGAGATAGATAGATAGATAGATAGATAGATAGATAGATAGGAGATAGATAGATAGATAGATAGATAGATAGATAGGAGATAGATAGATAGATAGATAGATAGATAGATAGGAGATAGATAGATAGATAGGAGATAGATAGATAGGAGATAGATAGATAATAGATAGCAGATAGATAGATAGATAGATAGGAGATAGATAGATAGATAGATAGATAGATAGATAGATAGATAGATAGATAGGAGATAGATAGATAGATAGATAGATAGATAGATAGATAGATAGATAGGAGATAGATAGATAGGAGATAGATAGATAGATAGATAGGAGATAGATAGATAGATAGATAGATAGATAGATAGATAGGAGATAGATAGATAGGAGATAGATAGATAGATAGATAGATAGATAGATAGATAGATAGATAGGAGATAGATAGATAGGAGATAGATAGGAGATAGATAGATAGATAGATAGATAGATAGGAGATAGATAGATAGATAGATAGATAGGAGATAGATAGATAGATAGATAGATAGATAGATAGATAGATAGATAGATAGATAGGAGATAGATAGATAGATAGATAGGAGATAGATAGATAGGAGATAGATAGATAGATAGGAGATAGATAGATAGATAGATAGATAGATAGATAGATAGATAGATAGATAGGAGATAGATAGGAGATAGATAGATAGGAGATAGATAGATAGATAGGAGATAGATAGATAGATAGATAGATAGGAGATAGATAGGAGATAGATAGATAGGAGATAGATAGATAGATAGGAGATAGATAGATAGATAGATAGATAGGAGATAGATAGATAGATAGATAGATAGATAGATAGATAGATAGGAGATAGATAGGAGATAGATAGGAGATAGATAGATAGGAGATAGATAGATAGATAGGAGATAGATAGATAGATAGATAGATAGATAGATAGATAGATAGGAGATAGATAGGAGATAGATAGATAGATAGATAGATAGATAGATAGGAGATAGATAGATAGATAGGAGATAGGAGATAGATAGATAGATAGATAGATAGATAGATAGGAGATAGATAGATAGATAGGAGATAGATAGATAGGAGATAGATAGATAATAGATAGCAGATAGATAGATAGATAGATAGATAGATAGATAGATAGGAGATAGATAGGAGATAGATAGATAGATAGATAGATAGATAGATAGGAGATAGATAGATAGATAGATAGATAGATAGATAGGAGATAGATAGATAGATAGATAGATAGATAGATAGATAGGAGATAGATAGATAGATAGATAGGAGATAGATAGATAGATAGATAGATAGGAGATAGATAGATAGATAGATAGATAGATAGATAGATAGATAGATAGGAGATAGATAGATAGGAGATAGATAGATAGATAGATAGGAGATAGATAGATAGGAGATAGATAGGAGATAGATAGATAGATAGATAGATAGATAGATAGGAGATAGATAGATAGATAGATAGATAGATAGATAGATAGATAGATAGGAGATAGATAGATAGGAGATAGATAGATAGATAGATAGATAGATAGATAGGAGATAGATAGATAGATAGATAGATAGATAGGAGATAGATAGGAGATAGATAGGAGATAGATAGATAGGAGATAGATAGATAGATAGGAGATAGATAGATAGATAGATAGATAGATAGGAGATAGATAGGAGATAGATAGATAGATAGATAGATAGGAGATAGATAGGAGATAGATAGGAGATAGATAGATAGATAGATAGATAGGAGATAGATAGGAGATAGATAGATAGATAGATAGATAGATAGATAGGAGATAGATAGATAGATAGATAGGAGATAGATAGATAGGAGATAGATAGATAGATAGATAGATAGATAGATAGATAGGAGATAGATAGATAGATAGATAGATAGATAGATAGGAGATAGATAGGAGATAGATAGATAGATAGATAAATAGATAGATAGATAGGAGATAGATAGATAGATAGATAGATAGATAGATAGGAGATAGATAGATAAATAGATAGGAGATAGATAGATAGATAGATAGATAGATAGATAGATAGATAGATAGGAGATAGATAGATAGGAGATAGATAGATAGATAGATAGATAGATAGATAGGAGATAGATAGATAGATAGATAGATAGATAGATAGGAGATAGATAGATAGATAGATAGATAGGAGATAGATAGATAGATAGATAGATAGATAGATAGGAGATAGATAGATAGATAGATAGATAGATAGATAGATAGGAGATAGATAGGAGATAGATAGATAGGAGATAGATAGATAGATAGATAGATAGATAGATAGATAGATAGGAGATAGATAGATAGGAGATAGATAGATAGATAGATAGATATATAGATAGATAGATAGGAGATAGATAGATAGATAGATAGATAGGAGATAGATAGGAGATAGATAGATAGGAGATAGATAGATAGATAGATAGATAGGAGATAGATAGGAGATAGATAGGAGATAGATAGATAGATAGATAGATAGGAGATAGATAGGAGATAGATAGATAGATAAATAGATAGATAGGAGATAGATAGATAGATAGATAAATAGATAGATAGATAGATAGATAGGAGATAGATAGGAGATAGATAGATAGATAGATAGATAGATAGATAGGAGATAGATAGATAGGAGATAGGAGATAGATAGATAGGAGATAGATAGATAGGAGATAGATAGATAGATAGATAGATAGGAGATAGATAGATAGATAGATAGGAGATAGATAGGAGATAGGAGATAGATAGATAGGAGATAGATAGGAGATAGATAGATAGATAGATAGGAGATAGATAGATAGGAGATAGATAGATAGATAGATAGATAGATAGATAGAAGATAGATAGATAGATAGATAGATAGATAGATAGATAGGTAGATAGATAGGAGATAGATAGATAGATAGATAAATAGATAGGAGATAGATAGATAGATAGATAGATAGATAGATAGATAGGAGATAGATAGATAGATAGATAGATAAATAGATAGGAGATAGATAGATAAGAGATAGATAGATAGATAGATAGATAGGAGATAGATAGATAGATAGGAGATAGATAGATAGGAGATAGATAGATAGATAGGAGATAGATAGATAGGAGATAGATAGGCGATAGATAGATAAGAGATAGATATATAGATAGATAGATAGTAGATAGATAGTAGATAGATAGGAGATATATAGATAGTAGATAGATAGTAGATAGATAGGAGATATATAGATAGATAGGAGATAGATAGATAGATAGATAGATAGATAGATAGATAGATAGATAGGAGATAGATAGGCGATAGATAGTAGATAGATAAATAGAATGTATAGAATACTATATATATATTTATATATATTTATACCTCTTCATTCTGGTAAGCTGTCACAGCGATAAATTGTGTTTCGGGGAAGGAGTGGCTGGTGATCATTTTCTGGGGTCCCCCGACTCGTACTATATGGATTCTGGGCTCATATTTATGTAATGAATTCAACATAATCTGTAAGAATAGATGACACATTGTTATACAGGTGGGATGGTAATATACGTAATGGAGAAGGTTGTCACCCTCTGCTAACCTCGTAATCGATGAATCCGCCTCAGCCACTTACACAGTTCTTGTCTTTGCTGTCAATTCCCTTTTTCTATTTGTCTTTATATAAAACACATAATACCGCTACATATATATAACACCATCATACCGCTATATATATATAACACCATCATACCGCTATATATATATATATATATATATAACCATCATACCACTATATATATATAAAACCATTATACCGCTATATATATAGCACCATAATACCGCTATATATGTATATAACACCATAATACCGCTATATATGTATATAACACCATAATACCGCTATATATATATAAAAAAAACTATAATACCGCTATATATATCATCGTAGTACCGCTATATGTATATATATGTAAATATAACACCATAATACCACTATATATAACACCATCTTACTGCTATATATAAATATAACACATCTTACCGCAATATATATATATATATATATATACACTGGTGGCTTGGATTACAAGTATAATCCGTTCCGGGACGGTGCTTGTAATCCAAATCCACTCTTATACCAAAGCAAATGTTCCCATAAGAAATCATAGAAATGCAGACAATTGGTTCCACCCCCCAAATATACTGATTATTATTCTGAATAACATGTAGAAGAGATGAAACAATGAGAAGCAGCAGAATCTGTGATATTATAAGTTCTTGCACAGTAATGGAGAGGATGGGAAACACAAGGGCGGACAGAGACTGCAGGGAGCAGGAAGGAATGAGCGGGGCAGATGTGGGCACATACATGCAGCATCTCTGTCCGGGGAGAGAGGGGTTACAGCTATGGAGAGATTACCTCCACAGTCCTGTCCCCTGATGTAAGCCCCAGCCTGAGGTGGATCTGCTATGATTGGAAGGTGAGGGAGACTTCCTGGGTCAGAGTACAGAGCTGCAGACCCTGCTATACAGACCATGCCCCTCCCCCACTCCCCTCCCACCCAGTACAGGGAGCTCTTACACCAAAGCAATGCTCTTACACCAAGTCACAATTTTGAAAAACTGTGAGCTCTTAAACCAAAACGCTCTTAAACCAAGTTACTCTTAAACCAAAGTACCACTGTATATATATGAAATACCATTATACCGCTATATATATAACACCATCATATACCGCTATATATATATAACACCATTATACCGCTACATATATGTAACACCATTATACCGCTATATATATAGATGTAATAGTGGTGATTACCTGTCCTTCCCCGTTCATCTTATTGGTCAGTTTGACTTTGCTGAAGGAGACGGGCGCTTTCATCCAGTGGGCCCCAAAGTTGGGGGAGTCGGGGTGAATGTAGACGCAGCTGGGGGCCTGTGGCTCCGGCTTCCCTCCTGGGACCCATTCCCCGTTCACGTACTTCCAGCGGTTATTATCAGCCGTCACAAAGTCCATCAGGAAGGAGTACATGGCGTTGGGGTCCAGACCCGTGACGCTGATCTTCAAAACAGGAAACATTCTCCTAAAGGGAAACAGCAGAAGTGTCAGTAAGTTGTCTGTCAGTAAGTGATCTCCACCTGGTCCTATCGGTCACTGACTAACGGGTGCTGACTAGAGATGAGTGAACCTGGAGCAGCTGGAGTCCACCCGAACTTTCGGCATGTGATTAGCGGTGGCTGCTGAAGTTGGATAAAGCCCTAAGGCTATGTGGAAATTATGGATATAGTCATTGGCCGTATCCATGTTTTCCAGACAACCTTAGAGCTTTATCCAAGTTCAGCAGCCGCCGCTAATCACATGCCGAACGATCGGGTTCGGATGGACTCAAACCTGAACCCGGTTCGCTCATCTCTAGTGCTGACCCCCCATAGATCAGCTGATCAGTGCCAGTGTGGTCCTATAGGTCACTGACTGAGGGGTGCTGACCCCCCATAGATCAGCTGATCAGTGCCAGTGTGGTCCTATAGGTCACTGACTGAGGGGTGCTGACGCCCCATAGATCAGCTGATCAGTGTCAGTGTGGTCCTATAGGTCTCTGACTGAGGGGTGCTGACGCCCCATAAATCAGCACGATCAGCTGATCAGTGCCAGTGTGGTGCTGGAAATAAACCTTGTACAGGAGCAGCATCCCTTGTGGATACTGTCAGCCATGAATAGTTTTAGGCCAGAAAACCCTTTAAGGCTATGCTCCCACAAGGTCTATTTTAGCCGCTTTGTGACCATTTTTTGGCCGTTTATCATTTTGGCATCAAAGCACGGATGTAATTTGCATAAACCGGCTGCGTTCTGCGCCAAAATGATGAACGCCCAAAGAACGATCAAAAAAGGACATTGTGGGAACATAGCCCAAAAGTGTTAGGATTATTAGTACTGTCCCCTGTCCCAGAGGCTGTGAGGCCCGGGCAGTAGCGCCCCCTTAGGGACCTGACGAAAAGTTCGCTTTTTTTCCATTACTTAAAAAGTTTGCTGAGAAATTTACCAAAAATATTAAAAGCACAAAGTCCAGTGCTGACGCAGAGTTATTGTCAGGGACCGTGTATACAATATATCTGGAGTACTGGGGCAGCAATGTAAAAGAAAAAACATCGCCCCTTCAGCATGTTTCACTGAGAACCGCAGCATCTTCAGGGAGCAGAACATGCCCATATAACTACAGTGTGCTCCCTGAAGATGCTGCGGTTCTCAGTGAAACATGCTGAAGGGGCGATGTTTTTTCTTTTACATTGCTGCCCCAGTACTCCAGATATATTGTATACACGGTCCCTGACAATAACTGTGCGTCAGCACTGGTATATGGGTTTTTTATATTTTTGGGAAATATCTCAGCAAACTTTTTAAGTAATTAAATAAAAGTGAAATTTTAGTCAGGTCCCTAAGGGGGCGCTACTGCCCGGGCCTCACAGCCTCTGGGACAGGCGATAGTGGTCATATTGGACCCCAAACCTCCGAGTTGGAGGACTTGTGATTGTTGAGGGTTATTAGTGCAGACATGTAAGCTCAGATCGCACTGGGTTTCAGTCCTGAGTTCCTCTATGTTTGTAGGTTACAGCTGGGTGAAGGGCCCGGCCACACCCTGCACTCTCTGGTCGGCTCTCTCAGGGCCCATTATCCATCATTGCTAGTGAAGAAAGCCGCCATTAAGAAACTACGCCCCCTGCAGGGCCAAAACATTAAAATGGCACGACTGGTTTAATCTGCCCAAAATAAGCGCAAACACCTTCATAAATCCACCTACTACGGCTACTATGTACGCTGCACGCACAAACTCTGCAGTAACCACAATGATGATGTATGTGCCTCTTATTATTTATATATATTGTATATTAGATGGTAAAAAATGGACTGTAAGTATTTCCCTTTATGGCTAGGTTCACACGCCGTCTTTTTTTGTCCATTTAATGGCCGTTTTTTTTGGATGTCTGCATTTTTGTTATTTTGAAATTGCATATGGCATTGCAAAATAACAGACGTCATTTGGCCTCAAAAAGACAGACGTCCAAAAAGACGGACAAGATTCCCATACTATCCCCCCCCCTCTATAGTGTACTCAATTTCCGTACTATCCCCCCCCTCTATAGTGTACACGATTCCCGTACTATCCCCCCCACCTCCATAGTGTACACGATTCCTGTACTATACCCCCCCCTCTATAGTGTACACGATTCCTGTACTATCCCCCCTCTATAGTGTACACGATTCCTGTACTATCCCCCCTCTATAGTGTACACGATTCCTGTACTATCCCCCCCTCTATAGTGTACACGATTCCCATACTATCCCCCTCTATAGTGTACACGATTCCTGTACTATCCCCCCTCTATAGTGTACACGATTCCTGTACTATCCCCCCCTCTATAGTGTACACGATTCCTGTACTATCCCCCCCCTCTATAGTGTACACGATTCCTGTACTATCCCCCCTCTATAGTGTACACGATTCCTGTACTATCCCCCCTCTATAGTGTACACGATTCCCATACTATCCCCCTCTATAGTGTACACGATTCCTGTACTATCCCCCCCTCTATAGTGTACACGATTCCCATACTATCCCCCCTCTATAGTGTACACGATTCCTGTACTATCCCCCCTCTATAGTGTACACGATTCCCGTACTATCCCCCCCTCTATAGTGTACACGATTCCCATACTATCCCCCCTCTATAGTGTACACGATTCCTGTACTATCCCCCCCACTATAGTGTACATGATTCCTGTACTATCCCCCCCTCTCTATAGTGTACACGATTCCCATACTATCCCCCTCTATAGTGTACACGATTCCTGTACTATCCCCCCCTCTATAGTGTACACGATTCCTGTACTATCCCCCCCTCTATAGTGTACACGATTCCCGTACTACCCCCCCTCTATAGTGTACACGATTCCTGTACTATCCCCCCCTCTATAGTGTACACGATTCCCATACTATCCCCCCTCTATAGTGTACACGATTCCTGTACTATCTCCCCCCTCTATAGTGTACACGATTCCCGTACTATCCCCCCTCTATAGTGTACACGATTCCTGTACTATCCCCCCCTCTATAGTGTACACGATTCCTGTACTATCCCCCCCTCTATAGTGTACACGATTCCCGTACTATCCCCCCTCTATAGTATACACGATTCCTGTACTATCCCCCCTCTATAGTGTACACAATTCCTGTACTATCCCCCCCCCTCTATAGTGTACACGATTCCCGTACTATCCCCCCCCCATAGTGTACACGATTCCTGTACTATCCCCCCCTCTATAGTGTACACGATTCCTGTACTATCCCCCCCTCTATAGTGTACACGATTCCTGTACTATCCCCCCCCCTATAGTGTACACGATTCCTGTACTATCCCCCCCCTCTATAGTGTACACGATTCCTGTACTATCCCCACCTCTATAGTGTACACGATTCCCGTACTATCCCCCCCCCATAGTGTACACGATTCCCGTACTATCCCCCCCTCTATAGTGTACACGATTCCCATACTATCCCCCTCTATAGTGTACACGATTCCTGTACTATCCCCCCCCCCTATAGTGTACACGATTCCCATACTATCCCCCCTCTATAGTGTACACGATTCCCATACTATCCCCCTCTATAGTGTACACGATTCCCGTACTACCCCCCCTCTATAGTATACACGATTCCCATACTATCCCCCCTCTATAGTGTACACAATTCCCGTACTATCCCCCCCTCTATAGTGTACACGATTCCTGTACTATCCCCCCCTCTATAGTGTACACGATTCCTGTACTATCCCCCCCTCTATAGTGTACACGATTCCTGTACTATCCCCCCCCCTATAGTGTACACGATTCCTGTACTATCCCCCCCTCTATAGTGTACACGATTCCCGTACTATCCCCCCCTCTATAATGTACACGATTCCTGTACTATCCCCCCTCTATAGTGTACACGATTCCTGTACTATCCCCCCTCTATAGTGTACACGATTCCCGTACTATCCCCCCTCTATAGTGTACACGATTCCTGTACTATCCCCCCTCTATAGTGTACACGATTCCTGTACTATCCCCCCTCTATAGTGTACACGATTCCTGTACTATCCCCCCTCTATAGTGTACACGATTCCTGTACTATCCCCCCCCTCCATAGTGTACACGATTCCTGTACTATCCCCCCTCTATAGTGTACACGATTCCCGTACTATCCCCCCCTCTATAGTGTACACGATTCCCGTACTATCCCCCCCCTCTATAGTGTACACGATTCCTGTACTATCCCCCCCCTCTATAGTGTACACGATTCCTGTACTATCCCCCCCCTATAGTGTACACGATTCCTGTACTATCCCCCCCTCTATAGTGTACACGATTCCTGTACTATCCCCCCCCTCCATAGTGTACACGATTCCTGTACTATCCCCCCCCTCTATAGTGTACACGATTCCTGTACTATCCCCCCTCTATAGTGTACACGATTCCCGTACTATCCCCCCCCTCTATAGTGTACACGATTCCTGTACTATCCCCCCTCTATAGTGTACACGATTCCTTTACTATCCCCCCTCTATAGTGTACACGATTCCCGTACTATCCCCCCCCTCTATAGTGTACACGATTCCTGTACTATCCCCCCTCTATAGTGTACACGATTCCCGTACTATCCCCCCCTCTATAGTGTACACGATTCCTGTACTATCCCCCCTCTATAGTGTACACAATTCCTGTACTATCCCCCCCCTCTATAGTGTACACAATTCCTGTACTATCCCCCCCTCTATAGTGTACACGATTCCCGTACTATCCCCCCCTCTATAGTGTACACGATTCCTGTACTATCCCCCCTCTATAGTATACACGATTCCCGTACTATCCCCCCCTCTATAGTGTACACGATTCCCGTACTATCCCCCCCCTCTATAGTGTACACGATTCCTGTACTATCCCCCCTCTATAGTGTACACGATTCCCGTACTATCCCCCCCCTCTATAGTGTACACGATTCCTGTACTATCCCCCCTCTATAGTGTACACAATTCCTGTACTATCCCCCCCCTCTATAGTGTACACAATTCCTGTACTATCCCCCCCTCTATAGTGTACACGATTCCTGTACTATCCCCCCTCTATAGTATACACGATTCCCGTACTATCCCCACCTCTATAGTGTACACGATTCCTGTACTATCCCCCCCCTCTATAGTGTACACGATTCCCGTACTATCCCCCCTCTATAGTGTACATGATTCCTATACTATCCCCCCCTCTATAGTGTACACCGATTCCTGTACTATCCCCCCTCTATAGTGTAGCACGATTCCCGTACTATCCACCCCCCCTATAGTGTACACGATTCCGTACTATCCCCCCTCTATAGTGTACACGATTCCGTACTATCCCCCCCCTCTATAGTGTACACGATTCCTGTACTATCCCCCCTCTATAGTGTACACAATTCCTGTACTATCCCCCCCCTCTATAGTGTACACAATTCCTGTACTATCCCCCCCTCTATAGTGTACACGATTCCCGTACTATCCCCCCCTCTATAGTGTACACGATTCCTGTACTATCCCCCCCCCTATAGTGTACACGATTCCTGTACTATCCCCCCTCTATAGTGTACACAATTCCTGTACTATCCCCCCCCTCTATAGTGTACACGATTCCCGTACTATCCCCCCCTCTATAGTGTACACGATTCCCGTACTATCCCCCCCCCCTATAGTGTACACGATTCCTAGTGTACACGATTCCTGTACTATCCCCCCTCTATAGTGTACACGATTCCCGTACTATCCCCCCCACCACTATAGTGTACACGATTCCTGTACTATCCCCCCTCTATAGTGTACACGATTCCCATACTATCCCCCCCCCTCTATAGTGTACACGATTCCTGTACTATCCCCCCTCTATAGTGTACACGATTCCCATACTATCCCCCCCCCTCTATAGTGTACACGATTCCCGTACTATCCCCCCCTCTATAGTGTACACGATTCCTGTACTATCCCCCCTCTATAGTGTACACGATTCCCGTACTATCCCCCCCCCCCTCTATAGTGTACACGATTCCCGTAGTATCCCCCCCCTCTATAGTGTACACGATTCCTGTACTATCCCCCCTCTATAGTGTACACAATTCCTGTACTATCCCCCCCTCTATAGTGTACACAATTCCTGTACTATCCCCCCTCTATAGTGTACACGATTCCCGTACTATCCCCCCCTCTATAGTGTACACGATTCCTGTACTATCCCCCCTCTATAGTGTACACAATTCCTGTACTATCCCCCCCCTCTATAGTGTACACAATTCCCGTACTATCCCCCCCTCTATAGTGTACACGATTCCTGTACTATCCCCCCCCCTATAGTGTACACGATTCCTGTACTATCCCCCCTCTATAGTGTACACAATTCCTGTACTATCCCCCCCCTCTATAGTGTACACGATTCCCGTACTATCCCCCCCTCTATAGTGTACACGATTCCCGTACTATCCCCCCCCCCTATAGTGTACACGATTCCTGTACTATCCCCCCTCTATAGTGTACACGATTCCCGTACTATCCCCCCCACCACTATAGTGTACACGATTCCCGTACTATCCCCCCTCTATAGTATACACGATTCCCGTACTATCCCCCCACCAAGAAGGAACACGGCCAAACTAATAATCATATAAGAATAATCATAAAATAATAGACATATATCAGATTCTGGAAAGCACAATGAGATTAATAGCCGTATACCTAAAATCTTCTCATGTCACATGACTTTCTAAGGCCGGGGTCACACTGCGTTTTTGCAGTTTTTTTTCATCTGTATTATGCAAAAGACGGATGAAAAAACGGATTATTTGCATCCATTTTGATCCGTTCTTCCATTAAAAGAAAAAAGGCTAAAAAAATGGATCTAAACGCATCGTTTTTTTTATTTACACAAAAACATGGACGATTTACTTTTTTTAATCCTTTTTTATATAATGAAAGCCAATGGAAAAATGGATCAAAACAGATGCAAATGTACCCGTTTTTTCATCCATCTTTTGCATAAAACGGATGAAAATAAATTGGATTGCAAAAACGCAGAGTGACCCCGGCCTTAGAAATCTATTGAATTAAACGAATATAAGAAATATGGGAAATAATATTACAGAATGTCATGAAATACACGGGGTAACCTGCTAGAGCTTGCCTTGTTGCCTTGTTGCCTTGTTGCCTTGTTGCTTTGTTACACTGTTATTTTGTTGCAGTCATGTACCCCCCGCCCTTCGGCCCCCACTTACCGGCCGTTTTTGGTGACTATCATCTCGTTCGTCAGCTCCTTGAAGCACTTCCACAGCTCGGTCTCCTCCAGGGTCACTTTCAGGCCCCGTTCGGTAGGGTCTCCCTTTTCGCTGCCGGCTTGGAGTTCATTCTCTACGGCCGTGAGGAGATGGTCCGTTCTGCACGGGAGACTTTTAGTGAAGTTTTCGCTGCTCGCAGTGCTCATGGTTACAGGCTGGCACCAAGCACTGACAACACTGGGGTCTGACTACTCTTTGGCCCCTCTAGGCTGGAGTCACACTGACATACTAGGGAGCTCATCAGTCGCCCTGCGGAGAGTCCCGGGATTGGTGCAGGATTCCTTTGATCTTGTCCTCTCTGGGCTGTGATTGGTGTATTCAGCATCTTCCCCAATTCTCACCTTAATGGCCCATCAGATGAAGTGAGAGTGTATGTAAATATCTAAATGTTTGCACCTACAAGGAAGACACAGTTGCCTTGAGGAAGAGGAGTGTCAGCAGCCGCCATAACCTTCTTTCAGGGTAATAGCCTTCATTAGGAATTAACACCTGGCAGAATTACAATTTTAAATCCAGCGGAGGTGTCTAGGTGAATGTGTGGCTGCTGCCCCCTCACACCTGGAGCACAGGAAATGTCCCTCTTCCTCCACTCATCAAAAGAGAGAAACTGCCCTGACTGGGAGCTGGAGGAAGCCTTAGAAATGGCGTATACCCTGACCGACCCGGCGTATATGAGGCCTGATACGTGATATGGAGAGACGGGAGAGGGATATCACATACAGACGTGTCCGCGCTAGGGTTCTCTTATTTATTAGTGGAACAGAAAACCATAAACTGAGGAGCAGAACGATGCAAAATGTGCAGGTTTTTATTGGTCCGTTTGCATTTCGGCTTTAAAACCCCCGACCTGTATACATCTATGTGCATCAGTCCGTATCCCATTGCATCAGTCCGTATCCGTTTGCATCAGTCCGTATTCATTTGCATCAGTCCGTATCCGTTTGCATCAGTCCGAATCCGTTTGCATCAGCCCGTATCCCATTGCATCAGCCGCTATTCCATTTGCATCAGCCCGTATCCGTTTGCATCAGTCCGTATCCCATTGCATCAGCCGCTATTCCATTTGCATCAGCCGCTATTCCATTTGCATCAGCCCGTATCCGTTTGCATCAGTCCGTATCCGTTTGCATCAGTCCGTATCCGTTTGCATCAGTCCGTATCCGTTTGCATCAGTCCGAATCCCTTTGCATCAGTCCGAATCCCTTTGCATCAGCCGCTATTCCATTTGCATCAGTCCGTATCCGTTTGCATCAGTCCATATCCGTTTGCATCAGTCCGAATCCCTTTGCATCAGTCCGAATCCCTTTGCATCAGCCGCTATTCCATTTGCATCAGTCCGTATCCGTTTGCATCAGTCGCTATTTCGTTTTCTATCAGTCCATATGCGTTTGCATCAGTCCATATCCGTTTGCATCAGTCGCTATTCCATTTGCATCAGTCGCTATTTCGTTTGCATCAGTCGCCATCCGCTTGCATCAGTTTGTATACCAATGTATTTTTCCTGTTCGGTCTCTCATCTCTTCTGCGCACGCTCAGTGAAAAACCAATAAAACGGATGTCAATGGAAATTCCTTCTGTTTAGATCCGTCCTTAATGTAAAAAAAAAACAGAAGTGCACTTTCCATTCAGGTTCCTTTTTTTGAAGGGAGAAAAGGTTGCATGCAGGATTTTTTTCTTCCATTAAAAAAAACAGAACTGTGACAGAATCCATGCAAACCATGCAAGTGTGACAGACGGAGCGCAGGTATGCGAGACGGAGCGCAGATATGACAAAGGGAGCGCAGGTATGCCAGACGGAGCGCAGGTATGCCAGACGGAGCCCAGGTATGCGAGACAGAGCCCAGGTATGCCAGACGGAGCGCAGGTATGCCAGACGGAGCCCAGGTATGCCAGACGGAGCGCAGGTATGCCAGACGGAGCGCAGGTATGCCAGACAGAGCCCAGGTATGCCAGACGGAGCGCAGGTATGCCAGACGGAGCCCAGGTATGCCAGACGGAGCGCAGGTATGCCAGACGGAGCGCAGGTATGCCAGACGGAGCCCAGGTATGCCAGACGGAGCGCAGGTATGCCAGACGGAGCCCAGGTATTACAGACGGAGCGCAGGTATGCCAGACGGAGCGCAGGTATGCCAGACGGAGCGCAGGTATGCGAGACAGAGCCCAGGTATGCCAGACGGAGCGCAGGTATGCCAGACGGAGCGCAGGTATGACAGAGGGAGCGCAGGTATGCCAGACGGAGCGCAGGTATGCCAGACTTAGCGCAGGTATGACAGATGGAGCGCAGGTATGCCAGACGGAGCGCAAGTATGCCAGACGGAGCGCAAGTATGACAGAGGGAGCGCAGGTATGCCAGAGGGAGCGCAGGTATGCCAGAGGGAGCGCAGGTATGACAGATGGAGCGCAGGTATTACAGACGGAGCGCAGGTATGCCAGAGGGAGCGCAGGTATTACAGACGGAGCGCAGGTATGCCAGAGGGAGCGCAGGTATTACAGACGGAGCGCAGGTATGACAGACGGAGCGCAGGTATGACTGATGGAGCGCAGGTATGCCAGAGGGAGCGCAGGTATTACAGACGGAGCGCAGGTATGCCAGACGGAGCGCAGGTATGTGAGATGGAGCACAGGTATGCCAGACAGAGCGCAGGTATGCCAGAGGGAGCACGGATGGGCGGATACGTCAGGTCCAATTTATGTAGATGAAAAATGCAACAGCTAAACGAAACTGTGGTGGAGAGAATAACGCCAGTGTGAACCTGACCTAATCCGGTGAGACTGGCTGATAAGGAAATGATCCCCTCAGGCCGGGTCTCTCTGCGTTTTTACAGTCCATCTGTTTCATGCAATGTTTGCATTTGTTTTCATCAGTTTTTCCATTGACTTCCATTAAAAAAAAGGATTAAAGCACATCATCCAGTTTTCAGAGCAGGAGAGGATTTCTATGAGGAATTGTTGCTGCTCTGGACAGTTCCTGACATGGACAGAGGTGGCAGCAGAGAGCACTGTGTCAGACTGGAGAGAATACACCACTTCCTGCAGGACATACAGCAGCTGATAAGTACTGGAAGACTGGAGATTTTTAAACAGAAGTAAATTACAGATCTCTGGCACTTTCTGCCACCAGGTGATTTGAAACAAAAAACCTCATTAAAATGGCAGGTTCCGACTCCTCTCCAGTCGAGTTGCAGCAGGGTCTCCGCTGTGTGTTATAGCCAGGCTTGGGCTGCGGTGTGACCACACCCCCTGTTGTTATATATAGAAGTCAGACCCCCCTGTCCCCACCCCCTGTTGTTATATATAGAAGTCAGACCCCCTGTGACTGCGCTCCCAACCATCTGCCCCCCCCCCCGGTGCCCGCCAGGTAATAACACACACGACTATAAGTAACTCTTGGTGCTTTAAATACCAGCAGGTACATGGTGGCGAAAAAAACAGACGATGGGGTGTGCCACCACCGACTCCAGCTGTCCACCTGGCTACCCAAAACCTCTTATATTATACCGCCTGCTGTGCCAACAAATATAGCGGAGGGGAGAAAAACTGTCTGGAACTTACTCCATGGCCTGGAGGCTGATGATGTGTCTGCACTATAAGGGGGGGGGGGGGGGGGGGGGGGAGGGGAGTGACGTGGGGGCCCAGTGGCTGTAAAAAAAGAGGGGGGGGCATATTAACCCTGTACTGGCCTACTCCCTACCTGCCGCTGACCAAGCTATGGAAGTGCCACATACAGTCAGGGGGCACCCTCCCTAGTCAGTCAGGTGCCCTCCAGTACTGTGTGGTTCCCCATATTGTGTCCCCTGTGTGTGTGTATTGAGCTGCCATAATGTGCCCCCATGTAGTTGGGTTCCCCATATTGGGTGAATGATCCTCTCTCGTCCTCATCCCCTGTGGTTTGTGTCCTGTAGAGCTGAAAAAAAGGAACTGGGGCAATAAGCAGCAATTAAGATGAGTCTCTACCTTTTTAGTGCCACCTTTTTCAGGAAATTTTACTTTAGAGCTAATGACTCAAAATGCTAATTTTTATTAGGCTATGTCCCCCCCCCCCCCCCCCCCCCCCCCCCCCCCCCCCCCCCCCGAAAAGAAAAAACAACAACAAAGCAGCAGGGTGTCAGCCACATCCATTGACTGGGAGAGCTCATTTACCCAATAATCGGCCCATGTAAAGGGCCAGCCATCAGCCTGACTCAATCTTTTGTGCGACCATATAAATTATGTCTAGACGTGGTGATTAGACATGATCGAGCATCGGGAAGTGTTAGTGTCGAACCTTCGTCATTTGATTCCCGATGCCATTCCGTTCCGTGGGTAACTCTATGACTCTCATTTAGAGGTGGACACGGTTATAACATAGAAATAGTCTTGTAGTTTTGGTGGATTGGATACAACTATATACACATATAGCGTGGATACAGATACGGATGGTTTGTGTGGCTCTTCATTTCCTCATTGTCGGCTGCACATCCCCAATAATGATAATTTTATTGGCTGCACAAAAAATACAACCAGCCAATAAGCAAGAGTCTTCTCGTTCATCGACTTATCACTGCCCAATTATTGGTAACCAGCATGGGCCAGTCGGTGCTAATGTTATTACAGATTCTCAATTTCACGGCAATCAGCCGATCAAAAAGAGCAGCAGTCTGTTGAAGAATGGTACTCGGCACTACGCAAAGCCTTGGGACTACGCCAAGCTGTAACGCCTGGAGTAGTGGATCCACTGAACCGTCACTAGCGATGGCACTAACCTCACCAGGCAGCGGAGTCTAAGGGGCCGCTGGTTTTCACCAGAGCCCGCCGCAAGGCGGGATGGACTTGCTGTGGCAGGCGACCCCCAGGTCGCTACCCCTGGCTTGGTTGCTAGTGACGGCAGGCGAGGCGTGGCAGGAGCAGTAGGCAGGAGATAGTGCAGGCAGAGGTCTGTAGGCGTGATCGCAGGTGGCGGACAGGACTAAGGAACAATAGGAAGGCAGCGGGCAAGGACTAGGGACAAGGACTGAAGACAGGAACAAGGGACAAGGACTAAGGTCAGGAACAACAGGGAGCTGGGCCAAACTCTATGGGAAGCATGTAGAGGCTCCAACACCTGTAGTGGGGCAGGGCTGGAATTTATAGGGAGTGATTAGTGCAACTAACCAATTAGGGGCTGACTGGCCCCTTAAATCTGAGACAGCCGGCGCGTGCGCGCCGGCCGGCCCAGACGGAGGCAGGAGCGGGGCGAGGTAAGGGGCCCCAGGGGCCGAATAGGTAGCAGCGCCGGGTCCCTGCACAAGGACCCCGGCGGCTGCATGGGGCAGAGGGAGGTCGCGGCGGCGGCGGCCCGGAGCACGGGACGCCACTGCGGCCGTGACACAAGCCTCTACAAGGTCAGAAGAATCGTGAGGCTGAATGAACGGTCCACCATTTATGCTCAATGTTTATTGAATTTTTTGGAAACAAATGATCCAGGTAATCGGCTGTGTCCCTGTTTTCCAGGCGGTATTCGGGCTTACTCCAGCTTGCCTACGGAACGGGAAGGCATCGGGAATCAAATGACGAAGGGTTAAGAAGGTTCGAGTTCAATCGAACCTAACAATTCCCGATGTTCAATCATCTATAGTGGTGATATGTGGCTGATAACAATGCATTGAAATGCTGGATCATTTGTTTAAAAAAAATTCAATAAACATTTAGCATAAATGGTGGAACGTTCATTCAGCCTCACGATTCGTCAGACCTTGAAGAGGCTTTGCATAGTGCCAAGGCTTTTCGTAGTGCTGAGGATGAGCTAGGGATGAGCGAACCGGCCGAGGTTCGGGTTCGTATGAACCTGAACTATCGGCTTCTTATTCCCGCTGTCTGCCCGCTCCGTGGAGAGGGTGGATACAGCCTGAGGACCGCCTAGAAATCTGGGATACAGCCTATGGCTATGGCTGTATCCCAGTTTCCAGGCGGTCCTCAGGCTGTATCCACCCTCTCCACGGAGCTGGCAGACAGCGGGAATCAGAAGCCGATAGTTCAGGTTCATACGAACCCGAACCTCGGCCGGTTCGCTCATCCCTACTGAGTACCATTCTTCAACAGACTGCTGCTCTTTTTGATCGTCTGATTGCTGTGAAATTGAGAATCTGTAATAACATTAGCACCGATTGGCCCATGCTGGTTACCAATAATTGGGCAGTGATAAGTCGATGAACGAGTAGACGCTTGCTTATTGGCTGGTTGTATTTTTTGTGCAGCCAATAAAATCATCATTATTGGGGATGTGCAGCCGACAATGAAGAAATGAAGAGCCACACAAACCATCCGTATCTGTATCCACGCTATATGTGTATATAGTTGTATCCAATCCACCAAAGCTAAGTTATAACCGCGTCCACCTCTAAATGAGAGTCATAGAGTTACCAAAACTGTCGGCATCTTGAGAGTTAGGTGGGGTTTGTTATAGCGCTATTATCCCTTTAAGGACACAGGCATTTTTGTTTTTGCACCATAGCGCTTGCATTTTTTCACCTACAGACCCATATGACCTCCAATCTTTTGCGACACCAATTGTATTTTGCAATGACACACTTAAATTTTATTTTTTATTTCACAGGATATTTTATGGGTGATCCCACCACTCGATCACTAGGGTTGTGTTTTAACGGCATTTAAATGGTTAATTGGCTAATAGCTGTGGCCCCATGACGCTGAGGAATACCCCAGGCTATAGTCCTGAGACCACTGTTCTTTTCTCATGGTTATAAATGGTATAGCTCATGTTGTAGCAGTAATTTTATGCTTTTCGGATGGTACCAAGTGATGTAATAGAGTGCTTGCTGCTACTGCATGATAAGACCCAGGCGGACCGACCAAGAGTAACGCGCCAATTCTTCAGCTTCATCCAAAAAAGCTTTACACTTTACACAATGTCAGTAGCTTGGATTGAACATTTGTAAGGCATTTTTTTTTTTTTTGCAAAAAAGCAGATGTATTTGTGTACATCCGTTTTGATTTGATCTGTTTTTCAACTGACTTCCATTATAAAAAAAGCACATTGTATGCTCAAAAAAGATGCATTTTCATCCGTTTTTTATTAAAAAAAATTTATAACGAAAGTCAATGGAAAAATGGATCAAAACGGATGCATACAAATACATCTGCAAAAACGCAGGTGACCCCATCTATGTTATGTGTAATATTCCTCACTGCCTGATCTTTCACATTCATCCACAAATACTCTCAGAAATGCACAAGGGGTTACAGTATTTTTGCTGATTCCTTCCCATTATCTGGTTGCACTGGTGACATGAAGTGTGGCCTATCGGCAGTGCTTGTTTGATAGTGTTAACAGCGTAGGGTGCAAATACAGCTGTATTTTCATTTGTTGGGGACAACAAACACTCCTGGGATTATACCAACATTAGTCTGGGAGTGCGGCTCACCGGCACGGGACATCAGGTCACACTGCTAAAAACATACAAAGGGAATAAGCAGCACACACCGCCCTTATGTTACCAGCCCGGGGGGAAGATCATTGGGCTAGATGGTCAAACAATGAGCAGAAACCTCTCTGACAGCATCTATACCGCCAGCCGTAACAGTAAGGGGGATAGTGATTATTTGCACAACCATTTTTAAGTGTTCATGTGCTGCAAAAAAAACTCCGGTCCATGCTTAAAATGTATTATTTGGAGCTCGGGCCTTGGTAAATGTTGCACAAATTTTGAGCTTTGGTGCTCATAGACCATATCCTAAAATAATGTCTGAATTAGTGGATAAAAGGGTTGGGCATGCTGGACTTCTACGGCTCTACCCTTTTGTCCTAGGAGGTATGAGCTGATCTAAAGAAACAACGCATAAACATTCGGCTGTGCTAAACATTTATGTATATGGGGAAGTGGGAGAGATGACTGTTGGCCAAGGAATACTTTGGCATATGAAGCCAAGTAGAGGCATACACTCCCCCATCAGTAATACAGCCCCCCCTCCCCAACTGCTAAAAAAAGATCTCCATAATAATTTTTATTATTTATTCTTGCCAGTATTAGATGGACCCTGCATGCCCAGAGCATAGGCTTATTACATGCCATGGAGAGGTCATAGTACAGTGTAGGGTCCATCTCGGCATGAGGCCACCTTATCGTTGGTGGGATCGTTTACACTATTTGCAAATGGTAACTAAGAGCCTCAGTATTTTTATGGAGATTTTTATTAGCAGTTGGGGGGGGGGGGGCAACTTTTAGGGATTGTCATATCTGTATGGGACCTGTATCTAGCTGTTGCACCTTTTGTGTTTTTGTGTGTTTGCAATTTCAGCCATAGCAACGTGCTCCTGCCCAGTGTGAATGGTGTTCTATGAGAGAGCAGACCAAATGTGTCTTTTTTGTCTGAGTACATATGTACTGCATTGATCCCCATGAGCAATCACTGTATTCCTCAGAAGTCCCCTGGAGAAACTACAACTTACTGTGTAGTAAAAAGTTTTTTCTTTATTTTTTTTTTAAATAAATAAACAATCCCATCCTATAATAAACACTTAAACAGTTTTAAAATAAAAAATAAAATAAACATATTTTCTATTGCCGCATGAGGAATTGACCGAACTATAAAATTATCGCCTTTCTGATATCGCACGGTAAACGGTGTAAGCACAAAAAAAGCCAAAGTGCAAAACTGCTGATTTTTGGTCACAACAAGAAGTTGTATATACACAATCAAACTACCAATAAAAAGTGCACATCATTACAGCCCCATAGACCAAAAAATCAAAGCATTTTAAGGATATGTCCCTGACTTGAGGAACATGTGGTCCTGTCCTGAGCACACTGCACCTGCCCCAGCAAGGTAGGGGTTAAGTCACTGAACCGCTTGCTCGCTGGGGCGGGTGCAGTGTGCTCGCACAGCTGTTGGAGCACAGTCTGGCCCCCAGGGGTTAAGTGGGGTTGCATAGCATATCAACTTAACCCCTTGGGGGTTAGACTGTTTAGTCTGGCACCCAAGGGGTTAAATGTTGGAAGGGAGGGGGTTAATTCACCGTCCTGGGCTTCCATCATCTTCTATCTTCAGCTTCTTCATCTGCGATAAGCAGATGACATAACAATCTGTTGGTACACTGAAGTCTCCACTCAGCCAATCAGAGGCTGCAGAGATGTCCCGCCTCAGCTGCCCATTGCAAATCAATGAGCCAAAGATTGAAGACACTGCCGGGAGCCCTGGACGGTAAAGATACACCGCCACCACCAACAGAGCCCAGTCTGGCTGGCAGGGGTTAACTTAATACCCTGGGGACCAGACTTTCACTTTCAGACATTTTCAAGTGAACCAGACAGCTGCTGAGCAGGGGGAATCTGGTTAAATGCTCCATCCTCTCATTGACTTTAAAAGGGTTGTCCAGCGAAAAAAATTCTTTCAAATGAACTGATGTCAAAAAGTTATATAGATTTGTAATTTACTTCTATTTAAAAATCTCCAGTCTTTCAGTACTTATCAGCTGCTGTATACCCTGCAGGACGTGGTGTATTCTCTCCAGTCTGACACAGTGCTCTCTGCTGCCACCTCTGTCCATGTCAGGAACTGTCTACAGCAGCAGCAAATCCTCATAGAAAACCTCTACTGCTCTGGACAGTTCCTGACATGGACAGAGGTGGCAGCAGAGAGCACTGTGTCAGACTGGAGAGAACACACCACTTGCTGCAGGACATACAGTAGCTGATAAGTACTGAAAGACTGGAAAGAAGACACCACTTCCTGCAGGACATACAGCGGCTTATAAGTATGGGAAGATGTGATATTTTTAATTAGAAGTAAATTACAAATCTATATAACTTTCTGAAACCAGTTGATTTAAAAGAAAAAACATTTCCATGGACAACCCCTTTAATGAGGTTCATTACTTACTAGTCGAGTACTCAAGAATTTGAATGCACCTTCAACACTCACTAAGATTCTGAGTTATTTCTCTTGTCAGTGGTTCAATCATTTTAGAGATGATTCTGTCGTCTATCTCTCTGCAGACTATGTGTACTCACTGTCTAACTCTACTAACATTAATCTGTGGGTGACCTCCGCTGGGAGATCAGACCCTGACCTATACATGGTGGCTCTTTTGTAAACCGCTCCATTGCCGCATCGCCACAAGTGATCAACTATACAATCCTTACACGATCACCATATCCACAGTATCCTCAGGGATTGTATAGACTCTGCAGATGAGGTGGGATATTGGGACACCCAGATATCGTATACACCATCATATATGTACAAACTGTTTATCACTAGAGTTTACTTAGTTGCACTTCCTTTACTAGATCACGCTCCAACTATGGGCTATGAATTCCCGTGACTGAGCTGTTTGATCCAAGACCATCCCTGATGAACCCCGAAGACTACTATCTCTGTTGGGGGAAACGCGTCGGATGACGTTTTGGACATGAAAATCTAATTTACGCATCAACAGCTGATTCACACAAAGAAACACACAGTGCATACTGACCGACTGTAATACCGTAGACCTAGCGGCAAATCCACTGGACCTGTTACCAACACTAGACAATGGACAGGTGGAATTAATTCCACCACTAGTGTAGGGTATCGCTCTAACCTAGCGGCTCCCTAGCGTTGAGGCAGGGTGTAATAGGCATATATACTCTAACTTGACCTATTCATCCCTCTCTCTGTTGTTAGTCCCTGACCCGGGACAACTCACACTGTACATAGTTTTTAGCACTATAATAAAATACCAGTTTGATACAACTCTTAGCGTTGGTCCACCACCTTGTTACTGGTTTTTCTTTGGGGCGTGGTCTAGTTTGCACCAAAAAATGCACCTGAATCTGGTTGAAAATTTTGGTGGACTTCGAGCCAAGTAATAGATGGTGTAAACTTTGCACAAAAAAAACGAGACAGTCTGTAAGTGCCACAGATTTATCAAACAGTCTGATACATTCGGTATATTTACAGACTGTCTAGTCTAAGTTTGCCATTCAGTGTGCACTTTGGCAGATTTGGCCAACATTATTAATGTGCATGGTCTCAAGGATGAGCAGATTTCCCGCCTCTGGATCTTCCCGTTCACTGTCGGGATGTGGAAAACCTGCTGCACAAAGGTCTCACCTCCTTATACTTCACAGGAGACTGGACAATCCATTGAATTCTGTCTCCGAGCAATCGCTGCAGCAGAACTCACAGTACAGGGGTCGTCCAGGGAAAATCAACTCCACAGGATAGGGGAGAAGTAAGAGCTGGCGGGGGTCCGAGCCCTGTACCCCCACTGATCTCTGTATCGTCCCCGGCTTCTTTGTTATGAATAGAGCCTCAGGTGTCCACACGGGACCTACCTCTATTCATTCCAATGGAACCGCCAGAAAGAGCCGATCGAGAAAAGTGCTCCGAGTGGAGAGTGCTTACTTGGCTCTTTCTGGTGGCTCCATTTGGGGTCCGATACAGAAATGGGGGGTACGGAGGTCAAACCCCCACAATCTCTTACTTGTTCCCTATGTGGTGGATAGGGGACAAGTTAACTTCACCTGGACTACTTCTTTAATGTTTTTCCCCTCCGCTGTGTCCCACCTATTATTGTCCCTTTAATAGGCGGCCTTTATGTGGACGGTCCGGTAATGTTTGCGGCAGTAAATCAGGTAGTTAGAGAGAAGAAAGTCTCCCGGCAGGATGTTACGTGCTCCAGCCGCAGCTGTTTACTTCTTACACCCACAGCAGCAATAACTTCTCTGTTTCTATCACATCTGTGGAGACTTTGCTCCTAAGTGAGAACAACCATTATCTAAATTAAACATCTTCTACCCAATTAACCCTTAAACAGTTGAGGCAGCCCCATGTGCCCTTGTGTGCTCAGCTGGACGCTCATCATCCTTCAGGTAACAAAGTCCTACACATATTCCCCCATACAACTACTTGTCCAGGACACCAGTATCATTACAGAAACAGTGTGAGAAATAACTTATCCTCCCAAGTAGTTTATGCAGCAGGTCACAAAATTTTATGTTTTTATTTTCTTTCAAATCAACTGGGGCCAGAAAGTGCCAGAGATTTGTAATTTACTCCAGTCTGGTGTATTCTCTCCAGTCTTCCAGTACTTATCAGCTGCTGTATGTCCTGCAGGAAGTGGTGTATTCTCTCCAGTCTGACACAGTGCTCTCTGCTGCCACCTCTGTCCATGTCAGGAACTGTCCAGAGCAGGAGAGGTTTTCTATGGGGATTTGCTGCTGCTCTGGACAGTTCCTGACACGGACAGAGGTGGCAGCAGAGAGCACTGTGTCAGACATGTGTGTGGACATCCCTCTCAGCCAGTCAGTGGGTGCGAGGTGGCAGAGTGGGACATCCAGCCGGTCTTTTCTGACTTGCAAGAGAGGATGGTGGGATGGCAGAGGGCTGGATGGTAGGATGGCGGGATGGTGGGATGGCAGAGGGCTGGATGGTAGGATGGCTGGATGGTCGGATGGCAGAGGGCAGGATGGTAGAATGGCGGGATGGCAGAGGCCTGGATGGTAGGATGGCGGGATGGCAGAGGGCAGGATGGTGGGATGGCAGAAGGCTGGATGGTAGGATGGCGGGATGGCAGAGCGCTGGATGGTAGGATGGCGGATGGCGGGATGGTGGGAGGGCAGAATGGCTGGATGGTGGGATGGCAGAGGGCAGGATGGTAGAATGGCGGGATGGCAGAGGGCTGGATGGTAGGATGGCAGAGGGATGGCAGAGGCCTGGATGGTAGGATGGCAGGATGGCAGAGGGCAGGATGGCTGGATGGTGGGATGGCAGGATGGCAGATGGCTGGATGGTGGGATGGCAGAGGGCTAGATGGTAGGATGGCGGGATGGCAAAGGGCTGGATGGTAGGATGGCGGGATGGCAGAGGGCTGGATGGTAGGATGGCGGGATGGTGGGAGGGCAGGATGGCTGGATGGCAGAGGGCTGGATGGTGGGATGGCAGAGGGCTAGATGGTAGGATGGCGGGATGGCAAAGGGCTGGATGGTAGGATGGCGGGATGGCAGAGGGCTGGATGGTAGGATGGCGGGATGGTGGGAGGGCAGGATGGCTGGATGGCGGGATGGCAGAGGGCTGGATGGTGGGATGGCAGAGGGCAGGATGGCTGGATGGTGGGATGGCAGAGGGCAGGATGGCTGGATGGTAGGATGGCTGGATGGCAGGCCCCTTCCAGTAGCTGTCTTTGGATAACCTGCATATTTTTCCCACTGGGCCTTGTTCTAAGTAAGGAAGCGGCCAATGACTGGGTTGGGTCGGAGTTCTCTATAGGGATACGAGATGATTTATTATTATGCATACTGGCTATCTTCATTGAGAATCTCCCCTCTTCAAGATCATTTTTTAAAGTTCAGTTTTTATTGGTCTTTGCAAACACCGTAATGTGGTTTCCTGATGCAAATCACAGCAATGCAATGTTTAATGGGAATGGCTACCATAATGCAATGTTTAATGGGAATGGCTACCATAATGCAATGTTTAATGGGGTAAACAAGCTAGCGGATAACAGGGTGATCTCGGGGTACCAGCGCAGGCGCCTTTGGGCTGTCAGACAAGGCAGTCAAGATGTTGGAGAGGTGGCAATTGGATTGTTACAAGCTAGACGTTAGAATAAACCTGCTGATCATGTGACTGTCTACCTGCAGGTCTTTAAAGACTGTCCGTTTGGCTCATAGGGCACCAATACATTCACCATGCTGCACAGCGAGCCTCTTAGAGTCCTATTACACTGAGTGATTTTTAGCGACTAACGATAAACGATCGCAAACAAGATTGTTTATCATTAACCTGAAATCGTTCACTATATTACACAGTGTATATCACACAATGTTCGTTAGTTATGATCGTTATTATGATCTTTTATTCCTTCTGATCCCAGCAAAACAATGAACAATGTGCAATTACACCGAACAATTAGTGAACAAATGCGGAACTGGAGCGAACGAACGTGGAATTACAGCGAATGATTAATGAATGATTAACAATAATTTTAGGTTCAGATCTAAATAAACGACATACGAACGATTTTTCAATTGTTGTCTGCAATTACACAAAACGATTATCGTTTAAATTTGAATGATTTAACGTTTTTTCGCACGATAATTGTCCCATTTAATAGAGCTCTTACTGACCAGGAGGTGTTAATGGGACGGTGTCCTATGATCTATTGTTTAAATAAGATGAAAGCGCAAGCAGACAAAAATATAAAATATAATACGCACATATGCCGCTAAATGTGAATAGCACATAAACGTGTAACATAAAAATGTATGTGTTATCCCATAGAGCCTTCATCAACTTCATGCGAGTTGTGCCTATGATATTGAGTGGGATCATTCCCTACTATGAGCGCGTCCATTGTCTGACATACCACACCAGGAAGCACCTGTCCATTTTCTATTTTCACTATTGTTTAAATAATGTTTTTATTTCTAACGTATCAATGTTTGGTGACATTTTTCTAATTTTCTAGGTTCCTCTCTACATTATATAATAATCCTGATATCCTGCAGTTCTCATTCTCACCACTGGGGATAATACTAAGCTGAGACTTCCTGTTGTGTCTGTGGTGATAAGAGTAGGCTGCAGTAAAGTGATCTGTACAGCATTGCAGCGTCATGTGACACCAGCAGATAGAGGAGACAATAGCAGCTCCCTGTAGAATGACCTCTTCACAGGTCACAGAGCGCTCAGTAATGTCTCACATTCATCTCAAGGTGACAGAGTCTGTGTTTTGTCGTCTATGTCCATGAGGCTTGCTGTAAAGCACGTCACTAAATGCTGTAAAGAACAGCCCAGGCAATATGGCCGCCCCATAACAATACAAATAGGGAAATGAGGAAAAATTACTGTCAGAAAATAGAAACAGATTAGAATAAAGGAACAAGTTTCAGTCTCTGACTCTGATCAGTAACAGAAAATTTAGGTGACACCGTCCCTTTAAACTGAATTGCATGTAGATCTTTCCTGGAGTGGTATCCAAGGTCTACAATGGCCGCCGGAAATGGTGTCGATCACAGGATCTCCGAAGGTACTTTGGTATTGGTGGTCCACGACAGGGTCAACAATCTCTTTACCGTGTCCTGTATCTTTTCCTGATCTTCTCTCCATCATCTTCTCAGACATGGAAAGCTTCAGGTATATTCAGGACATAAACCGGTATGGTCGGAGAACGTGCCTTGTGTTGTGTGGAAGGGTTCCGGCAACCTTTGGCAATTGAGCGGGCTCCCCGGTTGGAAATTCAGGGTTTTCCCATTATTCCAGCTTCTTGCTGGAGTCATAGTCCGGCACCGCCAGCTTGGAGAGGATAATTGGCTCATGATGGGGCTTATTTAGGCAACATTGGGTCGGTGTCTATCAGGCCTTCAGGATTGCATTGAAAAGGCTGGGTTACTTTTGCTGAGTTGGGTCGGAGTTCTCTCTAGGGATACGAGATGATTTATTATTATGCGCGCTGTACAGCCAGGTACAGTGTTTTCTTGTTTCTGCCCTAGAGAATGAGTCTCTGTAATTGGAGACTGCGGTCCCTGTTGTCAGGACTGTGAGCAGTAGGTAAATCACTGGACAAGTCACAAGTTACTGATGGCAGCGCATCTTATTGCTGAGCCCTGCTGTGATCCCGAGTTATGGAGGGGATAGAAGTGCGCAGCGGCGTGCCTCTCTCCATAGCTGTCATTCAAATCCAACGCCTTGGATATATTACAGTCTATGGCGCAAAGGAGTCAGATGTATGGCCGGCCAGGGAGTGGAGCACATGGCCGCGCACTCCTCCAGGCTCAATGTCAGAATCCGGACGCATCCCAGGAGTGAGACCCGCTGCAATCAGTTACTATCGACTGGTGAAATAAGCCTGAACTGAAGAATGAAACGGCACCTGCAATTGTTAAGGCATAACATGTCCATAATATAGATATTTAAAATGGCAAAATTGCTATATATTTTTTTTTTTATTGAGGTTCTTGAAAAAACATTTTTTCAAAAAATGCATAAATACAAAGCATCTCACCACACTAAGGGGGGTGCAGAGAGGTTCCTGTGGTTCCTGCACTCACACTGGCCCCGCGGGCTAATACTAAGTCTACACACCGGGCATGAGGGAGCATTTACCATTCAGTGTGACAGGAGCTGCGGCAGCGTGACCACAGGGGTCCCGATCATTTCCCCTGACGGCCGGAGGTCTCTTACTTACCAGCTCGGTGATCTTCGCCTGGAGTCTGCCCCAGGCTCTATGTGAAGATCGCCGATAACATTGAACAATGTTATGATCAGTGATAGTAAGGTGATAAATGTAGAGTATGTAATAGTCCCCTAGGGGGCATAAAAGGTGTAAAAAAATAAATAAATAAGAAAAAGTTTTATAAAATATGTCCCTCTCCTAATAAAAGTTTAAATCACCAATTTTCCCATTTTATACATAAAACACAAAAATAGACGTATTATATATTGTATTGTGCGTAATTGCGATCTTATAAAATATTACAATAGTGAACTACGAAAAATGCAAAAAAGTTCCAAAATTGTAGATTTTTTGTTACATTATACATTAGAAAAAATAAAGAGCGATATAAACCTCCCCTCTACACAAGTATGGAACCAATGAAAATTAGAGCCCAAACGGCCCTTTAGCGCTGCGGCTATTAGAAGGCGAGGAGGAAAAAGCGAAAATGAAAACTGATGCCAAAATCCACTGTGTTTTTAAGGGGTTAAAGGTGTAATAACTTATGATAAGTGCTTCCTGGATTAGAAATGGCTGATGGGAGTATCCCCCCCCCCCCCCCCCCCCCCCCCCACACACACACACAAAGTCCTAAAGGGGCTATCTATACTAAGGGTCCCATTAGGGTCCATTTACACAGAAAGATTATCTGACAGATTATCTGCCAAAGATTTGAAGCCAAAGCCAGGAACAGAATATAAACAGAGATCAGGTCATAAAGGAAAAACTGAGATTTTTCCTCTTTTCAAATTCATTCCTGGCTTTGGCTTCAAATCTTTGGCAGATAATCTGTCAGATAATCTTTCTGTGTAAATGGCCCCTTAGATGAAGCAATTTTAACGGTAAACTATCAGAAATGAAAAATTACACAGAACGATGGTCATCAGTTACCATTGGTTACTCCATCCCGGCAAATGAAGGAACGATGTTAAATTACACTGAACGATTAACGATAAGCGATTTCTCGTTGGTCGCTTGATCGTTGCTGCATTTACACAAAATGATAATCGTTTAAGTTGGAGCGATATAACGATAATCTGCATGATAATGGTCCGTGTAATAGGCCCTGAGTCAGATGGAACGGCCTGTGTTGTGTAGGGGGGGGCTAGCTGTGTGTACATTCGGGCCGGCAGTGCAAACACACGACATGTGGTCTACAAGTCTATAAGTCAGGAGACAAGATGAAAGGCTGACAGCGCCTACAAAATGACTACTCACAGTTTGGTGCCATTCTCTTCAGATTTTCTCTTTTCAAAATGAGTAAGTGGAAGTGTACAGATGAACAAACCCCCCGATTCATGGAGCGCCCATCCATCCTGTCATTGTGCCCCCTCCCCAGCCCTCCAATGTGTAAGAAACAAATACGTCCTCTGGAGAGAGTCGACTCCATTTATTTGCAGTGGTTAATTGTATAACAGTATAGACTGCTGGACACACGGACACACACACTGACACACACACTGGACACACGGACACACACACTGGACACACGGACACACATACGGACACACACATTGGACACACGGACACACACACGGACACACGGACACACACACTGGACACACGGACACACGGACACACACACTGGACACACGGACACACATACGGACACACACATTGGACACACGAACACACACACGGACACACACACTGGACACACGGACACACACACACGGACACACACACACGGACACACACACTGGACACATGGACACACACACTGGACACACGGACACACACACGGACACACACACGGACACACACACTGGACACACGGACACACACACTGGACACACGGACACACACACTGGACACACGGACACACACACGGACACACTCACTGGACACACGGACACACTCACTGGACACATGGACACACACACTGGACACACGGACACACACACTGGACACACTCACTGGACACACGGACAAGGTCATCTCTACAGACTCTACAGAACCGGCTTTTATACCTTCGGATCGGAATTGATGCCGGGTCTGATTAAAGTCAATGTACCAATTCACATGAGAATTTTTTTACACTACCTTGTCGGTGCTGAGATCCCAGTGGCGCGGTCCATTATTGAAATCGCCGCCTAATTGCTCTGATTGGTGCCGGTATCGTATGCAGCGGCCCGCTCAATGCACCAAAGGCGGCCCAGCTCCCCCAGTGTAACCATATCCCCTCCCCTCCGTGACCAGTCTCCATTAGGGTCAAGTCTGGTCGCTTCACTGAGGGGGGATATCGATACACTGGGGGTACCGGGCCCATCTCCAATGCATAGAGCTGGCTGGTGGCTGGAAACCGCCACCAATTGTGGGAACCAGGCGGCATTTTGAAAAACAGGATCTCGGCGCAGACAAGGTAGTGTAATTGTATAATATTTCAGATTTAGCATGACCCCATAGACTTCTACTATATGTTCTGTATTCCCATCTAACTGGCTAGTAAAAAATCTTTGCTGTCATTCCCTCTGCTGACAGCTCCTCGTCTGGGTTACCGACCACCACACAATTTGCTAGTAAAGTAAAGAACCGATCATTCGGTTGGTTCAGTGTCAGTGGTCGTCCAGTGGCGGGATCACGCCTCTGCAATAAGATGGGGGGGGGGGGAGATCTATCATACTTGCTGGGCCTTAGTGACATAATGATGCTGATCTCGGCTCGGCCATTGATTACTATGGGCTCCGGCAGCCTCTAGTAATCGAGCACTAAACACATGAACACATCGGTGCAGTACATATGTAATGAGTCGTTTGGGCAGGACTCCTATGTGACATGCAATGTAATAACAAATCATTTCGTCATTGGTGGGAGTATACGAGTATTCCTAGTTTAAATTCTATTGATTAGTGGGGAAAAAGGGGCAAGTCAACAAGTAGCATAGCCCGGAAATCCATAAATAGATTTTTGCGCTCATAAACGAAATTGCGCATATATAAAAATATATTTTCACTACCGAATAGGACAGAAGCCACATGTTCACACGTTTTCTCACATCTATATTCGGGTTTTCCCACATATATACATATTGGGGGACATTTATCAAACTAATTGCGCCTCTTTTTAGTCTAATATATCTAGTTTGCGCTCAAATAAATCTAATATGAATTTATGAAGCTTTTTTAGACAAGACTATCCAAATTAGATGCGACTTTTTGAATTAGATTTTTTGTTGTTAATTAGATCAAAAGTGCGCCAGAATTCTTTTTTAGCTAAATTTATTAACTGCTCAATTTTTTTTTAAAAAGTCGCATATATTGGCGCATCGCTACGTCTGCAGGTGAATTTATTAGACTAATTAAAAGACCATTATTTTTAGGACACATTTACTATGCTATTAGACAATTTACATAAATTTGACTAAACACATTAGATTGGAAATTAGGCCAAAACATCTTTGACAAAATCGTGTTTTTAGATTTGTTAGTAAATCTCCCCCATTGTGTTTGTACATTTGCACACAAGTCAGAAATTACAATATCTAAAAGCTGAGACTCGCAACCTATTAATGTTATTTATGAAAGTTTATAGCAAATGGCCAAATGGAATCATTGAATTCACGAATCAAAACAACGGACTCGCAACCTTTCATTGTAATTTTGCTTGATTTAAAATATTTTTCATTACTTTAAACTCTCCGAGGTCCGGCTGCTGCGCGGGGAAGCGTCACCTATGGTTGGCGACAGAATTAAAAAAAATATCATATGGGCAAAATGCACAAAGAGTTTCTTGCGTTGGTAGATTTGCACTGAAGTCAAAAATGAAACTAAAAACACGGCGACTTGTTTCCTTTTAATGTTATTTGTCAAAGTTTAAATCGTTTCATTACCTTTAATTGCTGAACCATGAAGCTTACCTTCACTTTTGGTTGGTGCCTAAATTTAAAAAATATTGATTGGCCAAATGGAGAAAAACTAATTCAAGAGGAATTTTTTGTGTTTGTACCTTTGAACGCAAGTATAAAAAAAAATTACATTATCCAGACAATAAGTCGCAACCTGTAATTGTGTTTGTAAGGTATAAATATTTTTCATTACTTTAAACTCGCTGAGGTCCGTCTGCTGCACTGCGAATCGTCACTTAAATTTAATTTGGCGCCGACTTTAAGGGCCACAGTCTGAACAATGGGACGAGGCGTGCTTTGTTTCCTTTTGCAGACATTTGTTACTATTCGTCCATTCCAGCGCTGAGGGACGCCATTTGCCTCCATCATTCACCACAGGGGGTCATATACCGGGGATTAGAATTACAATTTTATACGTAACAGTGGCGTACCTAATCCGAGGGGAAGGGAGCACGTTTTTTCTCAGAAATGTGTGACTTTTTTTAACGTTCCTGTGTATGGGGAGGACGGGTAAGGGTGGGAGAGATAACTGCTCGCCAATCATCAGTTGTTTCAATTCAATATCAGTTATTGAAAGGGTATGGGGATCTTAAAGGGGTACTCCGGTGTTTTTTTTTTTATGAACTGGTTCCAGAAACTTATACAGATTTGTAATTCATTTCTACTTTAAAATCTTAAGTCTTCCAGTACTTATCAGCTGCAACAAGCCCAACAAGCTGCAATTTAGCCGATTTGTCTTTTTTTGCACTTAGGCCATTTGCTGTGCGATATCAGAAATGTGGTATTTAGTAGTCCGGGTGATTCCGCACGCGGCAACAGCAAATATGTTTATTTTTTTAAGATTTATTTTTGTTTGTAAAATGGAAATGGGGAACTCCTATGAGAAATACACTCTAATAACAAGTGGTTCTCTCGGCTTTTTGATAATGTAATTTTTGACTTGTACAAATGCAATACATATATGTGGGAATACACGGACATAGATGGGAGAAAAAAAAGTGGAAATGTTTGTATAATGGCGCATGTGGCTCCTGTCCTATACTGTAGTGAAAATATATTTTTATATATGCGCAATAAATTTTCTAAAAAAAATATTTACGATCATTTCCGGGTCATGCCACTAGCCAATAGAATGTGTACTGGGAAGTCCTTACTTTTCCATATATTCCCACTAGGGACCGAACGACTAGTTATCATATTGAATGATTAGCAATGATTTCGTTTGAATGGTTTGAATGTGGATCTGTCCAGTTCTTAGGGATCCAGAAAAACAACATCACATAGTAACCTCACTCCCCATTACCGCCCCACCACACACACACACACACATATACTTTTATATATATATATATATATATACACACACACACATATACACACACATATACATACAGTATACACACTCACATACACATATACACACTTACACACATACACATATACTTTTATATATATATATATATATACACACACACATATACACACAAACACATACATACACACATATACTTATATATATATATATATATATATGTACACACACACACACATATACACACACATATACATACAGTATACAGACTCACATACACATATACACACTTATACACATACATACACACACATACACATATACTTTTATATATATATATATATATATATATATATATACATATATACACATACAAACACACACACATATACACACAAACACATACATACACACATACACATATATTTATATATACACACAAACACATATACATACACACACACACAAATATACTTATATATACACATACATATATATATATATATACACACACAAACACATATACATACACAAATATACATACACATATAAACACACACACACAATAACACACACACACTTTTTCTTTATAAGGCCGGGTTCACACTGCATTTTTGCAGTCTATTTAACATACACATTTTATGAAAGAAAAAAAAAGATGCAAAAATGCATTCATTTAGCCCGGCTAACCACATTTTTGTGTACATTAAAAGTAACCATTTAAACCAATTAAAAACAGATCCGATAAACTGACTGCAGTGTGAACTCGGCCTGAGGCTGTATTTATTTTTTTATAACCAGGATAGGAAGCAATGCTGATACAATGATTGTTACGGAGATGCAAGAGATGACGGAGCAGGTGGAACGCCATGAAAAGCTCCAACAGCCTAAAGCTCCTAGTACACATTATCGGCCGTATTTGTTGATCGTTGATGTTGTTTTTTTTTCAGCATGTTGAAAGACAAACGACTCATATAGCAGCGATCTGCTGCCGTCGCTCCGTGGAATATCCGCTGCCCTGATGATCTAGCGATCACCATCGTCCACAGTTTTATATTACAGTGATAAATAATTCTATTGTTTTCTGGGATTTACAAAAATGTTAATAAAATAAAAGATACAAACGATGATTTCCTCATCTTGTGGACGTTGTTAGAGAAGTTGGAGAGGACAGTGTGACCCTCACACCACACAAAGCCGCCGCACATTGGGGAAGGTTTCAGCTTTACCAATCGCGCTATCTGAAAAATGTTTCCAGAAAGTAAAGAAGAAAGAATGCGAAGCGTAAATTACACGTCCATCTATTTCACGAGATGAGAGAATGAGCCGTGTCAGTGTTATGGGCTGAAGA
The DNA here is from genome assembly GCA_027789725.1 of Dendropsophus ebraccatus. Taxonomy (NCBI): domain Eukaryota; kingdom Metazoa; phylum Chordata; class Amphibia; order Anura; family Hylidae; genus Dendropsophus; species Dendropsophus ebraccatus. Next base: position 1,925,958 of record JAQFWZ010000016.1, read on the forward strand.
TGAGAAAAGCACATTACACCAACGTGCGAAGAGTCTCTGTGTCCATTTCTTCCAGTAATATACATATACCATATATATACCTTATACAATATGTATCGTACAGTATACACCATATATATACCTTATACTATATATATACCATACAGTATGTACCATGTATATACCTTATACTGTATACATATATACCATACACAATATATATACCATACAGTATGTACCATATATATACCTTATACAATATGTATCGTACAGTTTACACCATATATATACCTTATACTATATATATATACCATACAGTATGTACCATGTATATACCTTATACTGTATACATATATACCATACACAATATATATACAGTACATAACAAATATATACCTTGTACTAAATATATACCATACAGTATATACCATGTACAATATATGCACCTATACAACAAACCATACAGTATATACCATGTACCATATATATACCCTATACAATATGTATCGTACAGTATACACCATATATATATACCTTAAACTATATCTATACCATACAGTATGTACCATATACATACCTTATACCATACACAATATATATACCATTTAGTATATACCATATATATACCTTATACTATATATATATATATATATACCATACAGTATATACCATATATATTTACACCTTATACTATATATATATATATATATATACCATACAGTATATACCATATATATACCTTTTACTATATATATATATATATATATATATATATATATCATTCAGTATATACCATAATTATACCATATACCATTCAGTATATACCATAATTATACCATATACCATACAGTATATACCATGTACAATATATATACCATATACAATATACCATACAGTATATACCATGTACAATATATATACCTTATACAATATACTATACAGTATATACCATGTACAATATATATACCTTATACAATATACCATACAGTATATACCATGTACAATATATATACCATATACAATATACCATGTACAATATATATACCATACAGTATATACCATGTACAATATATACACCTTATACAATATACCATACAGTATATACCATGTACAATATATATACCTTATACAATATACTATACAGTATATACCATGTACAATATATGTACCTTATACAATATACCATACAGTATATACCATGTACAATATATATACCTTATACAATATACCATACAGTATATACCATGTACAATATATATATACCATATACAATATACCATACAGTATATACCATGTACAATATATATATACCATATACAATATACCATGTACAATATATATACCATACAGTATATACCATGTACAATATATACACTTTATACAATATACCATACAGTATATACCATGTACAATATATACACCTTATACAATATACCATACAGTCACAGTAGGAGATTATAAACAGCAGATATAAGCACCCCCCCCCCCATACCAATAATATGACTGACATATAGGATTCCAACATCTGCACTTATTTATTAATTCTAAAGTCTTTTCTTTTTAACTTTACCGGAAGCTTCTTCTCCTTATTCTTATAATTATTACGACTTAACTGAGAAGAAAACGTTGTGCGCCATCTTTGCCGACACCAATGGCACCGTAAGATGCGGTCGGTTCTCCTGGCTCTTGCAGGTTCCATCTTATTGCACCTTAGTTATAACTTCTGATATGGATGGGATTTCACTGGATTTCCTCCTCGCTGCCATCACTCCATACATCAGTATCACTATATCATGAGGTGGGATTCCCTCTGTATCCATTGAGATCAGTGCACACTTGGGTCCCAGTATATTGGATAACCAAGTAGTTTTCTTATTAGATCTTTAATTTGGGACCAAAACGTCTCAATTAGCCGACATTCCCACCATATTCGCACCATCAGACTGCCAATACACTTGTTGCATCTCCACCATACGGGGGAGGGGGGGGGGTAACAGTTTTAGCTAATCTATACGGTCTCATATACCAACAGTATAGTAATTTTCCCGCTGTCTCTAGATTTCCAATACGATGCGAGGGTCTGGATGGGAGACTATATACTATATCCCACTGATGGGCGGTGAATGGACGGTTTAGGTGGTCTTCCCACTTAGCTGTGGATGGGAATGGTTTCTTTGGGAGGATTAACATTACATGTTTTATACATAACAGTTGTGTAACTAATCCAACTAAAGTGGAAGGTATCACCTATACTTTTGCCCTTTAACACTAAGGAGGGGTTTATCGTTGTGCCCTCAGGAGTACATCATAAAAAGGCCGAGATTAGCTAGCGGCATAAACCATGGCAGACATCTACACCTCGAACAGAGCAGGCGCACGTCCCGCAGAATATACTGAGAGGGGCGTGGCTTATTTATGGGGCCGGGGATTATCTATGGGGGTGGGGATTATTTATGACCGACATTGGGCTACACCCATCCTGATAGAATCACCTCTCTCTCAGTCCGGGCCACTTACAGTTCACGCTAACATCATCAGTAATGAGACCATCATCATCATCCCCCCCCCCGCATTCATCTAATAGCTTTTCCTCCTCTTTTAACCCTTTGACGACATGTTTTCATTTTTGCGCTTTTGTTTCCCCCTCCTCGCGTTTCCTCCTCCCCGCTATGTTATCATTTTGGTTTGGCCCATCAGACTATCGGGGCGATTGATGGGGTTTCATCTGCTCCGTCATCTCTTGTATCTCTGTAACAATCATTGTATCTGCATTACTTCCTGTTAGGATTATTAGGATGGATCCCTGCGTCTGTACAGTATATAGCAGGCTGGTGCTGACCGTATAGTGACAGCAGCCAGGATGACAGGCAGGCGTGGGGTGAGGCAGAGGGGGAGAGCTTGTATACTGATACCAGTAAGGATTGGGTGGGCCCCCCTGATTCTAGTATGGGGCCCCCTGATTCTAGTATGGGCCCGGGCCCCGGACAGCTATGCTGCCAGTACTGCCCTGATGGTGGCCCTGTTGCCAGATGTGCACAGCACTTGCTGTACGGGAGAGTGACGCGGCCAGTGATTGGCTGCTCGGGCTGTCACTCCCTACACAAGTGGTGACGGGGGTGGTCGGGGGTCATGGAGGCACTGCAGGATGACACTAGAAGACTGCGGAGAGGTACGCACAGGCTCTTTATTATTTTCTATATACCCGCAGGTATACATCAAAAATTTTCAAACGCTCGATAACCCCTTTAACTTATAACCCCTTAATGACCACACTACGTCGTTTGTCAACTGGGCAAAAGTATCCTGCCACTGGTCTCCTGTGCAGAAGATTACCGGAACATGGATGGTGCATAACAGCAGGGCCCCTGCTCCAACTATCTAGAGCAGAGGAATCTTTAATTTAACCCCTTAGATGCTGTTGTCAAATTGTGATTGGTTTCTGGGCACTTGTCACCTCATCAGCGGGAGACACAATCGCTGGGATGCAGATGGATTTCTATAGCAGCAGGAGCCTAATGAAGGCCTTGAAGACACTTAATTTGCATCTGAAAAAAATGGAAAAGAAAGCAATCAAAATGTCATATATACCTAAAGGTCGCGCCAATAGAAAGTACAACTTGTCCTGCAAAAAACAAGCCCTTATATAGGTCCCTATGTGCGAGGACGGGCTCTCAGGGTCAGCCTTGCTCAATCACGCAGGGAACACATAAAGCACAACGATTGTTTGACTCATCGGAATGAAATGTTCCTATGAAATCCTGAGCTGTAAATCACTGATCTGACGTCCAGACGGCCGACCATAAACGACCATCCTCAACGTCCCTGCAATCCCCACTTAGTGGCCGCACTGCTCAGTGGTCGTGTATGAAGGGAAGGTCCAACATGAAGAAGGTTTTTCTGTATTTCGAGTATTTCTTCCTGAAACAGAATTGTGACCCCAATAATTCAGATTTGTAGTAGACATAAATGACAAATCTCTGGCTCTTTCTGGCACCAGTTGATTTGAAAGAAAAGATTTTTCGCTGGAGTTCCCCTTTAAGTATTAACATATTGACATCCTGAGACATAGTGACGTCTTTTATTCAGCTCCATTTGTCTATATATGTAACTTTTTAGCTGGAGACTTTGAAACGCGTTGTGATTGTAGAATAAATGTTTGGTTACGTATGTGATGTTGCCCACGTTTGGATCAGTGCCCAATACCTATGATCTGGTAAAACTTAGTAGAACTGGGCACTAGAGCCAGAACTATATCACTGGCGATTACACAAGTAATACACATAGTATACACATATGGCTAGGATACCATCAATTCCTGATTGTGGAAGGTCCGACCTGTGGTCCTCCTACCATCCTGCACTGGTGGCCAGAACAATAGAGCAATGAGAACTGCAGCGGGAGTGAGGTTGGGGGAATTCATAGCAATACCTGTACGAGGGGTCTCTGGACCCGTAATAACAGGAGCTTGTTTACGAGGATCAATATCATGAAAATTATGAATTATTCTATCAACATGGATAGAACCCTGGACCCCTGGTCTGGGCCATAACCCTTCCAATGGACCAAGTATGGTGGAACACCTTGGACTCTTGTTTTCCCTAAATTTCCACTGAAGCGGGAGATTTCTAGGAAGATACGCGCAAAAAAACAGGTCACCAGGTTACTGCATGACCAGAGCGGATCCCAAAACTGCAAACAATCGGGCAAAAACAAGGAGTCTGGTCGGCACCTCCAGCATAAAAACATCACTTTATTGAAGATTTATTTTAAAGTCCATAACGTGAGCGCCCAAACAAGAAAAAACTATAGATGATGCACAGATCTGACGTGTTTCTTATAACTCTGGTGAGAACTGGAGTAATAAGAGAAGAAACACATGTAAGAGAAGATCCCACCAACATGTGACCCCCCAACCCAAACCACTGCCATCAGATAACATAATCATACAACTAACAATAATCAATAGTTTAGTAAGGCCGGGTCCACACTGCGTTTTTGCAGTCCGTTTTTTCCTTTTGTGTGCATCCATTTTTCCATTGGTTTCCATCAGAAAAAAAAGGATCAAAACACGGCCCTTTCTAGTCAAAACCGATGCACACAAATGCATGTTTTTTTTCATCCGTTTTTCATCTGATTTTTATTTTTTTTGCATAAATCGGATGAAAATGGATTGCCAGAACGAAGTGTGAACCTGCCCTTACAATTGTTGTCCAGGCTTAGAAAAAACATAAGTGCTAAGAAAAGTTTTTAAAAACCCTACCCTATGTGCCAGGAAAAAGAAGCTGAAATAATTTACATTAAAGGGGTTATCTGGGATTAAAAAATAAAAAAAATTAAAAAGCAGCTGAAAAAAAACTGCACAAATTATTTCAGGTAAAACTTTTTATGTATTTGAAAAAGGACGCAAACAAAATGGATGGATAGCTCGGCAAATATTTGCTGTAACCACATGATGACTACACAGAAGTAATGGAAGCATTTAGCAGGCGCATGTTATATTAGTCAATAGGGAGTCTGTGTGACAGGAGGGGAGTGAAATTCCACCTTAGTTACCACCCAAAATATTGTCAGTTGTTAAAAGTCCGTTCATCTCGTTCCTGCATTAAAGGAGGAGTCCGACCCAAAGCTAAAGTAAAGTAAGTTATTGCAACATAAACGTTATATAAATCACCAATATAGACTTATTACGGGAAATGTCCATATAGTATAAAGCTTTTCCATCCACTTACACTGCCCTGATAGAATGGTGACATCACGACCCGCTGTATAAATCCCTGAGGCGCGGGCCGGGCTGAGCGGCGGCTGCTGCTATGGTGTGTGCCATCACAGCCGCCTGCCTACCATCTGGATTTCTCGGGTCCTGTCCCCTTTGCTCGGTGCCATTAGCTGGATCCCCCTCCGGTGTCGGACGGTCCCCAAGTGTGTGCCACCCACCTGCCAGGACTGGAGTCTAGAATGAGCCACAGCGCACTCCGGCTGCGGTGATCAGGCTGCTCGGTGTTGTTGGCCCGCTCAGCTCTGTCTCCCTCCGGCTGCGGTGATCAGGCTGCTCGGTGGTGTTGGGCCGCTCGGCTCTGTCTCCCTCCGGCTGCGGTGATCAGGCTGCTCAGTGGTGTTGGGCCGTCTCTGTCTCCCTCCGGCTGCGGTGATCAGGCTGCTCGTTGGTGTTGGGCCGTCTCTGTCTCCCTCCGGCTGCGGTGATCAGGCTGCTCGGTGTTGTTGGGCCCCCTTGGACGGCTCTGTCTCCCTCCGGCTGTGGTGATCAGGCTGCTCGGTGGTGTTGGGCCGCTCGGCTCTGTCTCCCTCCGGCTGCGGTGATCAGGCTGCTTGGTGGTGTTGGGCCGTCTCTGTCTCCCTCTGGCTGCGGTGATCAGGCTGCTCAGTGGTGTTAGGCCGTCTGTCTCCCTCTGGCTGCGGTGATTAGGCTGCTCGGTGGTGTTGGGCCGTCTCTGTCTCCCTCCGGCTGCGGTGATCAGGCTGCTCGGTGGTGTTGGGTCCCCTTGGACGGCTCTGTCTCCCTCCGGCTGCGGTGATCAGGCTGCTCGGTGGTGTTGGGCCGCTCGGCTCTGTCTCCCTCCGGCTGCGGTGATCAGGCTGCTCGGTGGTGTTGGGCCCCCTTGGATGGCTCTGTCTCCCTCCGGCTGCGGTGATAAGGCTGCTCGGTGGTGTTGAGCCGCTCGGCTCTGTCTCCCTCCGGCTGTGGTGATCAGGCTGCTCGGTGGGGTTGGGCCGTCTCTGTCTCCCTCCGGCTGCGGTGATCAGGCTGCTCGGTGGGGTTGGGCCGTCTCTGTCTCCCTCCGGCTGCGGTGATCAGGCTGCTCGGTGGTGTTGGGCCGTCTCTGTCTCCCTCCGGCTGCGGTGATCAGGCTGCTCGGTGGGGTTGGTCCGTCTCTGTCTCCCTCCGGCTGCGGTGGTCAGGCTGCTCGGTGGTGTTGGGCCGTCTCTGTCTCCCTCCGTCTGCGGTGATCAGGCTGCTCGGTGGGGTTGGGCCGTCTCTGTCTCTCTCCGGCTGTGGTGGTCAGGCTGCTCGGTGGTGTTGGGCCGTCTCTGTCTCTCTCCGGCTGTGGTGATCAGGCTGCTCGGTGGTGTTGGGCCGTCTCTGTCTCTCTCCGGCTGCGGTGATCAGGCTGCTCGGTGGGGTTGGGCCGTCTCTGTCTCCCTCCGGCTGCGGTGATCAGGCTGCTCGGGGGGTGTTGGGCCGTCTCTGTCTCCCTCCGGCTGCGGTGATCAGGCTGCTCGGTGGGGTTGGGCCGTCTCTGTCTCCCTCCGGCTGCGGTGATCAGGCTGCTCGGGGGGTGTTGGGCCGTCTCTGTCTCCCTCCGGCTGCGGTGATCAGGCTGCTCGGGGGGTGTTGGGCCGTCTCTGTCTCCCTCCGGCTGCGGTGATCAGGCTGCTCGGTGGTGTTGGGCCGTCTCTGTCTCCCTCCGGCTGCGGTGATCAGGCTGCTCGGTGGGGTTGGGCCGTCTCTGTCTCCCTCCGGCTGCGGTGATCAGGCTGCTCGGTGGGGTTGGGCCGTCTCTGTCTCCCTCCGGCTGCGGTGATCAGGCTGCTCGGTGGTGTTGGGCCGTCTCTGTCTCTCTCCGGCTGCGGTGATCAGGCTGCTCGGTGGTGTTGGGCCGTCTCTGTCTCCCTCCGGCTGCGGTGATCAGGCTGCTCGGTGGTGTTGGGCCGTCTCTGTCTCCCTCCGGCTGCGGTGATCAGGCTGCTCGGTGGGGTTGGGCCGTCTCTGTCTCCCTCCGGCTGCGATGATCAGGCTGCTCGGTGGGGTTGGGCCACCTCAGACAGCTCTGTCTCCCTCCGGCTGCGGTGATCAGGCTGCTCGGTGGGGTTGGGCCGTCTCTGTCTCCCTCCGGCTGCGGTGATCAGGCTGCTCGGTGGTGTTGGGCCGTCTCTGTCTCCCTCCGGCTGCGGTGATCAGGCTGCTCGGTGGGGTTGGGCCGTCTCTGTCTCCCTCCGGCTGTGGTGGTCAGGCTGCTCGGTGGTGTTGGGCCGTCTCTGTCTCCCTCCGGCTGCGGTGATCAGGCTGCTCGGTGGGGTTGGGCCGCCTCGGACAGCTCTGTCTCCCTCCGGCTGCGGTGATCAGGCTGCTCGGTGGGGTTGGGCCGTCTCTGTCTCCCTCCGGCTGCGGTGATCAGGCTGCTCGGTGGGGTTGGGCCGTCTCTGTCTCCCTCCGGCTGCGGTGATCAGGCTGCTCGGTGGGGTTGGGCCGCCTCGGACAGCTCTGTCTCCCTCCGGCTGCGGTGATCAGGCTGCTCGGTGGGGTTGGGCCGTCTCTGTCTCCCTCCGGCTGCGGTGATCAGGCTGCTCGGTGGGGTTGGGCCGTCTCTGTCTCCCTCCGGCTGCGGTGATCAGGCTGCTCGGTGGGGTTGGGCCGCCTCGTACAGCTCTGTCTCCCTCCGGCTCCTCACATTACAGCATTGCGGTCTCTCTTCCGTCCCGTGACGCTGTTACTCCCGGAGGTGCGGCCTGTGTAGCGGCTGCTGTGCGGGTGCAAACAGGATGAGCGCTCAGGCGTGAGGAGACGGAAGATTAATCCAAGAAACAAGATGGTAGATACAAAACTAGCTCAAAAATTCAAAGAATTTTGATAGAAATATGGATAATAAGTAATAAACAATATCATAGGAAAATAGACAATTGTGAAAATGAATCAGGATAAATGATGGTCAGGGATGAGGGAGGATAATGAAAAAAATAATAACATGATAAAAAATGAATAAGAAATCAAAGAGAAGGTGAAAAAACTAAAACATGAATAAAATAATAAATGTAATAAAGTGGGAAATGTTAGATAAACGATGAATAAAGAATAATAGAATAAAACAGCTGTTGGCTCCCCCTGATGGAAGTGTAATAATGAGAATACCGGGTGTATATATGGGTGTGTATACGGGTGTGTATATGGGTGTATATATGGGTGTGTATACGGGTGTATATATGGGTGTGTATATAGATGTATATATGGGTGTGTATACGGATGTATATATGGGTGTGTATATGGATGTATATATGGGTGTGTATACGGATGTATATATGGGTGTGTATAAAGATGTATATATGGGTGTGTATATGGATGTATATATGGGTGTGTATACGGATGTATATATGGGTGTGTATACGGATGTATATATGGGTGTGTATATGGATGTATATATGGGTGTGTATAAAGATGCATACATGGGTGTATGTATACGGGTGTGTATATGGATGTATATATGGGTGTGTATATGGGTGTATATATGGGTGTTTATATATGTGTGTATGTATAGATGTATATATATGTGTGTGTGTATAGATGTATATATATGTGTGTGTATAGATGTATATATGTGTGTATGTATAGATGTATATATGTGTATATGTATAGATGTATATATGTGTGTGTGTATAGATGCATATATATGTGTGTGTATAGATGTATATATGGGTGTGTGTATAGATGTATATATGGGTGTGTGTATAGATGTATATATGGGTGTGTGTATAGATGTATATATGGGTGTATGTATAGATGTATATATGGGTGTATGTATAGATGTATATATGGGTGTATGTATAGATGTATATATGGTGGTATATATGGGTGTGTGTATAGATGTATATATGGTGGTATATATGGGTGTGTGTATAGATGTATATATGGTGGTATATATGGGTGTGTGTATAGATGTATATATGGGTGTATGTATAGATGTATATATGGTGGTATATATGGGTGTGTGTATAGATGTATATATGGGTGTGTGTATAGATGTATATATGGGTGTATGTATAGATGTATATATGGGTGTATGTATAGATGTATATATGGGTGTATGTATAGATGTATATATGGGTGTATGTATAGGTGTATATATGGGTGTGTGGATGACATGCTGTTCATCGACAGATATAGCTAATACATTGATTACAAATATTAGGCATACAGTATGTGAGATTCTTAACAACAATAGAAATGTTGGGGTCACCAGGAGGCCGCCCGGGCACTGATATACAGTAATACTGTCTGTCGGAGAGAACCCATAAGTATATTACACCATCTGTATGATGTATAACGAAGATATCACAGAAAGGCTCTACAAAAAAACAAAAATTTCCAATTCTGCGTTCCGGCCCTGCGGTATAAGGGTGGGTTCACACTACGGAATTCTCGTGGATAATGTCGGCGAAATTCCGCAGTATGTCCGTGTGCACAGCCGCGCGCCTTTCCGCCGGCTCCATAGACACCATTCTAAGTGACGTATCAATTCTTTCAGTGGATAACAAAATACGCCGGCCCATAGAATGGTGTCTATGGAGCCGGCGGAAAGGCGCGCGGACAGCCGGCGGAATTCCGTGGAGTTTATCTGCGAGAATTCCTCAGTATGAACCCACCCTAAGGATCTAAAAATCTAAACTACATCTGGATTCATACGTCTGGACATTGTAGCTATAAGGTTCCCTCCCCTCCCACCCGTCACTATATATTGGATAGCTGCTGCTGATATGGCGCCTCTGACTGTATCTTCTTCCTTTATATGCCGCCTTTCTTCCTGTATGTTGTTTTCTACAGGGACGTTGGATGTTATAGATAATATTTCAGTAGGGCGTCTCTGATTCTAATGTCTCCTTCTCTGGGCGTCTTTGGGGTTGTGTGACCTTGTAGTTGCTGCAGAGGTCACATCTAACCATCCCATAATATCTGGGTGAGTGGGCTCCTGGGCTGCAGCGGTGTCATGGCTCTCGGATATATAACCGGTGGGGGGGCAGGGGGGGGGGCAGGATTCTGCCGTCTGTATGATGGTGTGTATATAGATGTATATATGGGTGTGTATATGGGTGTGTATATGGGTGTATATATGGGTGTGTATACGGGTGTGTATATGGGTGTATATATGGGTGTGTATACGGGTGTATATATGGGTGTGTATATAGATGTATATATGGGTGTGTATACGGGTGTGTATATGGGTGTGTATATGGATGTATCACATCTAACATCCTATAATATCTGGGTGAGTGGGCTCCTGGGCTGCAGCGGTGTCATGGCTCTCGGATATATAACCGGTGGGGGGGCAGCAGGGGGGGGGCAGGATTCCGTCGTCTGTATGATGGCACCAGTGATTGCTGATTATTCTAGTGACTTGTTTGTAGATGACGGGCAGAATTATTAGGACGGATGGTTGTGCTGCTCGCTCTATCCGGGTTTCTTCTCTGGAGACGGAATCTTTGTCGGGACTTCTTGTGTTTTTCATTACATTTTGTTAAGAACTTTTCTTTCAGGGATGGAGTTTCTGTGCAAACCTTTTTTTTTTTTTTTTTTATATCATGACAGGTACAGTCTAAATTTTAACACAGGGGGATACGGACCCCAAAATTATAGAAGTACCCCCTATGGGTCATGCACTACTCTCAGGGTTTACAGTTTTGGCTCAAAAATTCTCATTTTTACAAGGAGCACAGGGGCATGGCAGTACCCGGCCTGTCTGAGCGCACAGCAGGGTTCGGGAGGGTGGGAGTAGTTCTGGCACCAGGCACATCTCATGCACATCTAGGGGTGTAGTGAGGATTGGAACCCCAAAGGTGTTAGAGGAAAGTTTTTAGCATTGGACACTAAAAACTAAAAACTACATTACATAATATGTCCATTTAGCTCAAATTGATTTATTTTTATAAGAAAGCCAGAAGTGCAACCATAAACTGTTGTTAGGACACATAGCAAAGCTCGCAAGAGAATGAAAGGCATTTTAGGGTTAAAGGGGTTGTTCACAAAAAAATCTTTCAAATAAGCTGGTGACGGTTAGTTCTAGAGATTTGTAATTTACTTCTATTACAAAATATCAAGTGTTCCAGTACTTATCAGCTGCTGTATGTTCTGCAGGAAGTGGTGTATTCTCTCCAGTCTGACACTATGCTCTCTGCTGCCACCTCTGTCCATGTCAGGAACTGTCCAGAGCAGCAGCAAATCCCCATAGAAAACCTCTCCTGCTCTGGACAGTTCCTGACATGGACAGAGGTGGCAGCAGAGAGCACTGTGTCAGACTGGAGAGAATACACCACTTCCTGCAGGACATACAGCAACTGGTAAGTACTGGAAGACTGGAGATTTTTTAGATTACAGATTTCTGGCACTTTTTGGCACCAGTTGATATGATAGAAAAGAATTTGGGGTAAACAACCGCTTTAAGCAAATTTTACTGAAATAAATTTAGAACACCATGTGACATTTACACTGCTCCTGAGGTCGAAACTCACGAAAAATGACCCCACTTTTGAAACTACTGTATAACTCAGTGAATTTTACAATGAAGAGCTGGTGTTTAATAAAACATTTTTACCTAAAAAAAATAACACATATAAGTCAGGAGCGGCACTCTTCAGGATTCACTACGACCAATCATATGTTTGTGAATTGGAAGTGACGCTCGGCAAGGAGCAAACAAATTCTGCACTCCCAAAAGGTCCCCACTCCGACAATGCGGCAGCTGCTGCTTCCACAAAACCGTCCACCGAAAAACAAATATAAAAAAAGAAAATGTCGCTCTCGTTATTTATTTATTTATTTTTTGCTATAAAGAAATTATTTGGCATTTGGCCCTAAAGATGAAAATGACCCTTTTTCAGCTAATAATTACATTTCGCCAGGGGCGGACACAGACTGCAGAGGGCCCCTGTGCAAGAAATGTGTTTGGGCCCCCATAACCCATTAGTTTCTCCACCTTTGTACGCCCGGGTATCCAGTATGTGTCCTGGTTTCTCGCCAGGGCCCTACAGCACAGATGCCAGGGCCCACTAGAGGACTGTACTGTAGTCTGTGCAGGCCCCAGGGTTGGACTGGGGTACCTGTGGCCACCAACAGAACTGACCCTAGGGGGCACCCAAACAAAGAACCCGTCAGAAGCGACATGCACACCTGGTCCCATCCTGCACTGATGTATCTGTGACCACAGCTGCCTGAATAACAATAACTACAACTCCCAGAATGCCTTACACGTATGAAGCTCTCAGAGAATACTGGGAGTTGTAGTTTCCAAAAGGACAACCCCTTGAGTTGTCTGCTCATTTGTACTTCATATCCCAGCACATCCTGAGGGTGCAGACTGCAGTAAATGCTGGGAGTTGTAGTGTTTGCAGCTGTTGTACTTGGAGGCTCCCGGATGCATTGTACACTACAGGCCCACTATAGATATGTGCCATGCTAAGCTGAGCCTGTCGAGCCCCTCTATTGGCCTGGGCCCCTGTGCAGCTGAACAGGCCGCACAAGTGATATGTCTGACTCTGCATTTCGCTCATTTTGACAAGAACCATAGGTGTATAAGTGCCCCAAATGTTGTTATACAACGTCATCTCAGTACAGCAGTATCCCATTTGTGAGCATAGACGCATTTAGTGTACACCGCCGGGCTCAGGAGGAGATGAGCAGCAATTTTTAGTGCAGATTTTGCTGGACTGTTGTAAGGGCGCCATGTCATGTATGTCCATATGAGCATAGATACCAGTGCAGTGGTGACCCCCGACAAGTGACCCCATTTTGTAATCTACAGCCCCTGCTCAATTTAGAAGTTTAGAAAGAATTTTGACACCACCACCCTCCCCCACCCACTGGTGTGTGTTTTTCCACAGCTCTGCCGGTCAGTGTTGTATATGTTGTGCCCCTGGAGATGCACACGAGATGTATCAGGGACCTGTTCATGAAAAGCTCTGGTCTCCAGGTCAGATGTGGTTTGTAATTAAGCTCCATTTACTTCAATGGAACTGAGCAGCAAAACCTGCAGCCAAACTGGAGACAAGAGCGGTGCTGTCTCTGGAAGAAAACAGCCATGTTTTTCTAGGGGTCCTATTACATGGACTGATAATCTTCTGGTTAATAGGCCGATTCGGCAGATTATCGATCCATGTAATAAAGACAACAATCATTGGCTGATCATATCCTAACATAAAATCATTGTGTACGTGTAATAGTGATGCACGGCCGACAGCTGATAATTCTGCTCGGTGTCTTCCTGGTTTCTCCACGCAGCCGCCGGTGAAACTTCAGAAGCGGTCTCTGAAGCGACAGGCTGCTCAGCCAATCACTGGCCAGGATGGGACTGATGACCAGTGATTGGCTGAGCGGCTTTGAAGTTCCAGTGGAGGCTACGGACAGCGGGAAGAAGCAAAGAGAACAGGGGGGAGCGCGGAGAGTTCATTTATGAGCTGCACAGACATCACTAACAATGTCACTTGTGATGGATAGAGGCATCACCCAACGCTCGCATGTTATTGTTGTCCGATATTTGAAGGTGAGGCAAGAAATAACTGACTAGACCTTTGCACTTGTTTTCCTTTTATCGGATTGTCATTCGGCAGACAGAACATTTGTTTACAAATACACAGAAAAGCTTGGAGTATAAATAGCACTAAAACAATGAAGACAAAAACAGAAACAACAAACGGTAACAGCAACATGAAAAAACGCTTACATGGAAAAGTACAATTACAAAAATCTATGAAAACTTTCAGAATGTGTTTTCTTCGTTATAGGGAATCTTCACAGGACAGACGTAAAGCCGGCCGTAGAACTGAGACACATGCTGGTCTTAAAGGGAATCTGCCAATTTACCTTCCAAACTGCTGAGACTGTCAGGGCGATGAGACACATGGAGGCAATATGCGCCCTGGCATACACAATGGAAAAGGGGCACCACCCTGTATGTATAAGAATCCGAGTCTCCTCTGTGGCCTGAGCTGTATTTGCCTGATGAGCGGGCAGGGGGGGGGCAAGACTTCTGTAAATGGACCCCCTCCCATCCCTAGCTTCGCTCGTACAGGAACAATATATGAAACAGGGCTCAGTGCTGGAAGCTGTCACTCAAGGGGTAGGGATGCGGGTGGGAGCAGGAAGCTGTTACAGCCCTCAGCACTTTCGAAGCTCGGGAACGCCTCTTTGACACTGCACCAGAATAAAAGCTATTTTTCCAAGTTATGGAAGAACAGACAGATATATAAAAGGTGCCATGTGTCTCTTTGTCCTATTACCTGACAGTGTCAGCAGTTTGTAAGTCTATGTTCATTAGTGTTAATTATGCATTTTTGCACAATTTCCACGTTATTATGCCACAAATTCTCAATTGCGGTAAAATAGCACTATTTGTGGCAAAATAGGGTCAAAACCGGAGCAAAAAGGCATAATTAACACTAAATGCCATGTGTTGGATACATATTAAGAAGTCCCGGCCTTTCACTGACATATAGAAACCAATTATTATAGAGACCATTATACTAATGAATGGAAAACCAGCACGTCTGCATTGTTTCAGATCCCAACGTGGCCGCTTGGCCTCTGCTAGGTGAGACTCTGCCCCGAAAGAAAAAACGTGATCTCTCATATGTTCAGCACATTGGGAGAATGGCAGCTGGGGATCCCATTACTGGAGTGCTATACCTGCCATTGATATCTATAATTGTGGTCCATCATATGTCCTCAGCCGGCCATAATATCTTCCATAACCAAACAGATATTTGTACCAGAAACATTTGGAAATATTACAGTGATTTTAGTGGAACGGCTACGAATAGACATTACATAGGACGTTCAGGTCACATTTATTAAATAAATAGTCAGAGTATTTCGGGATCTCGGGAAATAAATAATTCTTGGTACGTCACCAGCCATCCCTGTACGGAAATACACAACGAACGTATGGATCTCGACAACAGATGGAGAATCCTATGAGTCGTAGTCTTTATGGACAGGAGGTTTAGGGGTCCTCGCTAAAACATCTATATTTTCATTCTCCTCCCATACAACTCTATGGTTCACAAGTCTTCTAGATGAAGAATACAGTGCCTGAGTCCCCCAAGTCCTCCAATGGCCTCGAAGAACCATGTCTGAATACACGGCTGTGTCTCATCAGTCATCTAGGCTCTTACTTTACATTGAGGTTGGTGGGACCGGTGTCCACGGGGATGATACCCTAGAATGGTTTGTGACTTCATATTGATGATCTACAATATCTGTGGTTGTTCCATGATCGTACAATGGAGATCCTGAAGAAGGCGAGGGCACTCCATGGGAGAGAGGCGAGTAGTGAGACGTGGATCCTCGTAAGTACTGGGAGCCTAATCCATTGGGAATCCCTCCAGACTGGGATACCGGAGTGATGGTGCTGTTACTCACAGACCACAAGTTTGGATACTGACTGGAAAAGGTAAAATTGCTGTTAACATTTTATCCAAGTAGAAAGAAAAAAAACGAAAAAGAGAAGAAATAAAAAAGTTACCTGGAAACATTTGAGGTTCCTGTGGTGTGGGTCATGGAGAGCATCCCTGTGTGAGCCGGCATAGACCAGTTATCATGGGACTGGAGCATAGACAGGCAGGAAGATGAGCTATCTTGTATAGAGGCTGAAATTCAGGAGAATAAAGGATAGACACATAAACACCTGGAGTATATAGATACAAATAACCACCTGGAGTATATAGATATAAACACCTGGAGTATATGGATACAAATAATCACCTGGAGTATATAGATATAAATGACTGGAACCTATATACATAAACACCTGGAGTATATAGATACAAATAATCACCTGGAGTA
This sequence comes from Dendropsophus ebraccatus, assembly GCA_027789725.1. Lineage (NCBI taxonomy): Eukaryota > Metazoa > Chordata > Amphibia > Anura > Hylidae > Dendropsophus > Dendropsophus ebraccatus. The sequence goes on from JAQFWZ010000016.1 coordinate 1,942,498, forward strand.
TATAGATATAAATGACTGGAACCTACATACATAAACATATGGAGTATATAGATACAAATAACCACCTGGAGTATATAGATATAAATGACTGGAACCTATATACATAAACATATGGAGTATATAGATACAAATAACCACCTGGAGTATATAGATATAAATAACTAACCTATATACATAAACACCTGGAGTATATAGATACAAATAACCACCTGGAGTATATAGATATAAATGACTGGAGCCTATATACATAAACACCTGGAGTATATAGATACAAATAACTGGAGCCTATATACATAAACACCTGGAGTATATAGATACAAATAACTGGAGCCTATATACATAAACACCTGGAGTATATAGATACAAATAACTGGAGCCTATATACATAAACACCTGGAGTATATAGATACAAATAACTGGAGCCTATATACATAAACACCTGGAGTATATAGATACAAATAACTGGAGCCTATATACATAAACACCTGGAGTATATAGATACAAATAACTGGAGCCTATATACATAAACACCTGGAGTATATAGATACAAATAACTGGAGCCTATATACATAAACACCTGGAGTATATAGATACAAATAACTGGAGCCTATATACATAAACACCTGGAGTATATAGATACAAATAACTGGAGCCTATATACATAAACACCTGGAGTATATAGATACAAATAACTGGAGCCTATATACATAAACACCTGGAGTATATAGATACAAATAAACAGGAACATATTGATACAAATAAACAAGCTGCAGGGAATCTTACAAAGCAAATAAACTACTATGCATTGTAATAGATCAGCTGCTAAATTGCCACCACCCCAGGGTGATATAACCAGCCCCTGAACCTTATAGAGCAGGTGACCAGCACAACAGCAAAAACTTGTATTTAAACGGAGCTTGTGCAATATGGAAATGGGTCTTTTACAGTATTCCTCCTCCTCCTCCTCTTTTCCGGTAGGGCAGCAGTCATACATTCTGTTGTTACTGTCTGTGCACGGACAATGTGCTGTGCAATGGAATATGGAGCTCCCAGAATCATCGTTCATTATGGAGCTCCCGGCATCAGCATTCATTATAGAGCTCCTGGTATCATCATTCATTATGGAGCTCCCGGCATCATCATTCATTACAGAGCTCCTGGCATCATTCATTCATTACGGCATCATAATTCATAGAGATCCTGGCATCATCATTCATTATAGAGCTCCTGGTATCATTCATTATGGAGCTCCTGGCATCATCATTTATTACGGAGCTCCCGGGATCATCATTCATTACGGAGCTCCTGACATCATCATTCATTAGGGAGCTCCCAGTATCATCATTCATTATGGACCCCCCGACATCATCATTTATTATGGAGCTCCCAGTATCATCATTCATTATAGAGCTCCTGGTATCATCATTCATTATGGAGCTCCCGGCATCATCATTCATTACAGAGCTCCTGCCATCATCAGTCATTACAGAGCTCCTGGCATCATCATTCATAGAGATCCCGGCATCATCATTCATTATAGAGCTCCTGGTATCATCATTTATTATGGAGCTCCCAGTATCATCATTCATTATGGAGCTCCTGGCATCATCATTCATTATAAAGCTGCTGGCATCATCATTCATTATAGACCTCCCGGCATCATCATTCATTATAGACCTCCCGGCATCATCATTTATTATAGACCTCCCAGTATCATCATTCATTATAGACCTCCCAGTATCATCATTCATTATAGACCTCCTAGTATCATCATTCATTATAGACCTCCCAGTATCATCATTCATTATGGAGCTGGTTGAACTAATCTTTTATTCAGTAGCACATCGTCCGTATTTACAGACCGTGCACAGAATGTGGGAATGACCCTTAATGCTGGAATCACCAGAAGTGGATTTAAAGTAATGTGTAGCATAAAGGAGGCCTCTGCGTCTCCCACCTGCTGGATCCGCTCCTGCCGCTGTCCCAGAAACTGCACTGGAACTCCTGTGTGACACCAGCATAAGGCCGGTCGCTCCCTGGACCTCCTACACTGGTCTGAGGGACCCAGATGAAGCGCACGAAGGACGGTAACTGGTGCCCATAATAGAGGAACAGGGAGCAGCCAGCAGAACTGGAATAATGGGGGATGGTAAAAGCCTCATTCACATAAGACACAAGCTCCGTGTAATCACTGATATTACCAGATTGCTGCATCTATTTTACAGAAAAAGACATTGCCGGACTGCTGGTTATATCGCTCCATCACTGGTTATATCGCTCCGTCACTGGTTATATCGCTCCATCACTGGTTATATCGCTACATAACTGGTTATATTGCTCCATCACTGGTTATATTGCTACATAACTGGTTATATCGCTCTATGACTGGTTATATCACTCCATCACTGGTTATATCACTACATAACTGGTTATATCGCTCCATCACTGGTTATATCGCTCAATTACTGGTTATATCGCTCCATCACTGGTTATATCGCTCCATCACTGGTGATATCGCTCCATCACTGGTTATATCGCTCCATCACTGGTTATATCGCTCCGTCACTGGTTATATCCCTCCATCACTGGTTATATCGCTCCGTCACTGGTTATATCGCTCCGTCACTGGTTATATCGCTCCATCACTGGTTATATCGCTCCGTCACTGGTTATATCGCTCCATCACTGGTTATATTGCTCCATCACTGATTATATTGCTCTATGACTGGTTATATCGCTCCGTCACTGGTTATATCGCTCAATTACTGGTTATATCGCTCTATGACTGGTTATATTGCTCAATTACTGGTTATATCGCTCTATGACTGGTTATATTGCTCCATCACTGGTTATATCGCTCTATGACTGGTTATATCGCTCAATTACTGGTTATATCGCTCTATGACTGGTTATATCGCTCAATTACTGGTTATATCGCTCTATGACTGGTTATATCGCTCAATTACTGGTTATATCGCTCAATTACTGGTTATATCGCTCTATGACTGGTTATATCGCTCTATGACTGGTTATATCACTATTTTTGGAACTTACGTGGGGAGTTGTTTCTGTGAGAGTACGGACTCGGATATGGAGCCGTCCGGTGATTACGCAGAGAGGAGTATCGGTCACAGCCGTGAGGAGTGGACAGGGCTATGGGGCCTCCGAACTGGGAATGAGGATTAGCGGGAGAACATAAGGATCCAGTGCCGGGAAGGAGCCAGCTGCCTACTGAAGGAACAGGAGAAGGGGGTATGTATATGTTAGCGCACAGAATGTATATAGAATGTGTATATATTATAGAATGTGTATACTATGTGTGTGTGTGTGTGTATATATATATATTACAATGTGTATGGAATGTAAATAGAATGTGTATAGAATGTATATATAGAATGTGTATATAGAATATATATAGAATGTATATAGAATATGTATATATTATAGAATGTGAATACTATGTATATATATATATATATATATATATATATATATATATATATATAAGAATGTGTATAGAATGTGTATGGAATGTGTATAAAATGTGTATATAGAATGTATATAGAATGTGTATATGGAATGTGTATAAAATGTGTATATAGAATGTATATAGAATGTATATAGAATGTGTATATAGAATGTGTATAGAATGTATATGGAATGTGTATATAGAATGTATATATAGAATGTATATAGAATATGTATATATTATAGAATGTGAATACTATGTATATATATATATATATATATATATATATATATATATATATATATAAAAGAATGTGTATAGAATGTGTATGGAATGTGTATAAAATGTGTATATAGAATGTATATAGAATGTGTATATGGAATGTGTATAGAATGTGTATATAGAATGTGTATAGAATGTATATGGAATGTGTGTATAGAATGTATATATAGAATGTACTAAACAATAAATACACTATATAATTAGGGTGCGTTCACATGTACAGGATCCGCACAGATTTAATGGCCCAGAATTGATTTGCTTCAAATCTGCTGCAGATCCTGTACGTGTGAACGCACCCTAGAAATGTATTCGGAATGTTGTGCCTTACGTTGTGAGTAACCTTGCTGGCCGTCGATGGTTTCCTCCAGGAGGTCTTTGTGGTCACTCCTGAAAACAGACAGAACGTTGTTGGGATTATTTGTGCAATGAATAATCTGCCCATTGATGTTGATGAGAACCCCGGAGCTGGGGAAATGGTGATAATCTGAGAATATTATACATTTGAACATATGTGTCCTAATAAAAGGGGCGTGGTCTCAATAAAAAGGGGCGTGGTCTACACTGTAAGACTCTTTCCCAAAATCTCTCTCAAAATGTCTGGAGCGCTTCAAGCTAAGTGATAGTCTAAACTACAGATTTATTAGCCAGGCTGCGCCACATTGATAAATCGGATGCACAGACAGTGTTCGTCCATCTGGGCCAATGTTCTTGTTATTCCACAGACGGGAGGATGAGGAGTAATAAGATCCGAAACCAATAGTCCCAGCAGCGCTCCAGGATAACGCACCAATGAGGGAGACGACCGCCGTCATACAGGAGCCCCTCATACTGGAGCGCTGCTGGGATCTGGCAGGGGCCTCGGCTATGTGCACACAACACGACTTTCTTCAGTTTGGCGCTGTCTTTTAGGGCGGCCATCATTTTTAGGCCAAATAAATGCAGCTATTTTGTAATGATTGTAATTGTTATTTGTACATTATTTGTCCTCAAAAGACAGCGTCACACTGCCGAAAAAAGGTGGTGTGTGAACTGTACTCAAACAGCTGGATTGAGGAGTAATAAGGTAATTTCATACATGAACAGTCTTTCTTGGCTGGTTTAAGGGTGCGTTCACACGTACAGAATCCGCAGCAGATGTAATGCTTAGTTCAGTTATTTAAATGAAATCTGCTGCGGATCCTGTACGTGTGAACACACACTAAAGGGGTCTTTCCAGTACTTATCAGCTGCTGTATGTCCTACAGGGAGTGGTGGTAGATTTGTTCCAGTGTGGAGAGCAGGAGAGTTTTTCTATGGGGATTTGCTGCTGCTCTGGACAGTTCCTGACGTGGACAGAGGGGGCAGCAGAGAGCAGTGTGTCAGACTGGAAAGAATACACCACTTCCTGCAGGGCATACAGCAGCTGATAAGTACTGGAAGACTGGAGATTTTTTAAGTAAATTACAAATCTCTGGCACCAGTTGATTTGAAAGAATAATTTTTTTTGCTGAGCTTCCCCTTTAAAGATTTACAAGAGCTATTCCCCAAATACAGGCAGAAACCTCTAATGCCAGCGTTATGATACATACGCCGTACCTCTCTTTAGCGTCCAGAAAAGCCTTGGCGAAGGGATTGTGCTTTATTTTAAGAGCAGTGATCTAAAAGAAGCAAAAAAACGTAAGTCCTGGCATTATTATATCAGTCTGAATCACTTCTATTACTTACTGGATGAAACAATAAGAAGCTATCTGATGGATTCCCACAGCTTCTATGGTCTGTACAACTATCAGGTCATAAAGTATTAGTGTGGAATAATATGTCATAAATTATTCTAATAATTATATATGTAATAAATGATAATGTCCTAAACTATAGAAGGTTTCATGTCGTCGCTCCTTATAAACATCACATACAATTCACAAGGGAATATACAGAGTGTACACGTATATAACCTTCAATAGAAAGATACATATACTCTCTGGGCTCTATCTCTTTCTATATATATATATATACCTCTTCATTCTGGTAAGCGGTCACAGCAATGAATTGTGTTTCGGGGAAGGAGTGGCTGGTGATCATTCTCTGGGGTCCCCCGACTCGTACTATATGGATCCTGGGCTCGTATTTGTGTAAGGAGTTCAGCATAATCTGCAAATCATTTAAATCACAATAATTACACAAAATATCAAAGTAACAGCAGTAAATGTTATTATTATTATTATTATTATTATTATTATAGTTATTGTTATTATTATATTATAGTTATTGTTATTATTATTATTATTTATATATTTATTATTACTAATATTATTATTATTATTATTATTATTATTATTGTTATTATTATTAATATTATTATTATTAATAATATATTATTATTAATATTATTATTATTGTTGTTATTATTATTATATTATTATTGTTGTTATTATTATTATCATATTATATATAATATTACCTGACCACCACCGTTCATCTTATTGGTGAGTTTGACTTTACTGAAGGAAACGGCGTCCTTCATCCAGTGGGCCCCAAAGTTGGGGGAGTCGGGGTGAATGTAGACGCAGCTGGGGGCCTGCGGCTCCGGCTTCCCTCCTGGGACCCATTCCCCGTTCACGTACTTCCAGCGGTGATTGTCTGCTGACACAAAGTCCAAAAGGAAGGTGTACATAGCGTTAGGGTCCAGTCCAGACACACTCACTTTAAGCACAGGAAACATTCGCCTAAAATATATAATAAAAAAAAAGGAAAAGTATAATTATAATGTACGGACCTATTAGATGTAATGCAGAAGTCATGTATAGTATATATATATATAGGTAAGTATATAGATGAGGAGAGACTAAAGCCTGGGACTCTGTGTAACTTCTCCGGGGGGTTGGGGGGGGGGGGGGAGTTTGTATTTTTCGCTAAAGACAAATAAAGTAATTTAAAAGGCGGCGTTAGAAAGGAAATGAACAACCCCCCTATTTATTCCTCTTGGGTTCATTGTCTTCTTTTGTCTTTAATTTGGGGTCAAACAACTTGTCCGATGTTAAGTAACTTTAATTACTTTGTTACTGAGGCTACTGATGATTTCTCAGGCTATAGGCCGTACACGGACAGTATATACAGTATATACAGGCTATAGGCCGTACACGGACAGTATATACAGTATATACAGACTATAGGCAGTACACGGACAGTATATACAGGCTATAGGCAGTACATGGACAGTATATACAGGCTATAGGCAGTACATGGACAGTATATACAGGCTATAGGCAGTACACGGACAGTATATACAGTATATACAGGCTATAGGCAGTACACAGACAGTATATACAGGCTATAGGCAGTACACGGACAGTATATACAGGCTATAGGCAGTACACGGACAGTATATACAGTATATACAGGCTATAGGCAGTACACAGACAGTATATACAGTATATACAGACTATAGGCAGTACACAGACAGTATATACAGGCTATAGGCAGTACACGGACAGTATATACAGGCTATAGGCAGTACACGGACAGTATATACAGTATATACAGGCTATAGGCAGTACACAGACAGTATATACAGGCTATAGGCAGTACACAGACAGTATATACAGGCTATAGGCAGTACACGGCCAGTATATACAGTATATACAGGCTATAGGCCGTACACAGACAGTATATACAGTATATACAGACTATAGGCCGTACACGGACAGTATATACAGGCTATAGTGCCTCCGTACCCCCCGCCAATCTCCGCAGATAGGGGAAAAGTTACTTTTTCCCACACAACCTCTTTCAGTTTCTCATTGTTTAGTTGGATATATTGGATATAGTTACATATTTTATGACAATTAGTTCTCTGAGCATTTAAAAATTTTAAAAATAAAATTCAATTAAAAGTCTTATAAAAATCAAAATATACACAACCTAATAATACGGCTGGGTCCCCACAAGCTCTTCTCTTGGCCATGTTCCATTTACAATATATATATCTGTTACCCGTATTTCAATTTGCATAATATGCCCATATTTTGGGCTGTAAAATAGTAAAAAAGAAAAATAAAGATGTTGTGAGAGCATAGCCTAAATATGTAGTAACCAATATGATCAGGTGTGTATGGGATATAATGTAGGATGCAGGTGTAAGTAATGTCAGTATCAGGCTATGTTCACACACACGATTTCTATCAATATTTTTCAACCAGAACCAGGAGTGGATGAAAAACACCGAGAGGCCATGCTGATAAATTATGGCCAGCCACTACATTTGAGCACTGTGTGAACATAGCCTTGTCAGTTGTGACAAAAACGAACTTTGACATTTCCTTTCAGTCTTTTCCCAGATCTTCTTGTTTCTCCCCTGGAGACGGTATTTCTGTACACTGATACTGCTGTAAAGGATAAAACCACATGAGAGGGACGCCGGACACGGACACTGCTGGATGCCGCACCGCAGGATCTATTTCTCATTCCTTTATAGATTGCACTATATATATATATATATATATATATATATATATATATATATATATATATATATTATATATATATATATATATATATATATATAATTTTTTTTTTTTCTGGGGTGGTTGGCCACTTTTTTGTATACAGTGAAAAAACAAAACATTAAGGCTCTGGTCACACAATATTTTTTTTTTCAGCCGTATATTTTTGAACAAATGTGTGTGTATTCTGACAATTCCGGCTGTAAATGGTAATCAGGTTTTTTATTTACAGCTGTATTCTCGCTGTGTGACCAAAACCTGCAATGTAACCAGTGACAGTATACAGGAAAACTGCATGAAGCCGGCTGAGGATTATCTGACTGAGATAGATGTATGGTAGGTAATGCCATGTATACTATATACTGTGGTAGGTAATTCTATGTATACTATAATATACAGGTAGGTAATTCTATGTATCCTACATTATACAGGTAGGTAATTCTATGTATCCTATATTATACAGGTAGGTAATTCTATGTATCCTATATTATACAGGTAGGTAATTCTATGTATCCTACATTATACAGGTAGGTAATTCTATGTATCCTATATTATACAGGTAGGTAATGCCATGTATCCTATAATATACAGGTAGGTAATTCTATGTATACTATATTATACAGGTAGGTAATTCTATGTATCCTACATTATACAGGTAGGTAATGCCATGTATACTATAATATACAGGTAGGTAATGCCATGTATCCTATAATATACAGGTAGGTAATTCTATGTATACTATATTATACAGGTAGGTAATTCTATGTATACTATAATATAGTGATAGGTAATGCCATGTATCCTATAATATACAGGTAGGTAATTCTATGTATACTATAATATACAGGTAGGTAATGCCATGTATACTATAATATACAGGTAGGTAATGCTATGTATACTATAATATACAGTTAGGTAATTCTATGTATCCTACATTATACAGGTAGGTAATGCCATGTATACTATAATATACAGGTAGGTAATGCCATGTATCCTATAATATACAGGTAGGTAATTCTATGTATACTATATTATACAGGTAGGTAATTCTATGTATACTATAATATAGTGATAGGTAATGCCATGTATCCTATATTATACAGGTAGGTAATGTCATGTATACTATAATATACAGGTAGGTAATGCTATGTATACTATAATATACAGGTAGGTAATTCCATGTATACTATGACATACAAGTAGGTAATGCCATGTATCCTATATTATACAGGTAGGTAATGCCATGTATACTATATTATACAGGTAGGTATTGCCATGTATCCTATAATATACAGGTAGGTAAGTCTATGTATACTATATTATACAGGTAGGTAATGCCATGTATACTATATACTGTGGTAGGTAATTCTATGTATACTATAATATACAGGTAGGTAATGCCATGTATACTATTATATACAGGTAGGTAATTCCATGTATCCTATAATATACAGGTAGGTAAGTCTATGTATACTATAATATACAGGTAGGTAATTCTATGTATACTATATACTGTGGTAGGTAATTCTATGTATTCTATAATATACAGGTAGGTAATGCCATGTATACTAAAATATAGTGATAGGTAATGCCATGTATACTATAATATACAGGTAGGTAATGCCATGTATACTATAATATACAGGTAGGTAATTCTATGTATACTATAATATACAGGGAGGTAATTCTATGTATACTATATACTATGGTAGGTAATGCCATGTATCCTATAATATACAGGTAGGTAATGCCATGTATCCTATAATATACAGGTAGGTAATGCCATGTATACTATAATATACAGGTAGGTAATGCCATGTATACTATAATATACAGTTAGGTAATTCTATGTATACTATAATATAGTGATAGGTAATGCCATGTATCCTATAATATACAGTTAGGTAATTCTATGTATACTATAATATACAGGTAGGTAATGCCATGTATACTATAATATACAGGTAGGTAATTCTATGTATACTATAATATACAGGTAGGTAATTCTATGTATACTATAATATAGTGATAGGTAATGCCATGTATACTATAATATACAGGTAGGTAATGCCATGTATACTATAATATACAGGTAGGTAATTCTATGTATACTATAATATAGTGATAGGTAATGCCATGTATACTATAATATACAGGTAGGTAATGCCATGTATACTATAATATACAGGTAGGTAATTCTATGTATACTATAATATAGTGATAGGTAATGCCATGTATACTATAATATACAGGTAGGTAATGCCATGTATACTATAATATACAGGTAGGTAATGCTATGTATCCTATAATATACAGTTAGGTAATTCTATGTATCCTATAATATACAGGTAGGTAATGCTATGTATCCTATAATATACAGTTAGGTAATTCTATGTATACTATAATATACAGGTAGGTAATGCTATGTATACTATAATATACAGGTAGGTAATTCTATGTATACTATAATATACAGGTAGGTAATGCCATGTATACTATAATATACAGGTAGGTAATGCTATGTATACTATAATATACAGGTAGGTAATTCCATGTATACTATGACATACAAGTAGGTAATGCCATGTATACTATATTATACAGGTAGGTAATGCCATGTATACTATATACTGTGGTAGGTAATGCCATGTATACTATTATATACAGGTAGGTAATTCCATGTATCCTATAATATACAGGTAGGTAAGTCTATGTATACTATAATATACAGGTAGGTAATTCTATGTATTCTATAATATACAGGTAGGTAATGCCATGTATACTAAAATATAGTGATAGGTAATGCCATGTATACTATAATATACAGGTAGGTAATGCCATGTATACTATAATATACAGGTAGGTAATTCTATGTATACTATAATATACAGGGAGGTAATTCTATGTATACTATATACTGTGGTAGGTAATTCTATGTATTCTATAATATACAGGTAGGTAATGCCATGTATCCTATAATATACAGGTAGGTAATGCCATGTATCCTATAATATAGTGATAGGTAATGCCATGTATCCTATAATATACAGGTAGGTAATTCTATGTATCCTATAATATACAGGTAGGTAATGCTATGTATACTATAATATACAGGTAGGTAATGCTATGTATACTATAATATACAGGTAGGTAATGCCATGTATCCTATAATATACAGGTAGGTAATGCCATGTATACTATAATATACAGGGAGGTAATGCCATGTATACTATAATATAGTGATAGGTAATGCCATGTATACTATAATATACAGGTAGGTAATGCTATGTATACTATAATATACAGGTAGGTAATTCTATGTATACTATAATATACAGGTAGGTAATGCCATGTATACTATAATATACAGGTAGGTAATGCCATGTATACTATAATATACAGGTAGGTAATTCTATGTATACTATAATATACAGGTAGGTAATGCTATGTATACTATAATATACAGGTAGGTAATGCCATGTATACTATAATATATTGATAGGTAATTCTATGTATACTATAATATACAGGTAGGTAATGCCATGTATACTATAATATATTGATAGGTAATTCTATGTATACTATAATATACAGGTAGGTAATGCCATGTATACTATACAGGTAGGTAATGCCATGTATACTATAATATACAGGTAGGTAATTCTATGTATACTATAATATACAGGTAGGTAATGCCATGTATACTATAATATACAGGTAGGTAATGCCATGTATACTATAATATACAGGTAGGTAATGCCATGTATACTATAATATACAGGTAGGTAATTCTATGTATACTATAATATACAGGTAGGTAATGCCATGTATACTATAATATACAGGGAGGTAATGCTATGTATACTATAATATACAGGTAGGTAATTCTATGTATACTATAATATACAGGTAGGTAATGCCATGTATACTATAATATACAGGAAGGTAATGCCATGTATACTATAATATACAGGTAGGTAATGCCATGTATACTATAATATACAGGTAGGTAATTCTATGTATACTATAATATACAGGTAGGTAATGCTATGTATACTATAATATACAGGTAGGTAATTCTATGTATACTATAATATACAGGTAGGTAATGCCATGTATACTATAATATACAGGGAGGTAATGCTATGTATACTATAATATACAGGGAGGTAATGCTATGTATACTATAATATACAGGTAGGTAATTCTATGTATACTATAATATACAGGGAGGTAATGCTATGTATACTATAATATACAGGTAGGTAATTCTATGTATACTATAATATACAGGGAGGTAATGCCATGTATACTATAATATACAGGTAGGTAATTCTATGTATACTATAATATACAGGTAGGTAATGCCATGTATACTATAATATACAGGGAGGTAATGCCATGTATCCTATAATATACAGGTAGGTAATGCCATGTATACTATAATATACAGGTAGGTAATGCCATGTATACTATATACAGTTAGGTAATTCTATGTATACTATAATATACAGGTAGGTAATTCTATGTATACTATATACAGTTAGGTAATTCTATGTATACTATAATATACAGGTAGGTAATTCTATGTATTCTATAATATACAGGTAGGTAATGCCATGTATCCTATAATATAGTGATAGGTAATGCCATGTATACTATAATATACAGGGAGGTAATGCCATGTATACTATAATATACAGGTAGGTAATTCTATGTATACTATAATATACAGGTAGGTAATTCTATGTATACTATAATATACAGGGAGGTAATGCCATGTATACTATAATATACAGGTAGGTAATTCTATGTATACTATAATATACAGGTAGGTAATTCTATGTATACTATATTATACAGGTAGGTAATTCTATGTATACTATAATATACAGGTAGGTAATTCTATGTATTCTATAATATACAGGTAGGTAATTCTATGTATCCTATAATATAGTGATAGGTAATGCCATGTATACTATAATATACAGGTAGGTAATGCCATGTATCCTATAATATACAGGTAGGTAATTCTATGTATACTATAATATACAGGGAGGTAATGCCATGTATACTATAATATACAGGTAGGTAATTCTATGTATACTATAATATACAGGTAGGTAATTCTATGTATACTATATTATACAGGTAGGTAATTCTATGTATACTATAATATACAGGTAGGTAATTCTATGTATACTATAATATACAGGTAGGTAATTCTATGTATTCTATAATATACAGGTAGGTAATTCTATGTATCCTATAATATAGTGATAGGTAATGCCATGTATACTATAATATACAGGGAGGTAATGTCATGTATACTAGAAGAAGACAGGGACGTTACTAGAAGAAGACAGAGATGTTACTAGAAGAAGACAGGGACGTTACTAGAAGAAGACAGGGACGTTACTAGAAGAAGACAGGGACGATACAGTAAGAAGACAGGGACGTTACTAGAAGAAGACAGGGACGTTACTAGAAGAAGACAGGGACGTTACTAGAAGAAGACAGGGACGTTACTAGAAGAAGACAGGGACGTTACTAGAAGAAGACAGGGACGATACAGTAAGAAGACAGGGACGTTACAATAAGAAGACAGGGACGTTACAATAAGAAGACAGGGACGTTACAGAAAGAAGTCTTGGATGTTACTATAAGAAGACAGGGACGTTACAATAAGAAGACAAGGATGTTATATCAGCCTCCTCAGCCTCCCCGACCTCAGTGTAATGTAGACATTGATGAAGGATTTCGGTGACATGGTCCTACCTGCCATTTTTGGTGACAATCATCTCGTTGGTAAGCTCCTTGAACCTCATCCACAGTTCTTGGTCCTCCAGGGATACTTTGAGGTCTCTCTCGGTGGGGTCCCCCTTCTCGCTGCCAGCCTGGAGCTCATTCTCCACCGCGCTGAGGAGATGGTCCACCTGGTACTGTAAGTTCTTTCCACAACTCTCAGTTGCACTTATACTCATCCCTGAAATGGTTTTCTCCACCACAAATGAAATGTTCTCCACAGATCCAAAACTATTACTGTAACGGTCAGGTGTCTCCGATCGGTAGACGATGGACTTGGTGGTAGATAGGAAGGACGATGGACTTGGTGGTAGATAGGAAGGACGATGGACTTGGTGGTAGATAGGAAGGACGATGGACTTGGTGGTAGATAGGAAGGACGATGGACTTGGTGGTAGATAGGAAGGGCGATGGACTTGGTGGTAGATAGGAAGGGCGATGGACTTGGTGGTAGATGGGAAGGGCGATGGACTTGGTGGTAGATGGGAAGGGCGATGGACTTGGTGGTAGATGGGACGTCCAAGTGACCCTAGCGGCAGAACTTTCACTAATCCCCAATCCATTGCTTTCCCTGCAATAAATAGTCCTGAGCATGGAGCGGTGACATCACTGCCAGGAGGAGGAGCGCTCGGATTGGTCAGGGATCCCTTTGATGTTTGTCAATAAGGAAGGTGATTGGAGAAGCCCTCACACTGGGACAATCCTCTGAAGTTAATTGTAAGTCGCAGGAGCTTTATGCAAATCTCCAAATGTTTGCACCTTTATCAAAGAGCCGAGCGGCAATGAGGAAATGGTGTGTCAGTCCGCAGGCCGCTCACACCTGGGCAAATTTTCATCTTAAATCCTTTTCCTGAAGTTGCAAAGAAGTTCAATTCCAATTATATATCAGTTTCTTCCTAATGCCGGGGGATTTTATTGTATCTTAGCTTGGGGGTCCCCTTCCCTGACTTAGCTTGGGGGTCCCCTTCCCTGACTTAGCTCGGGGGTCCCCTTCCCTGATTTAGCTTGGGGGTCCCCTTCCCTGACTTAGCTTGGGGGTCCCCTTCCCTGACTTAGCTTGGGGGTCCCCTTCCCTGATTTAGCTTGGGGGTCCCCTTCCCTGATTTAGCTTGGGGGTCCCCTTCCCTGACTTAGCTTGGGGGTCCCCTTTTCTGATTTAGCTTGGGGTCCCCTGCCCTGACTTAGCTTGGGGGTCCTCCTCCCCTGATTTAGCTTGGGTTCCCCTTCCCAGATTTAGCTTGGGGGTCCCCCTCACTGATTTAGCTCGGGGGTCCCCTTCCCTGACTTAGCTCGGGGGTCCCCTTCCCTGATTTAGCTTGGGGGTCCCCTTCCCTGACTTAGCTTGGGGGTCCCCTTCCCTGACTTAGCTTGGGGGTCCCCTTCCCTGATTTAGCTTGGGGGTCCCCTTCCCTGATTTAGCTTGGGGGTCCAGTTCCCAGATTTAGCTTGGGGGTCCCCTTCCCTAACTTAGCTTGGGGGTCCCCTTCCCAGATTTAGCTTTGGGGTCCCCCTCACTGATTTAGCTCGGGGGTCCCCTTCCCTGATTTAGCTTGGGGGTCCCCTTCCCTGATTTAGCTCGGGGGTCCCCTTCCCTGACTTAGCTTGGGGGTCCCCTTCCCTGATTTAGCTTGGGGGTCCCCTTCCCTGATTTAGCTTGGGGGTCCCCTTCCCTGATTTAGCTCAGGGGCCCCCTTCCCTGATTTAGCTTGGGGGTCCCCTTCCCAGATTTAGCTTTGGGGTCCCCCTCACTGATTTAGCTTGGGGGTCCCCTTCCCTGATTTAGCTTGGGGGTCCCCTTCCCTGATTTAACTCGGGGGTCCCCTTCCCAGATTTAGCTTTGGGGTCCCCTTCCCTGATTTAGCTTGGGGGTCCCCTTCCCTGATTTAACTCGGGGGTCCCCTTCCCTGATTTACCTCGGGGGTCCCCTTCCCTGATTTACCTCGGGGGTCCCCTTCCCTGATTTAACTCGGGGGTCCCCCTCACTGATTTGGCTCGGGGGGGGGGGGGGGGGCTGGCGACTCACTGTACAGGTAAGTGGTCTGGGTGCGCTGCTGTCCAGAATAGACCTATAAAGGGGTACACTGCTGATGTAATATTGCTGCCTCCTCATTCTGTAGGTTTGTGGGTGCAGAGGTTGGATGGGTGCGGATCACAGGGCGATGGCCGATATTCTGTTACTCTGTAGAAGTTGAATATCCCTTTATACATAGGAGCCGGCACATTTCCTCCTCCATATCTGAGGGCAATGAGCAGATCCTATCACTAGTCCATAATATCCCATCAGTGAGGAGCTCCGCCATGTCTGCACCCCTATGAGCTGGACAGGAAAGCATTAGGGGGGTTTGTAGCCGACATTGGAGGAGGTGGTGAGTGCCGAACAAAACACTGTGACAAAATGTTGCTGCATGTCCTGCTATTTTGTCCCCTAAAAGGCCAAGCGTCGTACCAACCCCCCTGTGGCCGCCATTACTTTCCCTGCAGTCAGCCGGGCGATGCGGAGTCTGGGGCGCAATGGATCCACTGGCGCCAGTATTTCTGATGTTCTTCTCAGGACAGAAAAACAAAAAAGAAAACACAAAGGCACAAAAACTTAAAGGGGCATTCCAACCTTGGGTAGTTATTATCTATCTATGCAAATGATAGGACATAACTAAGAGATAACCTGTAATAATCTGTAATCCCCCCAGAATAGAATATATGCATCCTCTGGATAAGGTATAACCACCCCAGGTGAGAGTGCCCCTTTAAAGATATTACTCAAATAAATATGTTTGCAAATACATTCATTTAGCAAACTGGTCTCCTCCTCCTCTTTCCCTTCCATCGTTGACAGCTCATTGTATAGGTTACCGACCACCACTCTGCTCTAAAAGCAGTGGTCTGCCTGGTATATTTATCACTACAATAGAATACAGGAGGGAAAGAGCAGCATTCAGTGAAGTTTGCTAAATCAAAGTATATGCAAATATATTTCCCGGAAGCAGCATAAGTATATCAGATGGGACCGGACAATCAGATGGGACAGGATAATCAGATGGGACCGGACAATCAGATGGGACCGGACAATCAGATGAGACCGGACAATCAGATGAGACCGGACAATCCGATGAGACCGGACAATCCGATGGGACCGGATAATCAGATGAGATCGGACAATCCGATGGGACTGGATAATCAGATGGGACCGGATAATCAGATGAGACCGGACAATCCGATGGGACCGGATAATCAGATGGGACTGGACAATCCGATGGGACCGGATAATCAGATGGGACTGGACAATCCGATGGGACTGGATAATCAGATGAGACCGGACAATTCGATGGGACCGGATAATCAGATGGGACCGGACAATCAGATGAGACTGGACAATCCGATGGGACCGGGCAATCAGATGGGACCAGATAATCAGATGGGACCGGACAATCAGATGAGACCGGACAATCAGATGAGACCGGACAATCCGATGGGACCGGATAATCAGATGGGACTGGACAATCCGATGGGACTGGATAATCAGATGAGACCGGACAATCCGATGGGACCGGATAATCAGATGGGACCAGACAATCAGATGAGACCGGACAATCCGATGGGATCGGGCAATCAGATGGGACTGGACAATCCGATGGGACTGGATAATCAGATGAGACCGGACAATCAGATGAGACCGGACAATCAGATGAGACTGGACAATCCGATGGGACCGGATAATCAGATGGGACTGGACAATCCGATGGGACTGGATAATCAGATGAGACCAGACAATCCGATGGGACTGGATAATCAGATGGGACCGGATAATCAGATGAGACCGGACAATCCGATGGGACCGGATAATCAGATGGGACTGGACAATCAGATGGGACTGGATAATCAGATGGGACCGGACAATCAGATGAGACCGGACAATCCGATGGGAGCGGGCAATCAGATGGGACCAGATAATCAGATGGGACCAGACAATCAGATGAGACCGGACAATCAGATGAGACCAGATAATCAGATGAGACCGGACAATCCGATGGGACCAGACTGTCAGATGGGACCGGACAATCCGATGGGAGCGGGCAATCAGATGGGACCAGATAATCAGATGAGACCGGACAATCCGATGGGACCGGGCAATCAGATGGGACCAGATAATCAGATGAGACCGGACAATCCGATGGGACCAGACTGTCAGATGGGACCGGACAATCCGATGGGAGCGGGCAATCAGATGGGACCAGATAATCAGATGAGACCGGACAATCCGATGGGACCGGACTATCAGATGGGACCGGATAATCAGATGAGATCGGACAATCCGATGGGACTGGACAATCAGATGGGACTGGATAATCAGATGAGACCGGATAATCAGATGGGACCGGACAATCAGATGGGATCGGATAATCAGAGGGGACTGAATAATCAGACGAGACCGGATAATCAGATGGGACCGAATAATGAGACGAAACCAGAAAATCAGACAGAACTGGATAATCAGACGAGACCGGACAATCAGATGAGACCGGATAATCAGATGAGACAGGAGTTCTCCTTTATGTTCCATCCATCATGTTACTTTTTATCACTGTGTTTGAAAGTGGTCCATACTGAGGTGGCCGTCCGTGGCCGTTCATGGCTGCAGCTTCCTCCCTTCTTCTCCTGGTTTATAATAATGTGTGTGACATTTTCTGCCGCCGGGGTCCGTCGTCCTGTATGGGGGGGGGGGGGGTTTATTACTTTCTGTGAGAATCCGTGGATGGAAGGGAAGGTGACAATGGACAGGAAACACTTCAATGGGATCTTTAAACATTCCAGCCTCTTTACACACAACCTGGAGATAAAAAGCAGTCTGGTGGAAAAACATCATTTTATTTCCATGAGAAACTCCTGTAATCCGTCCTTGTAGAAGCAGCGATCGCGGAGTTCCTGGGATGTATACATGTATATATATCTGTATGGTCACACGCCAATGTCTTGTTATAGGTAAAAGGTATAAAGTGCAGGAACGGTCAGAGATATAGAGTGAGGGGACAACAAAAGGGGAACAAGTTTAGGGAGTGTTATAAGCCTGAAGAGATGGGTCATCAGGGCGCACTTGAAACTGTGAATGTATGCTATGAGTCTGAGGTCTTTGGGTAGGGCGTTCCAGAGAACTGGTGCAGCACAAGAGAAGTCTTGGACTTCTGAGTTGCTTGGGGCTTTAATAAGCTATTATAAACGTATACATGTTTGATGATATTTGTACAAAATTTTTAGAATTTTTGCAATTTTTACACTTCGTAAAAGAAGGTGGAGTCTTTCAGGAGGGGACAAGGCACCTCTACTGTAATTTATGTAAAAAATTGGCGTAGATGAAAAGGTATTCCCATATGGACATTTATGACCAGGGGCAGATTAAATCTACCCCGTGCCTCTCACTGTCCACCCATCCTGGACTCCCCCGCCATGCAAAGACACACTGATGCAGAACAATAGAGTGCCGAGCTTGCGTCCCTCTATAGTAGAGACCCCCTTTAAGTAAATGGCCCCCTGAGTAGTCTCCTATATTAAATGCCCCCTGTATAGTCTCCTATTGTTGATGCCTCCTGTGCAGTCCCCCAATAGTAGATGGCCCTGTGTGCAGTCCCCCTATAGTAGATGGCCCCGTGTGCAGTCCCTTTATAGTAGATGGCCCCTGGTGTAGTCCCACTATAGTAGATGCCTCCTGTGTAGTCCCTCTTTAGTAGATGGCCCTAATTGTATTCCGCCTTTTAGCAGATTGCCCCCAGTGTAGTCCCCTTTAGTAAACAGCCCCCAGTGTAGTCCCTCATTTAGTAGAAAGCCCCCCATGTAGACCCCCTTTAGTAGATTGCCCCCTCCTGTGTAGTCCCTCATTTAGAAGAAAGCCCCCCATGTAGACCCCTCTTAGTAGATGGCCCCCTCCTCTGAAGTTCCTCAATTAGTAGAAGGCCCCCAGTGTAGAACCCCTTTACTAGATGGCCCCCTCCTGTGAAGTTCCTCAATTAGTTAAAGGCCCCCAATGTAGACCCCCTTTAGTAGATGTTCCCCTTCTGTGTAGTGCCCCATTTAGTAGATGGCCCCCAATGTAGATTACCTTTAATAAATGCCCCCCTCCTATTTAGTCCCCTCTTTGGTACATGATGCCCATGATGATAATAAAATATGGAGAGAAAACTCTCACAGGCTCCTCTGTCTTTGCTGCTTTCCTGGTGTGGGCTAACCTCTTCTATCCTTGATAGCCTTCCATTATCACAGGTGTGTACATTGTGTTAAACTGAACCTGAAAGGCTGGACCTCAATACTGGTAGGAGAATATAGAAGGACATGAAAGAGTGCACAAGCCTGAGCGTAACTACTAAGTACCCATCAGTGTGAGTAAGGGTGCACCTGGGTAGCAGCTATACAATGTCCGGGGTATGCTCCCAAGGATCCACAGCAGCAGTAATGAAAGGGGTGAAGGACTATAGCCGCTCCTGGTGCAACTGGACTCATGGTTCATCAGGGGAGTATAACATGGTCCCTGGCACCACTGACCAATCACTGAGGAACTGCTTGTGGTTTCGTTATTTCCTGTGAGGTCACATTTATTGTTTCCTGTTCCTTCCAGTGAACATGATGTCACAGGTGGAGTCATCAGGTGGGTGGAGTCATCAGGTGGGCGGGGCTGAAATCTCATCCATGAGCTGGCATTTTACATTGATGTTAGCCCCGCACAGTAGGTGGAGCTATTACAGGAGCTCAGTAGAGATGCAGCACACTGTCAGCACCTTAGGGCTCTGTTACACCAGCAGATTATCTGACAGATTTTTTTGGGAGCCAAAGCCAGGAATGATCTATACACAGAGAATAGGTAATAAAGGAAAGACTGAGATTTCTCCTCTTTTCAAATCCATTCCTGGCTTTGGCTTCAAAAAATCTGTCAGATAATCTGTTGGTGCAATAGAGCCTTTAGGTCGGGCCTGGGAGAAAAGTCATAGTAATGGTAAAAGGCCATCCCCATAACGCTGGTGTGGAGGGTGGATCTGCTTGGTGGAGCCTCTAACTTAATAGTAGATACCTAGTAATGCTATATACCTAGCTTCACCCCACGATATAGAACATTATATAGAATATTTGGAGATGATCCTCCCTGCCAGCCTGACGCTTCGCCCATACGCTACATAGCTTTATGCAGAATTTGATGGCAGTTTTGGTTATAAATCCCCCAAATCCAGAAAGTGTGGATCCCCCCTCTCGTCTTATACACTACAGGTGTACAGGAGCTCCACCAACTATATACTACAGGTATACAGGACCCCCAAACTATATACTACAGGTATACAGGACCTCCACCAACTATATACTACAGGTATACAGGACCTCAAAACTATATACTACAGGTATACAGGACCCCAAAATTATACACTACAGGTATACAGGACCTCCACCAACTCTATACCACAGGTATACAAGAGGCCAAACTATACACTACAGGTATTACAGGACCTCCACCAACTATATACTACTGGTATACAGGACCCCAAACTATACACTACAGGTATACAGGACCTCCACCAACTATATACTACAGGTGTACAGGACCCCCAAACTTTAAAGTACAGGTATACAGGACCCCCACAAACAACTCTACACTACAGGTATTACAGGACCCCCAAACAATACACTACAGGTATACAGCACCTCCCCAACTATACACTACAGGTATACAGGACCCCAAAACTTTACACTACAGGTATATAGGACCCCCGAACTTTAAACTACAGGTATCCAGGACCCTCAATCTATAAACTACTGGTATACAGGACCTCCACAAACTATACAGTACAGGTATACAGCTCTGTATATAAGACTGACAATGTTTTATATAACCAGGCTGTATATAACATGGCCAATGTTGTATATAATCAGGATGTATATAACACTGCCAATGTTGTATATAACCAGGCTCTGTATAATACTGCCAATGCTGTATATAACCAGGCTCTGTATGTAACACTGTCAATGTTGTATATAACCAGGCTCTGTATAACATTGCCAATGTTGTATATATAACCAGGCTGTATATAACACCGCCAATGTTGTGTATATAACCAGGCTGTATATAACACTGCTAATGTTGTGTATATAACCAGGCTGTATATAACAGGACCTCCACAAACTATACAGTACAGGTATACAGCTCTGTATATAAGACTGACAATGTTTTATATAACCAGGCTGTATATAACATGGCCAATGTTGTATATAATCAGGCTGTATATAACACTGCCAATGTTGTATATAACCAGGCTCTGTATAACACTGCCAATGTTGTATATAACCAGGCTCTGTATATAACACTGTCAATGTTGTATATAACCAGGCTCTGTATAACACTGCCAATGTTGTATATATAACCAGGCTGTATATAACACTGCCAATGTTGTGTATATAACCAGGCTGTATATAACACTGCTAATGTTGTGTATATAACCAGGCTGTATATAACACTGCCAATGTTGTATATAACCAGGCTGTATATAACACTGACAATGTTGTATATAACCAGGCTCTGTATATAACACTGACAATGTTGTATATTACCAGGCTGTATATAACACTGACAATGTTGTGTATAACCAGGCTGTATATAACACTGCCAATGTTGTATACCAAGCTGTATACTGTATAACACTGCCAATGTTGTATATGACCAGGCTCTGTATATAACACTGCCAATGTTGCATATAACCAGACTCTGTATATAACACTGCCAATGTTGCATAAAACCAGGCTGTATATTACAATGCCAATGTTACATATAACCAGGTTCTGTATAACACTGCCAATGTTGTATATAACCAGGCTCTGTATACAGTCTGATCACATGACATCTCAGTTTGGCTTAGGTATTTAGGTATTTAGGTAATTAGGTATTTAGGATGTTTGAAGTTTTTATATTATTTCTAATGTGCATAAGCTACAATTTACATAAACAGTGCAGAACTGTCAGGTATATAGGGGTATATAGGGCTCCTGGTGATTTCCCCTTAAAAAAAACAACAAGGGTATAAATCGGCCTCCTGGGCACCTTTTGCAACAAATCTAATTAACACACTGGCATTAATACAATAGGCAGTTATATATCATATACAGTTATATATCATATACAATAGGCAGCTATATATCATATACAGTTATATATCATATACAATAGGCAATTATATATCATATACAGTTATATATCATATACAGTTATATATCATATACAATAGGCAGCTATATATAATATACAGTTATATATCATATACAGTTATATATCATATACAATAGGCAGCTATATATCATATACAGTTATATATCATATACAATAGGCAGCTATATATCATATACAGTTATATATCATATACAGTTATATATTATATACAATAGGCAGTTATATATCATATACAGTTATATATCATATACAATAGGCAGCTATATATCATATACAGTTATATATCATATACAATAGGCAATTATATATCATATACAGTTATATATCATATACAGTTATATATCATATACAATAGGCAGCTATATATCATATACAGTTATATATCATATACAATAGGCAATTATATATCATATACAGTTATATATCATATACAGTTATATATCATATACAATAGGCAGCTATATATAATATACAGTTATATATCATATACAGTTATATATCATATACAATAGGCAGCTATATATCATATACAGTTATATATCATATACAATAGGCAGCTATATATCATATACAGTTATATATCATATACAGTTATATATTATATACAATAGGCAGCTATATATAATATACAGTTATATATCATATACAATAGGCAATTATATATCATATACAGTTATATATCATATACAGTTATATATCATATACAATAGGCAGCTATATATCATATACAGTTATATATCATATACAGTTATATATCATATACAATAGGCAGCTATATATCATATACAGTTATATATCATATACAATAGGCAATTATATATCATATACAGTTATATATCATATACAGTTATATATCATATACAATAGGCAGCTATATATCATATACAGTTATATATCATATACAGTTATATATCATATACAATAGGCAGCTATATATCATATACAGTTATATATCATATACAATAGGCAGCTATATATCATATACAGTTATATATCATATACAGTTATATATCATATACAATAGGCAGTTATATATCATATACAGTTATATATCATATACAATAGGCAGTTATATCTTATATACAGTTATATATCATATACAATAGGCAGCTATATATCATATACAGTTATATATCATATACAGTTATATATCATATACAATAGGCAGAATAATGCAGAATTCTACTACAATTTTGCACCTATCGCTCACTGTGAACATACTGCTAGTGTATATACAATCAGTTGCAGAAAATCTG
The DNA here is from genome assembly GCA_027789725.1 of Dendropsophus ebraccatus. Lineage (NCBI taxonomy): Eukaryota > Metazoa > Chordata > Amphibia > Anura > Hylidae > Dendropsophus > Dendropsophus ebraccatus. Next base: position 1,966,978 of record JAQFWZ010000016.1, read on the forward strand.
CCTGTGTGAACACACTCTGAAGGTGGCCTGAGCAGCAATGCATTGAAATCAATACTCATGCCGCACTAACAGCGGCCGTTGTTTGGTGCAGTGGTTCAAAAGAATGACCATGTCAATTAATAACGGCCACTGCTCCATGAACATCGTCCGTATTTAATCTTCCATGCACCCAGATGCCGTCCGTTCATCCCTGGTGTGTATGGAAGTCCCTGCTTAACAGACACAACCGAATGGGCCGTATGGAAATAAATGTTCCTGCGCCTGTCAGAGCTCTGTCAGGAACATACAAACACCATTTCGTGGTCGGACAGTACAACAACGGCCATGGCTAAGCAGCAGCCCTTGTTATAGTATGTGTGAGTGTGTGAACACAGCCTTAAAAGGTACCTACCATTCCGATCGCACAGCAGGATAACTTTTCCAAACTCCGGCAGCTCTGCGCTCCACATCTATAAGGAACAATAAAGTTGTTGAATAATTATTCCTGATGCTCACTGGGTGTATATTCAGTTTCATCCAAATGTAAATGTGACTATAAGGATATATACACAAAGGAACATGTATACTATAAGGATATATACACACGGGAACACGTATACTACTAGGATATATACACAGGAACATGTATACTATAAGGATATATACACACGGGAACACGTATACTACTAGGATATATACACACGGGAACATGTATACTACTAGGATATATACACACGGGAACATGTATACTACTAGGATATATACACAGGAACATGTATACTATAAGGATATATACACACAGGGACATGTATACTATTAGGATATATACACACGGGAACACGTATACTACTAGGATATATACACAAAGGAACACGTATACTACTAGGATATATACACACAGGAACACGTATACTACTAGGATATATACACACGGGAACACGTATACTACTAGGATATATACACAGGAACATGTATACTACTAGGATATATACACACGGGAACATGTATACTATTAGGATATATACACACGGGAACATGTATACTACTAGGATATATACACACGGGAACATGTATACTACTAGGATATATACACAAAGGAACATGTATACTACAAGGATATATACACAGGAACATGTATACTACTAGGATATATACACACGGGAACATGTATACTACTAGGATATATACACACGGGAACATGTATACTATAAGGATATATACACACGGGAACATGTATACTACTAGGATATATACACACGGGAACATGTATACTACTAAGATATATACACAAAGGAACATGTATACTATAAGGATATATACACAGGAACATGTATACTACTAGGATATATACACACGGGAACATGTATACTACTAGGATATATACACACAGGAACATGTATACTATAAGGATATATACACAGGAACACGTATACTACTAGGATATATACACAGGAACATGTATACTACTAGGATATATACACAAAGGAACACGTATACTACTAGGATATTTACACACAGGAACACGTATACTACTAGGATATACACACAGGAACATGTATACTATTAGGATATATACACACAGGAACATGAATACTATTAGGATATATACACACAGGAACATGTATACTACTAGGATATATACACAGGAACATGTATACTATAAGGATATATACACAAAGGAACACATATACTACTAGGATATATACACAAAGGAACATGTATACTATTAGGATATATACACACAGGAACACGTATACTACTAGGATATATACACAGGAACATGTATACTATAAGGATATATACACAAAGGAACACATATACTACTAGGATATATACACAAAGGAACATGTATACTATAAGGATATATACACACAGGAACACGTATACTATTAGGATATATACACAGGAACATGTATACTATAAGGATATATACACAAAGGAACACATATACTACTAGGATATATACACAAAGGAACATGTATACTATAAGGAAATATACACACAGGGACATGTATACTACTAGGATATATACACGGGAACATGTATACTATTAGGATATATACACACAGGAACATGTATACTATAAGGATATATACACAGGAACATGTATACTACTAGGATATATACACACGGTAACATGTATACTACTAGGATATATACACAGGAACATGTATACTACTAGGATATATACACAGGAACATGTATACTATAAGGATATATACACACGGTAACATGTATACTACTAGGATATATACACAGGAACATGTATACTACTAGGATATATACACGGGAACATGTATACTATTAGGATATATACACACAGGAACATGTATACTATAAGGATATATACACAGGAACATGTATACTACTAGGATATATACACGGGAACATGTATACTATTAGGATATATACACACAGGAACATGTATACTACTAGGATATATACACAGGAACATGTATACTACTAGGATATATACACACGGTAACATGTATACTACTAGGATATATACACAGGAACATGTATACTACTAGGATATATACACACGGTAACATGTATACTACTAGGATATATACACAAGAACATGTATACTATAAGGATATATACACAGAAACATGTATACTACTAGGATATATACACAGGAACATGTATACTACTAGGATATATACACAGGAACATGTATACTACTAGGATATATACACGGGAACATGTATACTATAAGGATATATACACACGGGAACATGTATACTATAAGGAAATATACACACAGGAACATGTATACTACTAGGATATATACACACGGGAACATGTATACTATAAGAATATATACACACAGGAACATGTATACTACTAGGATATATACACACAGGAACATGTATACTATTAGGATATATACACACGGGAACATGTATACTACTAGGATATATACACACGGGAACATGTATACTATAAGGATATATACACACAGGAACATGTATACTACTAGGATATATACACAAGAACATGTATACTATTAGGATATATACACACAGGAACATGTGTACTACTGGATATATACACACGGGAACATGTATACTACTAGGATATATACACAGGAAAATGTATTATATTATGATATATACACGGGAACATGTATACTATAAGGATATATACACACGGGAACATGTATACTACTAGGATATATACACACGATAACATGTATACTACTAGGATATATACACTGGAACATGTATACTATAAGAATATATACACAGGAACATGTATACTACTAGGATATATACACACAGGAACATGTATACTATTAGGATATATACACACGGGAACATGTATACTACTAGGATATATACACACAGGAACATGTATACTACTAGGATATATACACACAGGAACATGAATACTATTAGGATATATACACAGGAACATGTATACTACTAGGATATATACACAGGAACATGTATACTACTAGGATATATACACACAGGAACATGTATACTATTAGGATATATACACAGGAACATGTATTATATTAGGATATATACACGGGAACATGTATACTACTAGGATATATACACGGGAACATGTATACTACTAGGATATATACACGGGAACATGTATACTATTAGGCTATGTTCCCACTACGTATATTTGAGGCTGTATATTTGAGGCTGTATATTTGAGGCTGTATTGCAACCAAAACCAGGAGTGGATTGAAAACACAGAAAGATCTGTTCACATAATGGTGAAATTGAGTGGATGGCCGCCATTTAATGGCAAATATTTGCTGTTATTTTAGAACAACGGCTGTTATATTGAAATAATTTCCGTTATTTACTGTTATATGGCGGCCATCCACTCAATTTCACCATTATGTGAACCAGGGCCGGACTGGGACTAAAAATCAGCCCTGGCATTTCCGAGCACACAGGCCCACTCGCCGTGCGGTGATAAGTTATGAGACGATGTTGTGAGTGCAGCACGGCTACATGTATCATCACGGCCATGACTGGAATTACAGATAATAACACAGTAAATGGGGTCAGAAGCTTCTGTCTCTGTACTATGTAGCTGAGCTGCAGTTACAGGTCATCACCACTACACAGTGTACAGAGACAGACTGCTTCTGGCCCGGTCACTGTGCTCAGTTTAACACCACCAACACATACTGACTAATACCACCACATACTGACTAATACCACCGCACACTGACTAATACCACCACATACTGATTAATACCACCACATACTAACTAATACCACCACATACTGACTAATACCACTGCATACTGACTAATACCACCGCATACTGACTAATGTCACCGCATACTAACTAATACCACCACATACTGACTAATACCACCACATACTGACTAATACCACCACACACTGACTAATACCACCACATACTGATTAATACCACCGCATACTGACTAATGCAACCGCATACTGACTAATACAACCACATACTAACTAATACCACCGCATACTGACTAATACCACTGCATACTGACTAATAGCACCGCATACTGACTAATGTCACCGCATACTAACTAATACCACCACATACTAACTAATATCACAGCATACTGACTGACACCTCCACATACTAATACCACCACACACTGACTAATACCACCGCATACTGACTAATCCCACCGCATACTGACTAATGTCACCGCAGAGACATATTAGGCTCCTCACTCTGACACCATCCTCATCTCTATACTAACTGCACATCTGTACTGTCCCCTTTACACCCTCATTTAGTGGGTAGGCTGACTTTATGTGACCCCCTTATTGTATATGCATCCCTCTATGTAGCCCCCTTATAGATGGCCCCCTCTCTTATAGATGGCCCCCTCTGTTATAGATGCCCCCTCTCTCTTTTCCCCCCTCCTTTATAGATGGCCCCCTCTCTCTTCTCCCCCCTCCTTTATAGATGGCCCCCTCTCTCTTCTCCCCCCTCCTTTATAGATGGCCCCCTCTCTCTTCTCCCCCTCCCTTATAGATGCCCCCTCTGTTATAGATGCCCCCTCTCTCTTCTCCCCCCTCCTTTATAGATGGCCCCCTCTCTCTTCTCCCCCCTCCTTTATAGATGGCCCCCTCTCTCTTCTCCCCCCTCCTTTATAGATGGCCCCCTCTCTCTTCTCCCCCCTCCTTTATAGATGACCCCCTCTCTTCTGCCCCCTCCTTTATAGATGGCCCCCTCTCTCTTCTCCCCCCTCCTTTATAGATGGCCCCCTCTCTCTTCTCCCCCCTCCTTTATAGATGGCCCCCTCTCTCTTCTCCCCCTCCCTTATAGATGCCCCCCTCTGTTATAGATGCCACCTCTCTCTTCTCCCCCCTCCTTTATAGATGGCCCCCTCTCTCTTCTCCCCCCTCCTTTATAGATGGCCCCCTCTCTCTTCTCCCCCCTCCTTTATAGATGGCCCCCCTCTCTCTTCTCCCCCCTACTTTATAGATGGCCCCCTCTCTCTTCTCCCCCCTCCTTTATAGATGGCCCCCCTCTCTCTTCTCCCCCCTCCTTTATAGATGGCCCCCCTCTCTCTTCTCCCCCTCCCTTATAGATGGCCCCCCTCTCTCTTCTCCCCCCTCCTTTATAGATGGCCCCCTCTCTCTTCTCCCCCCTCCTTTATAGATGGCCCCCTCTCTCTTCTCCCCCCTACTTTATAGATAGCCCCCTCTCTCTTCTCCCCCTCCTTTATAGATGGCCCCCGGTCTCTGCAGCCCGCTCCTGTTACCTCCTATCACCACAGCCCGCTCGGTCCGCATCCTGTCACCGGAGCCCGCCTCTGCCCGCTCCGGTCACCGCAGCCCGCTCGGCCCGCCTCCTGTCACCGGATCACAGCCTCTGCCCGCTACAGTCACCGCAGCCCGCTCGGCCCGCCCCTGACGTGCGCCGCTAATCCAATCAACGTAGAGCAGCGTGGGGCCGCTGCGGTGCACGTAACACGCGTTCCACGGCCGGCCGCGGCGGCTCCACGTTGATTGGATTAGCGGCGCACGTCAGGGGCGGGCCGAGCGGGCTGCAGTGACCGGAGGGGGCAGAGGCTGTGATCCGGTGACAGGAGGCGGACCGAGCGGACTGCGGTGACCGGAGCGGGCAGAAGCGGACGGGGAAGAGAAACGGGCCGCGGCGGTGATTTTTTTTTTTTTGATGCAGCCCGGGCGGCCCACGGACTGGTAATCTGGCCAGCCCAGCGGGCATTTGCCCGGCTTGCCAGATTACCAGTCCGGGCCTGATGTGAACAGATCCTTTCTGTGTTTTCAATCCACTCCTGGTTTTGGTTGCTATGAGGACCAAATACAGCCTTAGGATATATACACGGGAACATGTATACTACTAGGATATATACACAGGAACATGTATACTACTAGGATATATACACAGGAACATGTATACTACTAGGATATATACACAGGAACATGTATACTACTAGGATATATACACGGGAACATGTATACTACTAGGATATACACACACGGCAACATGTATACTACTAGGATATATACACAGGAACATGTATACTATAAGGATATATACACACGGGAACATGTATACTACTAGGATATATACACAAAGGAACATGTATACTACTAGGATATATACACAGGAACATGTATACTACTAGGATATATACACAAAGGAACATGTATACTACTAGGATATATACACAGGAACATGTATACTACTAGGATATATACACGGGAACATGTATACTATTAGGATATACACGGGAACATGTATACTACTAGGATATATACACAGGAACATGTATACTACTAGGATATATACACAGGAACATGTATACTATAAGGATATATACACACGGGAACATGTATACTACTAGGATATATACACAAAGGAACATGTATACTACTAGGATATATACACAGGAACATGTATACTACTAGGATATATACACAAAGGAACATGTATACTACTAGGATATATACACAGGAACATGTATACTACTAGGATATATACACGGGAACATGTATACTATTAGGATATACACGGGAACATGTATACTACTAGGATATATACACAGGAACATGTATACTACTAGGATATATACACAGGAACATGTATACTACTAGGATATATACACAGGAACATGTATACTACTAGGATATATACACAGGAACATGTATACTACTAGGATATATACACGGGAACATGTATACTATTAGGATATACACGGGAACATGTATACTACTAGGATATATACACAGGAACATGTATACTACTAGGATATATACACAAAGGAACATGTATACTACTAGGATATATACACAGGAACATGTATACTACTAGGATATATACACACGGGAACATGTATACTATTAGGATATACACGGGAACATGTATACTACTAGGATATATACACAGGAACATGTATACTATTAGGATATATACACAGGAACATGTATACTATAAGGATAGATCTACATGTAATATGTGACTACACAATATGTCCACCTGACATGTTTCCCCATTATAACCCCAGTATACATCTATCGGCCATTGCGTATCCATCTACATTACTGTATATACAGATGATGCTGCATTCAGTATTTACTACACACAATTGTTCTTCTAATTACTGATTTACACACCTGTGATGTTTGCTATTGAAATGAGGGTGTTAGTAGTGAGAGAATCAGTGAGGAAGAGCTGCTGCATGTGCATGAAACCCGTCTGATACCTGCCGGCTCCCCGCACTGCGCCGGATATGGAATAAAAGCTTTTTCCTTTGGTGGATCATTGGCCTGACACCAACCAGGCGTGAACCTCGAGCACCGAAGGTCTGTGTTATACCGGTGATATAATCTTTCCAATATTATCTATATATAGGGTGGCCCAAAGGTAGGGGGGCAGTATATGTAATAGGGTGATGGGGGGGGGGGGGGCAACCAATCAGATTCCACCTCTCATTCCTCACAGACTTTGGAAAATGAAAGGTGGAATCTGATTGGTTGCCGGGGGGTTCCAACTCTGTCCATGTCAGGAACTGTCCAGAGCAGGAGAGGTTTTCTATGGGGATTTGCTGCTGCTCTGGACAGTTCCTGACATGGACAGAGGTGGCAGCAGAGAGCACTGTGTCAGACTGGAGAGAATACACCACTTCCTGCAGGACATACAGCAGCTGATAAGTACTAGAAGACCAGAGATTTTTGAATAGATGTAATTCGTCTTCCTACGATTGGGACTGGTGAGTAAATGACACGTTCCCCATCACACATGTAATGATGCTACCGGATAACATGCGTAATGTCTGGGATACCTCGGCCTCCCCATCTCTTCTTCTGCAGGTTATCTTCCCAGTAGGTTATCTTCCCAGTAGTATATACCGCTTGTTTGCTTCCCCCAGTTATATATAGACCACCTGTGTGCCTCACAAGTAGTATATAGACCCCCTGTATGTTCCCCCAGTACTATATAGACCCCCTGTGTGCCCCACTAGTAGTATATAGACCCCGGTGTGCTCCCCCAGTAGTATATAGCCCCCTGTGTGCTCCCCCACTAGGATATAGACCTCCTGTGTGCTCTCCAAGTTGTATATAGACCCAGGGGCGTAGCTAATGTCTCCTGGGCCCTGGTGCGAGAGGCCAACTTGGGCCCCCCCCCCCCTCCTTTCACGACCAAGTGATGCTATTGGTGTGTGTATGTATATATATATATATATATATATATATATATATATACACACACACACACACACACCAAGACAGATATTACCACTAACACCAGCATATTGGAAGAGAAAGTATTATCACCGTACATATTACTGCCATACTGTTACCGACCAAATCCTGTATACTGAGACCAATATTACCAGTAATACCAGTATATAGGAAGGAAATATTACCGCCACACCACAACCACTACCATCACCACCATATTGTTACTGACCAAATCCAGTATACTAAATCACCTCATCCAGTCATATAGAGGTGGCCCCAGCTCTACACAGGCTCTATACACCATATACATTACTGTGCAGTTATATCAGGTGACTCACAGGAGACGTCTTCTCTGATCGGAGTTCTTCCCTTTTCATCTTCTTCTCCATTTGCCCTGGGCCGTTATGAGAACTTCTCCGAGCCACGAATCCACAGAATCTGCCAGACAGACATATTAGTCTCCTCACTCTGGCACCATCCTCATCTATATACACACTGCACATCTGTATGGGGCCATTTACACCTTCATTTAGTGGGTAGCCCTGACTCTATGTGACCCCCTAATAATATATGCCCCCCTCTGTGTATTCCCTCTCCCCCTATGTTGCCCCCCCCCCCAAATAGATGGCCCCTCTCCCCCCATGTTGCCCTCCTTATAGATGGCCCCCTCTCCCCCCACCCTCCCTTATAGATGGCCTCCTCTCCCCCCACCCTCCCTTATAGATGGTCTCCCCTCCCCCCCATATAGATGGCCTCCTCTCCCCCCACCCTCCCTTATAGATGGTCTCCCCTCCCCCCCATATAGATGGCCCCCTCTCCCCCCACCCTCCCTTATAGATGGCCCCCTCTCCCCCCCTCCCTTATAGATGGTCCCCTTCCCCCCCCCTCCCTTATAGATGGTCCCCTTCCCCCCCTTATAGATGGTCCCCTTCACCCCCCTCCCTTATAGATGGTCCCCTTCACCCCCCTCCCTTATAGATGGTCTCCTTCCCCCCCCCTCCCTTATAGATGGTCCCCTTCCCCCCCTCCCTTATAGATGGTCCCCTTCCCCCCCTCCCTTATAGATGGTCCCCTTCACCCCCCCTGCCTTATAGATGGTCCCCTTCACCCCCCCTCCCTTATAGATGGTCTCCTTCCCCCCCCCTTATAGATGGTCCCCTTCCCCCCCTCCCTTATAGATGGTCCCCTTCACCCCCCCTCCCTTATAGATGGTCCCCTTCACCCCCCCTCCCTTATAGATGGTCCCCTTCACCCCCCCTTATAGATGGTCCCCTTCACCCCCCCCCCCCCTTATAGATGGTCCCCTTCACCCCCCCTCCTTGATAGATGGCCCCCTCTCCCCCCACCCTCCCTTATAGATGGTCCCCTTCACCCCCCCTCCTCCCTTATAGATGGTCCCCTTCACCCCCCCTCCTTCCTTATAGATGGTCCCCTTCACCCCCCCCCCTCCTCCCTTATAGATGGTCCCCTTCACCCCCCCCCTCCTCCCTTATAGATGGCCCCCTTCACCCCCCCCCCTCCTCCCTTATAGATGGCCCCCTTCACCCCCCCCTCCTCCCTTATAGATGGCCCCCTCTTCCCCCCCCCCCCTCCTCCCTTATAGATGGCCCCCTTCACCCCCCCCCTCCTCCCTTATATATGGCCCCCTTCACCCCCCCCCCCTCCTCCCTTATAGATGGCCCCCTCTTTCCCCCCCCTCCTCCCTTATAGATGGCCCCCTCTTTCCCCCCACCCTCATAGATGCCCCCCTCCTTTCCCCCCACCCTCATAGATGGCCCCCTCCTTTCCCCCCACCCTCATAGATGCCCCCCTCCTTTCCCCCCACCCTCATAGATGCCCCCCTCTTTCCCCCCACCCTGCAGGCTGATAAAAAACAAAACTTAACTCACCTGACATCGCGCTCCCACGTTGATCCTCACTCCTTCGGTCTGTCCCCGGCTGCTGCGCAGCTGCCGGGGGTGTCGCGTCTTATCCCCGGCAGTGCGCGCATCCCAGAGCTCCCTGCGCGCCGGAACCAGAAGTCAGGGCCCAAGGCGCGCAGGGAGCTCTGGGATGCGTGCGCTGCCGGGGATAAGACGCGACATCCCCGCCAGCTGCGCAGCAGCCGGGGGAAGACAGAGTCGGACTCTTGTGACCGCAAGCAAAACAATGCTTGCGGTCACAAGAGTGATTGAAAGGGAGGCCCTTTGTGGCGGGCCCGGTCGCGGCGGCGACCCCCGCGACCACGGTGGCTACGCCACTGTATAGACCCCATTCTTCTGCCCCAAGTAGTATATAGACCCCCTGTGTGCTGCCCCCAGTAGTATATAGACCCCTCTGTGAAGCCCCAGTAGTCTATAGCCCCCCTGTGTGCTCCCCCTGTTATATAGCCCCCCTGTGTGCTCCCCCCATTTATATAGACCCCCGATGTGCGCTCCCCCAGTTAAACAGACCCCTGTGTGCTCCCCCTCCCATATAGTATATAACACAATAAAACAAACACTTATACTCACCTGGGTCCTGGCGTCTCCTCTTCTCTTCACTCTTGTGGCCGCAGGAAGGGTTTTCCCTGCGATCACAAGAGGCCGCACTCCCCTTGTCCTGGTGCCAATGCTCCAGTGATGTCACTGGCACCACAAGGACAGAGCGGCCACTTGTGACCGCAGGTAAAACACTTCCTGCGGCCACAAGAGTGACTGACAGGAGGGGAGCCAATGTCTCCCGCCCTGTCAGTGCTGCTGCATGTAACTATGAGCGCTCATTACAAGTGCTCATAGTTACAGTTCAGATGGCAGCAGCGAGCGGGGCAGCGGCCCTGTCCAGCGGTCTTGAGCACAAGAGCGGGGCGTGGGGGCCCCCCTGGATGTTGGGGGCCCCAAGCGATCGCTTGGGGTGCTTGGTGCCAAAGACTGGTTATTACCCTTAGATTTTATGATATAAATCCCCCGTGGTGAGTGAATCCTTTAACACTTGCAGAATCTTGGATCCGTCCGTCTCACAGGGATCTCGGTAATAGAAACAAATCTCTTTTAAATGCAGAAAAACATTGAGCATGAATCCCCCGGTCCCAGCAAAGTGTCCTCAGTCTTTCTGAATAACAATGAGGGACGGACGAGCTCTGTGTTTAGAAAACAGTCTCTAATTAGAGCTGAGACCTTCACTTCCTTCCTCCTCCTCAGCCGCTCGGCCGCTTCCTCTCCTTGGTTGTTACTTTTCTTCTGCTTCTTCAGCTGCTCATACACCCGACTGGTTTCCACCAACAAAATGGTTCATGTCCAAGTTTTACAGTCAACAGTTGGTGATTTCTCATTGACGAAAAGACTGTCAGGCCGCGTCCACACTGCGTGTTTGCCGTCCGTTTAACGTCTAGGCTTTATGGGAAAAAGAAGGATGCAAAAACAGATGGTTCCATTGACTTCCATTATAAAAAAAAAAAAATCAAAACAAATGCATTTTTTCCTTTTTTTTAGCGTACACAGAAACCTGGCTGACCGCGTTTTTTTTTGTGTATGTTGAAAATTTCAATAATTTAAAAACGGATATGTTAAACGGACGGCAAAAACGCTGCATGACCCCGGCCTGATAGAGACTGAGGCTAGGTTCACACTGCGTTTTTAGCATCCGTTTAACGGATCAGTTTTTTGCAAAAAACGGATTGCAAAAAACGGATGCATTTGTGTGCATCCGTTTTTGATCCGTTTTTCCATTGACTTCCATTATAAAAAAAAACGGATCAAAACGGATGCGTTTTTTTTGACGCACAATAAAGTACTGTTGACACTACTTTTTTGACCGCTAAAAAAAACGGATCCGTTAAACGGATGCTGAAAACGCAGTGTGAACCTACCCTGAGCTGCCGGTAGATTTATGGAAATGTGACATCCTCTCGGCCTTTGGTAGCAATAGTCATCAGCATAATTGTGAAGATATTTACGACCAGTGACGGCCGTCTCCACACGGACACTTCTTTTACTCAGGTCACAGAACAACAATCAACAAACTATGTAATTTATCGGCGTTCCATAAATTGAAATTTGTAGAAGCATTACAGGGTAATAAGGTTTGGGCTATGTTCACACACCATTGAAATGACGCCCGTTTATATTGGACGGATAACCTTTAATGGCCAATAACGTCCCTTATTTGCTGTTGAATGTTGGACATCCAATATAAACGGCCATCGTGTGTGAAGAATACCTTAAGGCGGCCGTCTCGTTATAAAGACGGCCACTAATAGTGATCATGACCATTTTTAGCGTCCATCTATAAAATGAAACCGCTGATCTATGTAACGAGATGGCCGATCTATATAACGAGATGGCCGTCTTTGCCTGATATGTTCCCAAAGTGGTAGCATAGCCTGAGGCTGGGGTCAGGAAGCCTGTATCTGTCGTTCTCCCCTCCCTGCACTGCTATCCATATGGAATATACTGAAGCTCTGCAGGATATGGGTGAGTGCCGGACTGTTTGTTCTTCTATTGTTTAAATGTATAAATGTGTTTTTAGCTACTGTTGAACTTCCATTGAGCGGCAGCAGTAAGTGGCAACACAGGCCCCCCCTGCTGTTACCAGCGTTGTGTCAGGAACTGCAGGGCTGACTAAGCCCTCTGCCCTGTTCAAGCATTGCCACACATTGCTGTACAGAACAGGGTCCTGTTCCCAACATGTACTGTATATACTTCTATACAGTCGCGGGGGTGGGGGACAGAACGCTGCTCTGTATAGCACTGTGCAGCCAGAGCAGGGGATCATGAACCACAGGGCTTAGACAGCCCTGCAGTTCCCCACACAAATGTTGTTAGCAGCACAGAGACCTGTGTCGCCCTTATGGCTGCCACTCATCGGAATTAGAGTGGGATCAGCGGCATCTGTCAGTATACAGATCAGGCTACAATCACACCACGTCTTTTTATGGCCTCTTGACAGCTGTTTTCTTTAGACGTGTGTGGTCATAGCCTAACACTGACATATCATACACTGCAGTGGAGATCGCACTGCTGTCTACTATATTACGGATCAGCAGGTCACATAGTGAAGTCCCATAGTGGTACAGTACAAAAAAAAAGTGAACGTAAAAAACATAAAGCAACAAATAAAATAAAGTAAATAAAATACACAAAAATAAAAAAATTCCCCCCTCATTCCCTTTTACACACAGTGTCCCACATTAGGGCTATGTCCCCACTTCAGGAACATATCAGGCAAAGACGTCTCAGTACATAGATATCATATCGGCTGTCTATATAACGAGGCGGCCGCCACTGCCTGATATGTTCCCTCTAAATGATCAATTTAGGGAAAAATATTAAATCAACACATATGTAACAAAGCTGGCAATAAAATAATCACATGATTCAGCCCCCAAAATCTATAAAAACTGTCAAAAATTACAAACTCCTCCCTATAATGACATAAAAAGTGATCAAAATGGCGCATGTACCCTGAAATGGTAACACTAAAAACATCACCTCATCCTGTAAAAAATGAGCCCTCACACGGCGCTGTTGGTAAAAAAAATCATAGCTTTAAAAATGCATGTTTTTTTTAATGTACACAAAAACTTTTTTTTTATAATGTAAGTCAATGGAAAGACAGATCAAAAAGGATGCACCTATACATCCGTTCTTTCCATCAATTTTTTGTAATGAAAAATTTTAGTGTGAACTCAGCCTAAATGTTCCCTTCCTCAAACACTTGTGGGGTGTAAATGCTCACGATGCCCACAGATGAATCCCTTGAGGGGCTTAGTTTCCAATATGAGGGGGGTTTCCTATATTTTGGCACCTCTGCTCTTTGCCATCCAATACAAAGCCTGAAAAACACTAATAAAAGCTTTAAAGGCCCGAAATCTGCAAAGTGGTTCTTTATTTCTGAGGCCTGTGTGTGATACTTATAAAAAAAACACATGAATGGACTAATAAATGTTGAGTTAAATTTTTTTCATTACAATCTGTTTTTACAGAAAAATGGGTTATGGATTATACCGGTTATATATTATAAAATTGCACAAATAATTGAAACTTTTACATTTACGCTCCAATTGGCATTCGTTTCTGTGACCCAAATAAAGGGTTAAAAAAATTTCGCAAATGATGTTTTTTATAGTATGGGGGTGCATTTCAGAACTGTACTGGTCCCTAATAAAATAAAGTTTGGAAATGTTCATGAAAATTTGATGAAACCTTCTACTCCTTTTGACGTCCTACAAAAGTAAAGAGATGTCTATGGAACGATGGCAGCATAGAGAGGACAAATTGTGAATGGGAATTTTTCCAATATTTGTGCAGTGGGACTCTCTTTTTTATAAGCAGAGAATTTGGAACTTTGATAAATCCTAATTATTTACATTTTTCTTGCCACAAAAAAAACTCTCAGAATCAATTGGATGGGTTCAAGCATCACAACGTTTTTTTACAAAATAAAGTGAGACAATTCATATTTTATTAAATGGGCTTTTGGTCCTTAAAGGGGTAGTCCACTCAGGTAAAATATATGTTGAATCATCCCCTCTCCTGCAGACTGACAATTCCTTCCATACTTGTTATTATCTATTCAGTCTCCTTCCCCCAGTTCTCAGCTGCTGTTTCTGCTGAAGACACAACAATCTGTGTCTGGGCTGTTCAGTCTGTCTCTGCTCTTAACCCCCTCCTCCCCCCTCCCCGTCTCTGGACAGCTGTCTCTGCACCATATCTGCTCTCTGTGAGGCCAGGAGGGTTAAGTAAGGACACAAGTAACTTGACCTGGACATTACATATTGCATAAGATTCCAGTCAGGGACTTGTTTACATCAGCCGTCTCAGAAGGGGGTGGGGAGGAGGATATTGAGGCCGCCGGTCACTTACCTCCCTGGTTTTAGCACTGGGTCCCGGATCTCCCGTCCAGCTGCCGCTTCCTGATCTGAGCTGTCGCTTGACACCTGATGTCTCAAGGCAGTTCAGCGATTCAGCAGTCATAGCGGGGTCCTGCCTCGGCCGCTGAATGGCTGAGCTGCCTTGAGACGCCAATCAGTGTCCTGTCTCGCTGCAGTCAGTAATACATCAAGATACATCAATACAATAGAAACTGGTGTAAACTGCACATAGCAACCAATCACAGCTCAGCTTTTCATTTTCCATACTGTCACTGTACTTAAAATAAAAGTTTCTAAAATAAATAAAGAAAATGCCCGTCCTATAGCTCTTCGCCATTGCTCTAATTCTCAGCTACGTTGATGAGAAGACAATAGACATTTCCATCACACTGGCCCTGACACACTTCACTTACCACTGCAATCTGAATGTTTGTCCTCGCTGACGCCGCCCCCTCCCCTCCCCCTCCACCAGTCACACCATTACCGGGACAAAAACCTGATGTGTTCTCTGAAGTAAAAACAACAATAGATATTTTATTCACTTGCAAATGAACAGAATGTGAACTAGGACTCTCTTACACAGCTCGGGCCACATGAATGATCGCTCTATCATTTGTGCAGCCATTTATAGGGGTTGCTCAGCAAGAATTTGTAATTTACTTCTATTTAAAATTCTCCAGTCTTACAGTACTTATCAGCTGCTGTATGTCCTGCAGGAAGTAGTGTGTTCTTTCCAGTCAGAAGAGCAGTAGAGGTTTTCTATCTTGATTTGCTGCTGCTCTGGACAGTTCCTGACATGGACAGAGGTGGCAGCAGAGAGCACTGTGTCAGACTGGAGAGAATACACCACTTCCTGCAGGACATCCAGCAGCTGATAAGTACTGAAAGACTGGAGATTTTTAATAGAAGTAAATTACAAATCTTTATAACTTTCTGACGCCAAGTGATGTGAAAGAATTTTTTTTTAAGCTACGGGGCAATGCTATGAGGGCCATTACTATGAGGGGCGATGCTATGAGGGCCATTACTATGAGGGGCGATGCTATGAGGGCCATTACTATGAGGGGCGATACTATGAGGGCCATTACTATGGGGGGTGATGCTATGGGGGCCATTACTATGAGGGGCGATGCTATGAGAACCATTACTATGAGGGGCGATACTATGAGGGCCATTACTATGGGGGGCGATGCTATGAGAACCATTACTATGAGGGGCGATACTATGAGGGCCATTACTATGGGGGGTAATGCTATGGGGGCCATTACTATGAGGGGCGATGCTATGGGGGTCATTACTATGAGGGGCGATGCTATGAGGGCCATTACTATAAGGGGCAATGCTATGAGGGCCATTACTATGAGGGGTGATGCTATGGAGGCCATTACTATGAGGGCCATTACTATGAGGGGCGATGCTATGGGGGTCATTACTATGAGGGGTGATGCTATGAGGGGTGATGCTATGGGGGTCATTACTATGAGTGGCGATGCTATGGGGGTCATTACTATGAGGGGTGATGCTATGGGGGCCATTACTATGAGGGGTGATGCTATGGGGGCCATTACCATGAGGGGCAATGCTATGGGGGTCATTACTATGAGGGGCGATGCTATGGGGATCATTACTATGAGGGGCGATGCTATGAAGGCCGGCCTGGCTCCCACTTTTGCTAATATTTTTGTAACTAACATGGAATAGTGTCATACTTATTTATCCTGTCGCTTCAGCCATGAGCTCCGGGGATCAAGATTCATTGATGACTTATTCCTCATCTGCAAAGGGAATAAAATACAATGACTGATGGTTCATGTATTACTTATGGCATTGATGAGAACATTACATAATAATAATAATAATAATAATAATAATAATAACAACAACAACTAGATTTGCATTTCCAGGGAAATACATATTGCTTGAAAAGAGCGCCCCTTTAAGAGTGACCTATATACTGTCCCTTAAAGACCAGCTTATGTACTGTCCTTGTAAAAGCTACTTTAGTACTGTGCTTTTAAGAGCAACTTATGCAATTTCCCTTTCTGAGCAACTTTGGTAGCTTCCCTTTATAAGTGAATGTGGCGGGTATCAGCTCTTCTGCACCACCGACTCAGCTCTGCTACATCACTGACTTACCGGCTCATATTGGTAAAGACCATTGCTCGGTTACCATGACAATCTTACTCATGTCAGTGAGACATAATCGTTAAGGACCTTCCATCTTCTACATCTTCTATTGGCCAATAGTGGACATGTGACTGTGTGGATGTTGTGAGGCAGTGACTGACAAAACCTTATTTCTATTGGCTGCTATATTTCAGCTATTTGCATATGTGCTGTGATTGGCTGTTAATGCTGTACTGTGTGGCCATTATTTCCTATGGGAAATTAGGGGCCTTTAAATGTAAATTTCTTAAAAATGACAAATCCAATTGAAACCAAAAAAACGGCTTCGAAATGCTGTTTGAAAGGAGTCTATGTGCAAAGCGGTTCGGGCTGTATTAATCCCAGAATAATATCTAGAAGAAGAAGAATACGGATTGCTTTATAGGGATTTTTTAAGCACTATTTCTTTGTATGGCGCCAACAGACTCTGCAGCGCTTCCCTTCAGATTACACTACAAAGGCCGGATCCATTTCCTGGATATTGATTTGACTTTCAGTGAAGGAAACAACAGGACTGTACAAAATCCTACTGACAGAGAGACCTGTTAGAGGCGTGAGCGATGGATAAAAGCCTTCAGCTAGATACCCCGGGGCTGATCTAGTAGATCTGACCCCGGGCCTTAGACAGGCCGCCCTAACAGCCTACCCCAGGGACACAGGAGCAGGACATCAGAGTATAGTGACACTTGTGTTAGAACTAATAATCTAATATGTTACAGCCCAGATCTCCCTCCATAGATTGCTGCAGTCATTCATAACACTGGAGTATTGGGAGTCATAGTAAAACCTGAGTATACCTGATTCCCCCTCTAATATCTTACAAAGGAAGTAGCAACCTGCATAACAATCAGCAGGGGGTGCAGGGGTCGGACCTCTTCTTGTTAGTTTAAGGTGGACAACCTCTTTAAAGGGAATCTGTCACTATCTTTATTTCACCTTAAATGAGGGCGGCATAAACTAGTGACAGAAATGCTGAACAGATTGGTTTATTACTTACATCATTCTGTTCAGCCGTTCTCCTAATATGCAGGAGAATAGGTTTCTTGCCACACCCCTCCCCCACCCTCCAGCTGCTGAGTGACAGGTGACTGACTATACACAGTATGGATAGATAACTGCCAATCAGCAGCTGGTGGGCGGAGTTTTCTGCTTCTCATGAATATCCAGGACTACTGGGCTCATGCACGTAATGGAGAGGACTACTTATTGTCCATGTTATTCAGGAGGAGATCTCTGGATCAACTGCACAGGACAATGTGATCCATCATCCTGCTCAGCTTCTCTGTCACTAGTTTATGTCACCCTGAGATAGGACGCCATAACCCTGCTGACCCTGAGATAGGACGCCATACACCTGCTGACCCTGAGATAGGACGCCATACACCTGCTGACCCTGAGATAGGACGCCATACACCTGCTGACCCTGAGATAGGACGCCATACACCTGCTGACCCTGAGATAGGACGCCATACACCTGCTGACCCTGAGATAGGACGCCATACACCTGCTGACCCTGAGATAGGACACCATAACACTGCTGACCCTGAGATAGGACGCCATACACCTGCTGACCCTGAGATAGGACGCCATAACCCGCTGACCCTGAGATAGGACGCCATAACCCTGCTGACCCTGAGATAGGACGCCATAACCTGCTGACCCTGAGATAGGACCCCATACACCTGCTGACGCTGAGGTAGGACGCCATACACCTGCTGACAGAGTCTCTTTAAGGCCATGATCATTGACCACATTCCCCCAATGAAACCTGTCAGGACTACATATTAAAAAAACCCACAGGAAGTGAAGAAGAAGGACTGAATGACGGTCACCCCTGTACTGCATGTGGCATATGGACACACTGAGACTAATGCTATAGAATGCTATGAGGCAATGCTTCTCAAACTGTGAGGCGCCCCCTAGTTGTTGGTGAGGCCCAGCGGGGAGGCAGATCTCACAAAAGTAACTATGATCTGCATTTTAGCAACATTATTCATTTATTCTGTCCTTGCTTTATTAGTATCTAGAGCTTGGGAGACGGGTGACAGGCGGCCCGAGCATTACTCTCAGCTTTTAAATGGACTCTCACCACAGATAGTGAGGCCCAGGCGCCCTCTTGGTCAGTCTGGTGAGGCCCAGGCGCCCTCTTGGTCAGTCTGGTGAGGCCCAGGCGCCCTCTTGGTCAGTCTGGTGAGGCCCAGGCGCCCTCTTGGTCAGTCTGGTGAGGCCCAGGCGCCCTCTTGGTCATTCTGGTGAGGCCCAGGCGCCCTCTTGGTCAGTATGGTGAGGCCCCGGCTCCCTCTTGGTCAGTCTGGTGAGGCCCCGGCTCCCTCTTGGTCAGTCTGGTGAGGCCCAGGCGCCCTCTTGGTCATTCTGGTGAGGCCCAGGCGCCCTCTTGGTCATTCTGGTGAGGCCCAGGCGCCCTCTTGGTCAGTATGGTGAGGCCCCGGCTCCCTCTTGGTCAGTCTGGTGAGGCCCCGGCTCCCTCATGGTCAGTATGGTGAGGCCCCGGCTCCCTCTTGGTCAGTCTGGTGAGGCCCCGGCTCCCTCTTGGTCAGTCTGGTGAGGCCCAGGCGCCCTCTTGGTCATTCTGGTGAGGCCCAGGCGCCCTCTTGGTCAGTATGGTGAGGCCCAGGCGCCCTCTTGGTCAGTCTGGTGAGGCCCAGACGCCCTCTTGGTCAGTCTGGTGAGGCCCAGGCGCCCTCTTGGTCAGTATGGTGAGGCCCAGGCGCCCTCTTGGTCATTCTGGTGAGGCCCAGGCGCCCTCTTGGTCAGTCTGGTGAGGCCCCGGCTCCCTCTTGGTCAGTCTGGTGAGGCCCCGGCTCCCTCTTGGTCAGTATGGTGAGGCCCCGGCTCCCTCTTGGTCAGTCTGGTGAGGCCCCGGCTCCCTCTTGGTCAGTCTGGTGAGGCCCAGGCGCCCTCTTGGTCATTCTGGTGAGGCCCAGGCGCCCTCTTGGTCATTCTGGTGAGGCCCAGGCGCCCTCTTGGTCAGTATGGTGAGGCCCCGGCTCCCTCTTGGTCAGTCTGGTGAGGCCCCGGCTCCCTCTTGGTCAGTATGGTGAGGCCCCGGCTCCCTCTTGGTCAGTCTGGTGAGGCCCCGGCTCCCTCTTGGTCAGTCTGGTGAGGCCCAGGCGCCCTCTTGGTCATTCTGGTGAGGCCCAGGCGCCCTCTTGGTCAGTATGGTGAGGCCCAGGCGCCCTCTTGGTCAGTCTGGTGAGGCCCAGACGCCCTCTTGGTCAGTCTGGTGAGGCCCAGGCGCCCTCTTGGTCAGTCTGGTGAAGCCCAGGCACCCTCTTGGTCATTCCGGTGAGGCCCAGACGCCCTCTTGGTCAGTCTGGTGAGGCCCAGGCGCCCTCTTGGTCAGTCTGGTGAAGCCCAGGCACCCTCTTGGTCATTCCGGTGAGGCCCAGGCGCCCTCTTGGTCAGTCTGGTGAGGCCCAGGCGCCCTCTTGGTCAGTCTGGTGAGGCCCAGGCGCCCTCTTGGTCAGTCTGGTGAGGCCCAGGCGCCCTCTTGGTCAGTCTGGTGAGGCCCAGGCGCCCTCTTGGTCAGTCTGGTGAGGCCCAGGCGCCCTCTTGGTCATTCCGGTGAGGCCCAGGCGCCCTCTTGGTCATTCCGGTGAGGCCCGGGCATTGTCTTGGTCTGTTGGATGAGGCTCCAGTAGAAAGAGTTTGAGAAGCACTGGTCTATAAGGGACCTGTTGCTCCTCAACTATAGATGGTCGGCTTTAACTACACCTTGTGGACTATAATATATCCATCATTGGTACAGCATTGCACCAGAGGGTGCGTACTACTATAAAGTATGGTGTGTGCTATTAACACTGTAAATAAACCTCATGTTTGATGCGTTAAGTTTTCATGTCCCACTACTCTTTATTCTCTCCAGTCTTTCAGTACTTATCAGCTGCTGTATGTCCTGCAGGAAGTGGTGGATTCTCTCCAGTCTGACACAGTGCTCTCTGCTACCACCTCTGTCCATGTCAGGAACTGCCCAGAGCAGGGGAGGGTTTCTATGGGGATTTGCTGCTTCTCTGGACAGTTCCTGACATGGACAGAGGTGGCAGCAGAGAGCACTGTGTCAGACTGGAGAGAATACACCACTTCCTGCAGGACATACAGCAGCTGATAAGTACTGGAAGACCAGATAATTTTTAATAGAAGTAAATTACAAATCTATATAACTTTCTGACACCAGGTGTTTTTAAAGAAAAAGGTGAACAGCTACTTTAAGAATGAAGTGTCCTCTGAGTTGTAGAGAATCATATATTAAGGTGCTGTATGAAGGTGTACTGTATATATACAGTATATATATATTGAGATGAAGTATGTTCTGCCTCTCCCTGGTGATGGCCTCATACTGTTTGGTATCTTTGTAAGATGGCGGCACATTTCACAGATATTACCAGCCGGGGGGGATTTATTATTTTGCGCCCTTGGCAGGTTGTGACAGGCAGGGA
The DNA here is from genome assembly GCA_027789725.1 of Dendropsophus ebraccatus. Lineage (NCBI taxonomy): Eukaryota > Metazoa > Chordata > Amphibia > Anura > Hylidae > Dendropsophus > Dendropsophus ebraccatus. The sequence continues at coordinate 1,989,090 of JAQFWZ010000016.1, forward strand.
GGAGGCGTGGCCTCCTGCACCTGATTTATTCAGATTTACGCCTGGGAACGGACATAAACCAGGCAAAAGTTTACCTCGGCTTCAGAGCAGTTGTAGATGTTTGCACGATGCCAGTGCCGGGCGTGCGGCTCTCTGTAAGTCTGACTGGGAAATGGGGGCGGGGCTTTAAGACACTCATACTCATACTCATACTCATACTCCCGTCCTGATAATTGTCCCCTACGTGTATATTTATTATTTAGCTGATGGTTGGTCTGGTCCTCCTACCTTCTGGTTGCCGCCATGTTGCACAGACATAGTACAAGTGACGCAGTGACCCCATATAATTATTCCTAGGTGTCTCATAAACTTCTTAAGCGTTCATTCACACATACAGGATCTGCAACTTTAAATCTGCTGCAGATCCTGTAGGTGTGAACGCAGTCTAAAGGAGAAAAACTAATTCTATCAATCTTTCAGGCGCGTTTAGTGAAATAGTAGAAAGCCAAAGCCGAATAACGGCTACACCTTGATGATGAGGATTGTGAGGGCGTCCATGTATGTGGGATATGCTGACACCAGGGATGTATAAGTGTTACACATGGATCATGAGGATAGTGATGTGGGATATGCTGACACCAGGGATGTATAAGTGTTACACATAGATGATGAGGATAGTGATGTGGGATATGCTGACACCAGGGATGTATAAGTGTTACACATAGATGATGAGGATGGTGATGTGGGATATGCTGACACCAGGGATGTATAAGTGTTACACATAGATGATGAGGATAGTGATGTGGGATATGCTGACACCAGGGATGTATAAGTGTTACACATAGATGATGAGGATGGTGATGTGGGATATGCTGACACCAGGGATGTATAAGTGTTACACATGGATGATGAGGATAGTGATGTGGGATATGCTGACACCAGGGATGTATAAGTGTTACACATGGATGATGAGGATAGTGATGTGGGATATGCTGACACCAGGGATGTATAAGTGTTACACATGGATGATGAGGATAGTGATGTGGGATATGCTGACACCAGGGATGTATAAGTGTTACACATAGATGATGTGGATAGTGATGTGGGATATGCTGACACCAGGGATGTATAAGTGTTACACATAGATGATGAGGATAGTGATGTGGGATATGCTGACACCAGGGATGTATAAGTGTTACACATAGATGATGAGGATAGTGATGTGGGATATGCTGACACCAGGGATGTATAAGTGTTACACATAGATGATGAGGATAGTGATGTGGGATATGCTGACACCAGGGATGTATAAGTGTTACACATAGATGATGAGGATAGTGATGTGGGATATGCTGACACCAGGGATGTATAAGTGTTACACATGGATAATACAGTGATGATGGTGAGGGGAGTCCATGGATGTGGGATATGCTGACACCAGGGACCCTCCAGCTTTGTAGTCCTGGCTCGGGCCTGTGAAGGTGCCATGAGAACCTTTGTGGCAGGAAGCGGTTTATAGTACAGTAACTTTGGTCTATTGTCTGAGTCTTTGCTGCTCAACTTCATTACTATTACCATGACAAAGAGCCGAGCAATCCTACTTCCCTTTTCTCTCCTTCAAGTCCCGTCTCCTTCAGACTCCTTGAATTTCACTTTGATACTTTGACACCTCATTCCTCCCCCAGACAGAATAATTACAAGACCTCAAATAAACTTCCCTTTCGCCCTCTGTCCTTCCAGGGAAGCGGCTGCCGGAGCTCATATCCTCAGCATCACAGTCTGCGGCTTCTATCTGCAATAAGGAAAGGTGAGAAGAGGAGCGAAGAAGCCGATCCAGGAGATACTTATATATTGTCTATCAGCAGATCCTGGAGATCCACAAGATATAGATCCACAAGATATAAGTATCAGCAGATCCCAGAGATACACAGGATATAAGTATCAGCAGATCCAAGTATATACACAGGATAAAAGTATCAGCCGATCCCAGTATATACACAGGATAAAAGTATCAGCAGATCCCAGAGATCCACAGGATATAAGTATCAGCAGATACTGGTGATACACAGGATAAAAGTATCAGCCGATCCAGGAGATCCACAAGATATAAGAATCAGCCGATGCCAGAGATACACAAGATATAAGTATCAGCAGATCCCAGAGATACACAAGATATAAGTATCAGCAGATCCCAGAGATACACAAGATATAAGTATCAGCAGATCCCAGAGATACACAAGATATAAGTATCAGCAGATCCCAGAGATACACAAGATATAAGTATCAGCAGATCCCAGAGATCCACAGGATATAAGTATCAGCAGATACTGGTGATAAACAAGATATAAGTATCAGCCGATCCCAGTATATACACAGGATAAAAGTATCAGCCGATCCAGGAGATCCACAAGATATAAGTATCAGCAGATCCAGTATATACACAAGATATAAGTATCAGCCGATCCAGGAGATCCACAAGATATAAGTATCAGGAGATCCCAGAGATACACAAGATATAAGTATCAGTCGATCCAGTATATACACAAGATATAAGTATCAGCAGATCCAGGAGATCCACAAGATATAAGAATCAGCCGATCCCAGAGATACACAAGATATAAGTATCAGCCGATCCCAGAGATACACAAGATATAAGTATCAGCAGATCCCAGAGATACACAAGATATAAGTATCAGCAGATCCAGTATATACACAAGATATAAGTATCAGCAGATCCCAGTATATACACAAGATATAAGTATCAGCAGATCCCAGAGATACACAAGATATAAGTATCAGCAGATCCCAGAGATACACAAGATATAAGTATCAGCAGATGCCAGTATATACACAAGATATAAGTATCAGCCGATCCAGGAGATCCACAAGATATAAGTATCAGCAGATCCCGGAGATACACAAGATATAAGTATCAGCAGATCCAGTATATACACAAGATATAAGTATCAGCAGATCCAGTATATACACAAGATATAAGTAGCAGTAGATCCAGTATATACACAAGATATAAGTATCAGCAGATCCCGGAGATCCACAAGATATAAGTATCAGCAGATCCCAGAGATACACAAGATATATACGGACGACCATGACCGACTCTTCACCAACCTGCGACCCGCGGCATCTCCAAACATAACATCGTAATCTACCTTTTGGCAGAGAGACAAAAAAGATCTCTATATATTCAAGTTAGAAAAACAATTTAAAGGCAGAAGTCGTTTTTTAGGCCGCGTTCACATCACTTTGTTTATGATCAGTCAACATTATGCTACATTTGTCCATAGACCACCCCCCCCCCCCCCCACTACCTAAAGTGCCCCCGCCAGAGATTTGTAATTTACTTCTAATATAAAATCTCCAGTCTTCCAGTTCTTATCAGCTGCTGTATGTCCTGCAGAAGAGTTTTTTTATGGGGATTTGCTGCTGCTCTGGACAGTTCCTGACATGGACAGAGATGGCAGGAGAGAGCGCTCAGACTGGAAAGAATAAGCCACTTTCTGCAGGAAATACAGCAGCTGATAAGTACTGGAAGACTGGAGAGAATACACCACTTTCTGCAGGACATACAGCAGCTGATAAGTATTGGAAGACTGGAGTTTTCTTCTTTTTTTTTATAGAAATAAAGTACAAATTTCTGGCACTTTTCTGGCATCAGTTGAAGAGTTGTGCTGTCTCTGGAGGAAAGTGGCCATGTTTTTCTAAAGGCTGTAGAACCCCTTTAAAATGAGTCACTAGCACATACAAGTGGTAGGGGCAGCTAATGGAGTGCTGGGCTGTATAGCTGGAGTTCTGGAGACCTCACCTACAAAAGATATTGATAACACAGAATGGGAACAAAAACGGCTCCAAAAATGGTGGCGGGTGCGAGATATAAATCACACCAGGAAAGACTTAAAGGAGAACTCCGGACATTTTTAAACTCTTATGCAGGCCGCTTCTTCCATGAGGCGGAATGAGCCTTCCGTCTCAGGCAGCAGATTTTGCGGTCCGGCAGGGGGCGGCATTATGTCCCCCCTGCTGTCATTTTAGTTAAGTATCACTTAAAAATGCCAGTGGCCGCTCACCTGTCCCGTCGCCCGCCCTCTCAACATCCCGTCAGGTCCCGCAACGTCACCCTGCAGCTGTCATCGACGTCCAGGCTGTGGTGAGTGCCCGGGGTCGGTGGGGGACGTGCTGGGGCGATCGGGTCGCACGGGCCACCGGGGGGTTGTTGCGGTTTGATGCGGTGTGTGTGGCGCATCAAACCCCAACCCCCTCCCCCGGCGGCCCTGTGCGACCCAATCGCCCCACTCACTTACCACAGCCTGGAGGTCCATGACAGCTGCAGGGTGACGTCGCAGGACCTGACGGGATGTGGGGACAGCGGAGAGCGCGGGCCGGCTGCGGCGTGGGACAGGTAAACGTCTGGGGCGGGGGGGGGGGCATGCCGGCCGTCACTGAGGGGACCCCAGAATAGGCCCTGCTCTTATGTTCACTTCAAGTTCTAAAATGACTTACCATGTACTATGTTTCCAGATCTGTCAGCGGCTACACTGGCCTGACCGAGAACCTGGCCTGTGGGTATACATCTGCCGAGCTAGGCAAATTAATGGGACTATATTTCCCATAATGCTCCATTTCAGATATTTTATGGGGGGGGGGTAAGGCCCCTTTCATACGACCGGACAAGATCCATAAATTCCTGGCCTACTTTCCGGAACGGACAGCCTTTTAGAAGGGCGTCCATGACTAATGTCTCCCTATGGGTCTGCACATCTCTCCAGACTTCCAGATACGTTTTCTGGACCCATAGTGGGAGATTTTTCCTGGATTTCTCCTGAAGTGCGTCTGTTCCGGAAAATAGGTCAGGAATCTATGGATCCACTGGACAGGATGCGAATCAGTAAAGCATACGGAGGGTTCCCCCTTAAGCTGCTTGGTGTGCTGCAATGCAGCTTAAAGGAAGGCTCCGCTCACTGCTGCCAGCCACCTGATTGGGATCTGTGACCGGCAGCGGGCAGAGTCACTGTATCTGCGTCCTGCTCAGATACAGGTGTAGGATGGCAGAGGGGGCGCTGTTAGTACCAACCCCCCTATACATTCTCATAGACTGTGGGAAACTCTGTCCATCAGCCTATGAGTAGCAGGAATGAGCCCCCCCCCCCCCCCCCCCGGCCGATATGATGACACCATCCCGCCTAATCGGGGATCCTGTCCCTGCAACGAGAGAGCGAAGAGTGCCGGAGATGAGGGGCTGCATGGGAACCATGTGTCAAGTAAGTTGGTTTTTTGGGGGGAGTCCAGAAATCTGCCCCCCCCCCCCACACACACACACGATTTCTGATCATGTGAAGGAGGCCTAAGAAGGGGGTGTGGTGGGTAAAATAACGTCCATTTTTGCCGCGATTTAACTGAGAGCAATGGCAAGTCAATGGGAAGACGGACGTCCAATGCACACACTATATTGAATAATGGACGTTTTTACCGCAGACGTCAAAATAATAAACATGATCATTATTTTCGGAAACATGTTTTGCAAACAGCGGACGTTTTTTATTAGTTTTTAATACACAGTTTTTCTTTTGTCACCGTTCTTTCTCCGTTTTTACTATTAAATTCAATGGACTTTTCAATTAAGCCGCATCCAATGGCCAATTAGTAATTAAACTAGAATAATGTACAAGCACCAGTCATTGCACTACGGGGAGGCCAGGCAGCTAAATAACGTCCGTTAGCCTCAAAATAACTGACGTAATTTTAAAGGGAGCTGAAAAAACGTGTGAACATAGCCTTAAAATGATACAATAACAGACCTCTTTTTAAACACAAAAACGGGCGCCTTTTTCCTTTTTTGGACGTTGTGTGAACAAAGCCTAATGAATATTGTCCTTAAGTTGATGATGTTAAATGTAAAAGGGGTTAAATTCCTCATATAAGAGACGGATGTTATAGAAAGAGGTAAAATTAATGGGGGAGATATTCTCTGCGCACAACAGCTGCACTTACTGGCACAAAATATGGAGATTTCATTACGGGAGGCTTCAGCACCACCATGTGGCCAACAGTGGGTACTACATCATGTAGGCAAAAAAAGGACCCTGACAACCACTCTCTCTTGTGCAATGACCCCTGGCCACGTCCCCATGCATTTGAGAGCTATTACACTTTTTTTTCCATCTGCACAAGATATATACCCCCCATAGATATGAGATAGCGGAACCTTCGGCTCTCCAGCTTTAGCTTTGGCTCTCCAGGCATGATGGGAATTGTAGTTTCTCAACAGCTGGAAGGCCGAAGGTTCCCCATCACTGTTCTATGGCCTAAAGCGGTGCTTCTCAAACTTTGTCTACCAGAGCCTCACGCAACAGAGCAAAGTGATGCCGGGGCAACTGCAGACTAACCAGGAGGATGCCGGGGCCTCACCAGACTAACCATGAGGATGCCGGGATCTCAACAGTCTGACCAGAGATGAGGATATAATATTACAGAGGAGGGGGATATAATATTACAGAGGAGGGGGATATAATATTACAAAGCAGGAGGATATATTATTACAGAGGAAAACAATATATTATAGAGGAGAATGTAGTATTACAGAAGAGGAGGATATAATATTACAGAGGAGGAGGATATAATATTACAGAGGAGGGGATATAATATTACAGAGGAGGACATTATAATATTACAGAGGAGGAGGACATAATATTACCGAGGAGGAGGATATAATATTACAGGGGGGATATAATATTACAGAGGAGGATGAAATATTACAGAGGAGGAAGATATAATATTAAAGAGGAGGATAATATAATATTACAGGGGGATATAATATTACAGAGGAGGATGAAATATTACAGAGGAGGTGGATATAATATTACAGAGGAGGCGATATAATATTACAGAGGAGGGGATATAATGTTACAGAGGAGGAGGATATATTACAGGGGGGATATAATATTACAGAGGAGGATAATATAATATTACAGAGGAGGAGGATATAATATTACAGAGGAGGAGGATATAATATTACAGGGGGGATATAATATGACAGAGGAAAGGATATAATATTACAGAGGAGGAGAATATAATATTACAGAGGCAGATAATATCATATTACAGAGGAAGAGCATATAATATTACAGAGGAGGGGGATATAATATTACAGAGGAGGAGGATATAATATTACAGAGGAGGAGGATATAATATTACAGGGGGGGTATAATATTACAGAGGAGGATAATATAATATTACAGAGGAGGAGGATATAATATTACAGAGGAGGAGGATATAATATTACAGGGGGGATATAATATTACAGAGGAGGGGATATAATATGACAGAGGAAAGGATATAATATTACAGAGGAGGAGAATATAATATTACAGAGGCTGATAATATCATATTACAGAGGAAGAGCATATAATATTACAGAGGAGGAGGATATAATATTACAGGGGGGAGGATACAATATTACAGAGGAGGATATAGTATTACAGAAGAGGAGGATATAATATTACAGAGAAGGAGGAGGAGGATATAATATTGCAGAGGAGGAAAATGTAATATTACAGAGGAGGGGGATATAATATTACAGAGGAGGGGATATAATATTACAGAGGAGGAGGATATAATATTACAGAGGAGGATAATATAATATTACAGAGGAGGAGGATATAATATTACAGAGGAGGAGGATATAATATTACAGGGGGGATATAATATTACAGAGGAGGGGATATAATATGACAGAGGAAAGGATATAATATTACAGAGGAGGAGAATATAATATTACAGAGGCTGATAATATCATATTACAGAGGAGGGGGATATAATATTACAGGGGGGAGGATACAATATTACAGAGGAGGATATAGTATTACAGAAGAGGAGGATATAATATTACAGAGAAGGAGGATATAATATTACAGAGGAGGAGGATATAATATTACAGGGGGGAGGATACAATATTACAGAGGAGGATATAGTATTACAGAAGAGGAGGATATAATATTACACAGAAGGAGGAGGAGGATATAATATTGCAGAGGAGGAAAATGTAATATTACAGAGGAGGGGGATATAATATTACAGAGGAGGGGATATAATATTACAGAGGAGGGGATATAATATGACAGAGGAGGGGGATATAATATTACAGAGGAGGAGAATATAATATTACAGAGGCAGATAATATCATATTACAGAGGAAGAGCATATAATATTACAGAGGAGGAGGATATAATATTACAGAGGAGGAGGATATAATATTACAGGGGGGATATAATATTACAGAGGAGGATAATATAATATTACAGAGGAGGAGGATATAATATTACAGAGGAGGAGGATATAATATTACAGGTGGGATATAATATTACAGAGGAGGATATAGTATTACAGAAGAGGAGGATATAATATTACAGAGAAGGAGGAGGAGGATATAATATTACAGAGGATGATAATTAATATTATATCTTCCATCTCTGTAATATTATATTATCCTCCTCTGTAATATTATATCCTCCCCCTCTGTAATATTATATCCTCCTCCTCTGTAATATTACATCTTCCTCCTCTGCAATATTATATCCTCCTCCTCCTCCTCTGTAATATTATATCCTCCTCCTCTGTAATATTATATCCTCCTCCTCTGTAATACTATATCCCCCTCTGTAATATTATATCCTCCCCCTGTAATATTTTATGCTCCTCCTCTGTAATATTATATCCTCCTCCTCTGTAATATAATATCCCCTCTGTAATATTATATCCCCCCTGTAATATTATATCCTCCTCCTCTGTAATTATATCCCCTCCTCTGTAATATTATATCCCCCCTGTAATATTATATCCTCCTCCTCTGTAATAATATATCCTCCTCCACTGTAATATTATATCCCCCTCCTCTGTAATATTATATCCCCCTCCTCTGTAATATTATATTCCCCCCTCTGTAATATTATATCCCCCTCCTCTGTAATATTATATTATCCTCCTCTTTAATATTATATCTTCTATCTCTGTAATATTATAAGAGGAGGATAATATAATATTACAGAGGAGGGGGATATAATATTACAGAGGAGGGGATATAATATTACTGAGGAGGAGGATATAATATTACAGGGTGATATAATATAATAGAGGAGGGGATATAATATTACAGAGGAGGAGGGTGAGGATATAATATTACAGAGGAGGAGGATATAATATTACAGGGGGGATATAATATTAGAGAGGAGGAGGATATAATATTACAGAGGCGGATAATATAATATTACAGAGGGGTATATAGTATTACAGAGGAGGATATAGTATTAAAGAAGAGGATTATATAATATTACAGAGGAGGATATAATATTACAGAAGAGGAGGATATAATATTACAGAGGAGGAGGAGGAGGATATAATATTACAGAGGAGGATATAATATTACAGAAGAGGAGGATATAATATTACAGAGGAGGAGGATATAATATTACAGAGGAGGATATAATATTACAGAAGAGGAGGATATAATATTACAGAGGAGGAGGAGGAGGATATAATATTACAGAGGAGGATAATATAATATTACAGAGGAGGAGGATATAATATTACAGAGGAGGAGGAGGAGCATATAATATTACAGAGGAGGAGGATATAATATTACAGGGGGATATAAAATTACAGAGGAGGGGGATATAATATTACAGAGGAGGAGGATATAATATTACAGAGGCGGATAATATCATATTACAGAGGAGGAGGATATAATATTACAGAGGCGGATAATATCATATTACAGAGGAGGAGGATATAATATTACAGGGGGAGGATATAATATTACAGAGGAGGAGAGTATGATATTACAGAAGAGGATAATATAATATTACAGAGGAGGATAATATAATATTACAGAGGGGTATATAGTATTACAGAGAAGGATATAGTATTACAGAAGAGGATTATATAATATTACAGAGGAGGATATAATATTACAAAGGAGGAGGAGGATATAATATTACAGAGGAGGGGATATAATGTTACAGAGGAGGAGGATATAGTATTACAGGGGGGATATAATATTACAGAGGAGGATAATATAATATTAGGCTATGTGCACACTGAGCAATTCTCGAGGAATTGTAGCTGAAAGTTTTCAGGCAGAATTCAAGCAGAATTTAAGCCCCCCATTGACTACTATAGGATTCCTCTAGTAGATCTACAGCAGAAAATTCTGCTCGGAAATTCTGCAGTGTGAACAACAGAGCAGAAAACCCATTGAACACAATGGGACTTTGCTCTGCACATTTTTTACGGGAGGAATTTCAAGCTGAATTTTGAGCTGAATTTCAAGCTGAATTCCTCGCCTTTTCCTCAGTGTGCACATACCCTTACAGAGGAGGATATATTATTGCAGAAGAGGAGGATATATTATTACAGAAGAGGAGGATATAATATTACAGGGGGGATATAATATTACAGAGGAGGAGGATATAATATTACAGAGGAGGAGGATATAATATTACAGAGGAGGGGGATATAATATTACAGAGGAGGACGATATAATATTACAGAGGAGGGGGATATAATATTACAGAGGAGGAGGATATTATATTACAGGGGGGATATAATATTACAGAGGAGGGGATATAATATGACAGAGGAAAGGATATAATATTACAGAGGAGGAGAATATAATATTACAGAGGCAGATAATATCATATTACAGAGGAAGAGCATATAATATTACAGAGGAGGAGGATATAATATTACAGGGGGGAGGATACAATATTACAGAGGAGGATATAGTATTACAGAAGAGGAGGATATAATATTACAGAGAAGGAGGAGGAGGATATAATATTGCAGAGGAGGAAAATGTAATATTACAGAGGAGGAGGATATAATATTACAGAGGAGGGGGATATAATATTACAGAGGAGGGGATATAATATTACAGAACAGGAGGATATAATATTACAGAGGAGGATAATTAATATTATATCTTCCATCTCTGTAATATTATATTATCCTCCTCTGTAATGTTATATCCTCCCCCTCTGTAATATTATATCCTCCTCCTCTGTAATATTACATCTTCCTCCTCTGCAATATTATATCCTCCTCCTCCTCCTCTGTAATATTATATCCTCCTCCTCTGTAATATTATATCCTCCTCCTCTGTAATATTATATCCTCCTCTGTAATATTATATTATCCTCTTCTGTAATACTATATCCTCTTCTGTAATACTATATCCCCCTCTGTAATATTATATCCTCCCCCCTGTAATATTTTATGCTCCTCCTCTGTAATATTATATCCTCCTCCTCTGTAATATTATATCCCCTCCTCTGTAATATTATATCCCCCCTGTAATATTATATCCTCCTCCTCTGTAATTATATCCTCTCCTCTGTAATATTATATCCCCCTGTAATATTATATCCTCCTCCTCTGTAATAATATATCCTCCTCCTCTGTAATATTATATCCCCCTCCTCTGTAATATTATATTCCCCCCTCTGTAATATTATATCCCCCTCCTCTATAATATTACATCCCCCTCCTCTGTAATATTATATTATCCTCCTCTTTAATATTATATCTTCCATCTCTGTAATATTATAAGAGGAGGATAATATAATATTACATAGGAGGGGGATATAATATTACAGAGGAGGGGATATAATATTACTGAAGAGGAGGATATAATATTACAGGGTGATATAATATAATAGAGGAGGGGATATAATATTACAGAGGAGGAGGATGAGGATATAATATTAGAGAGGAGGAGGATATAATATTACAGAGGCGGATAATATAATATTACAGAGGGGTATATAGTACTACAGAGGAGGATATAGTATTACAGAAGAGGATTATATAATATTACAGAGGAGGATATAATATTACAGAGGAGGGGGATATAATATTACCGGAGTGGAGGAGGATATAATATTACAGAGGAGGAGGAGGATATAATATTACAGAGGAGGATAATATTACAGAGGAGGAGGATATAATATTACAGAGGAGGAGGAGGAGCATATAATATTACAGAGGAGGAGGATATAATATTACAGGGGGATATAATATTACAGAGGAGGGGGATATAATATTACAGAGGAGGAGGATATAATATTACAGAGGCAGATAATATCATATTACAGAGGAGGAGGATATAATATTACAGAGGAGGAGGATATAATATTACAGAGGCAGATAATATCATATTACAGAGGAGGAGGATATAATATTACAGGGGAAGGATATAATATTACAGAGGAGGAGAGTATGATATTACAGAAGAGGATAATATAATATTACAGAGGAGGATAATATAATATTACAGAGGAGGATATATTATTGCAGAAGAGGAGGATATATTATTACAGAAGAGGAGGATATAATATTACAGGGGGGATATAATATTACAGAGGAGGAGGATATAATATTACAGAGGAGGAGGATATAATATTACAGAGGAGGGGGATATAATATTACAGAGGAGGACGATATAATATTACAGAGGAGGGGGATATAATATTACAGAGGAGGAGGATATTATATTACAGGGGGGATATAATATTACAGAGGAGGGGATATAATATGACAGAGGAAAGGATATAATATTACAGAGGAGGAGAATATAATATTACAGAGGCAGATAATATCATATTACAGAGGAAGAGCATATAATATTACAGAGGAGGAGGATATAATATTACAGGGGGGAGGATACAATATTACAGAGGAGGATATAGTATTACAGAAGAGGAGGATATAATATTACAGAGAAGGAGGAGGAGGATATAATATTGCAGAGGAGGAAAATGTAATATTACAGAGGAGGGGGATATAATATTACAGAGGAGGGGATATAATATTACAGAGGAGGAGGATATAATATTACAGAGGAGGATAATTAATATTATATCTTCCATCTCTGTAATATTATATTATCCTCCTCTGTAATATTATATCCTCACCCTCTGTAATATTATATCCTCCTCCTCTGTAATATTACATCTTCCTCCTCTGCAATATTATATCCTCCTCCTCCTCTGTAATATTATATCCTCCTCCTCTGTAATATTATATCCTCCTCCTCTGTAATATTATATCCTCCTCTGTAATATTATATTATCCTCTTCCGTAATACTATATCCTCCTCTGTAATACTATATCCCCCTCTGTAATATTATATCCTCCCCCTGTAATATTTTATGCTCCTCCTTTGTAATATTATATCCTCCTCCTCTGTAATATTATATCCCCTCTGTAATATTATATCCTCCCCCCTGTAATATTTTATGCTCCTCCTCTGTAATATTATATCCTCCTCCTCTGTAATATTATATCCCCCCTGTAATATTATATCCTCCTCCTCTGTAATTATATCCCCTTCTCTGTAATATTATATCCCCTCCTCTGTAATATTATATCCCCCCTGTAAAATTATATCCTCCTCCTCTGTAATAATATATCCTCCTCCTCTGTAATATTATATCCCCCTCCTCTGTAATATTATATCCCCCTCCTCTGTAATATTATATCCTCCCCTGTAATATTATATCCTCCTCCTCTGTAATATGATATTATCCGCCTCTGTAATATTATATCCTCCTCCTCTGTAATATTATATCCTCCTCCTCTGTAATATGATATTATCCGCCTCTGTAATATTATATCCTCCTCCTCTGTAATATTATATCCTCCTCCTCTGTAATATTATGTCCTCCTCCCCTGTAATATTATATCCTCCTCGTCTGTAATATGATATTATCCGCCTCTGTAATATTATATCCTCCTCCTCTGTAATATTATATCCTCCTCCTCTGTAATATTATATCCCCCTCCTCTGTAATATTATATCCCCCTGTAATATTATATCCTCCTCCTCTGTAATATTATATGCTCCTCCTCCTCCTCTGTAATATTATATCCTCCTCCTCTGTAATATTATATTATCCTCCTCTGTAATATTATATCCTCCTCCTCCTCCTCTGTAATATTATATCCTCCTCCACCTCTGTAATATTATATCCCCCTCCTCTGTAATATTATATCCTCCTCTGTAATATTATATAATCCTCTTCTGTAATACTATATCCTCCTCTGTAATACTATATACCCCTCTGTAATATTATATTATCTGCCTCTGTAATATTATATCCTCCTCCTCTCTAATATTATATCCCCCCTGTAATATTATATCCTCCTCCTCTGTAATATTATATCCTCCTCCTCCTCCTCCTCTGTAATATTATATCCCCTCCTCTATTATATTATATCACCCTGTAATATTATATCCTCCTCCTCAGTAATATTATATCCCCTCCTCTGTAATATTATATCCCCCTCCTCTGTAATGTTATATTATCCTCCTCTTTAATATTATATCTTCCATCTCTGTAATATTATAAGAGGAGGATAATAAAATATTACAGAAGAGGGGGATATAATATTACAGAGGAGGGGATATAATATTACTGAGGAGGAGGATATAATATTACAGGGTGATATAATATAATAGATGAGGGGATATAATATTACAGAGGAGGAAGAGGATATAATATTACAGAGGAGGAGGATATAATATTACAGGGGGGATATAATATTAGAGAGGAGGAGGATATAATATTACAGAGGCGGATAATATAATATTACAGAGGGGTATATAGTATTACAGAGGAGGATATAGTATTACAGAAGAGGATTATATAATATTACAGAGGAGGATATAATATTACAGAGGAGGGGGATATAATATTACAGAGGTGGAGGAGGATATAATATTACAGAGGAGGAGGAGGAGGATATAATATTACAGAGGAGGATAATATAATATTACAGAGGAGGAGGATATAATATTACAGAGGAGGAGGAGGAGCATATAATATTACAGAGGAGGAGGATATAATATTACAGGGGGATATAATATTACAGAGGAGGGGGATATAATATTACAGAGGAGGAGGATATAATATTACAGAGGCGGATAATATCATATTACAGAGGAGGAGGATATCATATTACAGAGGAGGAGGATATAATATTACAGGGGAGGATATAATATTACAGAGGAGGAGAGTATGATATTACAGAAGAGGATAATATAATATTACAGAGGAGGATAATATAATATTACAGAGGGGTATATAGTATTACAGAGAATGATATAGTATTACAGAAGAGGATTATATAATATTATAGAGGAGGATATAATATTACAAAGGAGGAGGAGGATATAATGTTACAGAGGAGGAGGATATAATATTACAGGGGGGATATAATATTACAGAGGAGGATAATATAATATTACAGAGGAGTATATATTATTGCAGAAGAGGAGAATATATTATTACAGAAGAGGAGGATATAATATTACAGAGGAGGGGATATAATATTACAGAGGAGGAGGATATAATATTACAGAGGAGGGGGATATAATATTACAGAGGAGGAGGATATAATATTACAGAGGAGGAGGATATAGTATTGCAGAGGAGGGGGATATAATATTACAGAGGAGGGGGATATAATATTACAGAGGAGGGGATATAATATTACAGAGGAGGATATATCATTACAGAGGAGGAGGATATAGTATTAAAGAGGAGGGGGATATAATATTACAGAGGAGGATATAATATTACAGAAGAGGATAATATTACAGAGGAGGAGGATAATGTAATATTACAGAGGAGGAGGATATAATATTAAAGAGGAGGATAATCTAATATTACAGAGGAGGATATAATATTACAGAGGAGGATAATATATTATTACAGGGGAGGATAATATAATATTACAGAGGAGGAGGATATAATATCACAGAGGAGGATATATCATTACAGAGGAGGAGGATATAGTATTAACCCCTTAGCGACCCATGACGTATCTGATACGTCATGGTGCCGCTCAGGGTGTTCAGAGCGGGGTCCCGCCGGGACCCCGCTCTGAACGGCGCTGATCCCGGCTGACACGTGCAGCCGGGCAGTGCCTCTATTAGCCGGTGCGGGTCCCGTTGCCGCGCCGGCTAATTAAGCCTCTAAGTGCAGCTGTCAAACCTGACAGCTGCACTTAGAGGCTTCAGACCTCACGTCACTGGTGTCTAGTGGGACGGATCTCCCCCCCGCGATCGCATCGCGGGGGGGAGATCCGTTCTTCTGCCCGTGCTGGGCCTCAGCGTCGGAATGACGCTGATCCCGGCTCGGCAATAGATTGCTATGGCCTGCAGCAGGCCATAGTAATCTATGACCGATCTAATCGATCTTTGCTGTGTATATACACAGCATTGATCTCTATGAGAGATCAGTGCTGTGTATATACAAGTCCCCCAGGGGGATCAGTGCTGTGTATATACAAGTCCCCCAGGGGGATCAGTGCTGTGTATATACAAGTCCCCCAGGGGGATCAGTGCTGTGTATATACAAGTCCCCCAGGGGGATCAGTGCTGTCTATATACAAGTCCCCCAGGGGGATCAGTGCTGTCTATATACAAGTCCCCCAGGGGGATCAGTGCTGTGTATATACAAGTCCCCCAGGGGGATCAGTGCTGTGTATATACAAGTCCCCCAGGGGGATCAGTGCTGTGTATATACAAGTCCCCCAGGGGGGCTTCTAGTTACAGTAAAAAAAAAAAAGTAAAAAAGTGTTTTTATTAATAAAAAATCCCCTCCCCTAATAAAAGTCCAAATCACCCCCCTTTTCCCATTTTATAAATATAAATAAATAAATAAATAAACATATTTGGTATCGCCGCGCGCGTAATCGCCCGAACTATTAATTAATCACATTCCTGATCTCGCACGGTAAACGGCGTCAGCGCAAAAAAATTCCAAAGTGCAAAATTGCGCATTTTTGGTCGCATCAAATCCAGAAAAAATGTAATAAAAAACGATCAAAAAGTCGTATATGCGCATTCAAGGAACCGATAGAAAGAACACATCATGGCGCAAAAACTGACACCTCACACAGCCCCATAGACCAAACGATAAAAGCGCTATAAGCCGGGGAATGGAGCGATTTTAAGGAACGTATATTTGTTAACAATGGTTTGAATTTTTTACAGGCCATCCGATACAATATAAGTTATACATGTTATATATCATAGTAATCGTAACGACTTGAGGAACATGCATAACAAGTCAGTTTTACCATAGGACGGACGGCGTAAATGCAAAACTCCCCGAAATCAAAACAAATTCGTTTTTTTTTCAATTTGACAGCGCAAATGATTTTTTTCCGGTTTCGCAGCATATGTTATAAAAAATGCAAGCGCTATGGACTTTTAAACTTAAAATGGAATAAGCAAAAGCGCAAAAACGAAAATAGGCTTTGACCTTAAGGGTTAAAGAGGAGGGGGATATAATATTACAGAGGAGGATATAATATTACAGAGGAGGATATAATATTACAGAGGAGGAGGATAACATAATATTACAGGGGGGATATAATATTAAAGAGGAGGATAATATAATATTACAGAGGAGGATATAATATTACAGAAGAGGATAATATTACATAGGAGGATATATTATTACAGAGGAGGATAATATATTATTACAGGGGAGGATAATATAATATTACAGAGGAGGAGGATATAATATCACAGAGGAGGATATATCATTACAGAGGAGGAGGATATAGTATTAAAGAGGAGGGGGATATAATATTACAGAGGAGGATATAATATTACAGAAGAGGATAATATTACAGAGGAGGAGGATAATGTAATATTACAGAGGAGGAGGATATAATATTAAAGAGGAGGATATAATATTACAGAGGAGGATAATATAATATTATAGAGGAGGATATAACATTACAGAGGAGCAGGATATAACATTACAGAGGAGCAGGATATAATATTAAAGAGGAAGGAGTATATAATATTACAGAGGAGGATATAATATTACAGAAGAGGATAATATTACAGAGGAGGAGGATAACATAATATTACAGAGGAGGAGGATATAATATTACAGAGGAGGATATAATATTACAGAGGAGGATATAATATTACAGAGGAGGATATAATATTAAAGAGGAGGATATAATATTACAGAAGAGGATAATATTACAGAGGAGGAGGATATAATATTAAAGAGGAGGATATAATATTACAGAGGAGGATATATTATTACAGAGGAGGATAATATATTATTACAGGGGCGGATAATATAATATTACGGAGGAGGATAATATAATATTACAGAGGAGGAGGATATAATATTATAAGGGAAGAAAATAATATTACAGAGGAGGATAATATAATATTACAGAGGAGGATATAATATTACAAGGGAAGAAAATAATATTGCAGAGGAGGATAATATAATATTACAGGGGAGGATAATCATCCCAGGGTCTTAAGGGTCCATTTACTAAAACAGATTATCTGTCAAAGTTTTAAAGCCAAAGCCAGGAATGGATTTGAAAAGAGGAGAAAGCTCAGGCTTTCCTCTATGACCTGATCCCTGTTTATAGGCTGTTCCTGGCTTTGGTTTCAAACCTTTGGCAGATAATCTTTCTTTGTAAATGCTTCCTTAAGGCCCTATTCCACGGAACGATTATCATTCATATTCGGCCGATATCGGCCGCTAATCGTCTGGTGGAATAGAGTGCAACGATCAGCCGACATCGTTCATGTCGGCTGATCGTTGCAGTCGCTTGTTTTTCAACAAGTTGAAAAACAAGCGACTTATATAGCAGCGATCTGCAGCCGTCCCTCCGTTGAATAGGAGCGTCGGCAGCAGACGCTGCTATATCCTATGGGCTGCCCAGACGATCAGCGATCCCCCGGGCAGCCCCCCGCCCGCACTCACCCGCTCGCTGCAGCCGCATTGGCAGCGAGCGGGGAACGAGGAGCAAAC
Source organism: Dendropsophus ebraccatus (assembly GCA_027789725.1). Taxonomy (NCBI): domain Eukaryota; kingdom Metazoa; phylum Chordata; class Amphibia; order Anura; family Hylidae; genus Dendropsophus; species Dendropsophus ebraccatus. The sequence goes on from JAQFWZ010000016.1 coordinate 2,007,941, forward strand.
GAGCGCTGAGAGCGCTCGTTTGCTCCTCTAAACGACCTGTGGAATAGGAGCATTAAACATCTGGCACTTTCTCACAGTGATTATAGGAATCACCTGTGAGGTAAAGAAATGCTAAGTGACTGCAGCGCTCATCTTCATAATCCAATTATCCCTTCCTGGAGATCAGTAATACAGATCCTGTGAGCGCTGCGGTGAGAAGACTCCATTTCAATGTCAATGGTTCCTATAGCAGCGAGTTTCTTCCTGACACAAACAGCGCTGGGTGATTGCTTCTCGGCTGTCCCTGTGTGGGGTAGTACTATCTGCTGAGCTCCGCACAACCCTCTCACTTCCTTTCCCACATCCAGGATTCTGTAGCGCCATCATTGTATGTAGTCAGCGGCGGCAACCAGTCCTCAGGACCACCATAACAATCCGCCACTGTCTACAACAGCAACAGTGGGTTGGCAGCACATGGAGCAAGGCCTCCTGATGCCCCAGTATTAGGGTATTACACACTATGGAATCCGGACAGGTAACCCACCATGGATTCCGCTGCTCACCCGCGCTCACATCTCCGCCCATGCCATAGACTCCATTCTGTACACAGGCAGATTCCGCTGCTCGCCCCCGCTCACATCTCCGCCCATGCCATAGACTCCATTCTGTACACAGGCAGATTCCGCTGCTCGCCCCCGCTCACATCTCCGCCCATGCCATAGACTCCAGGCACCGCAGATTACGCTGCCCGCCCAAAGAATGAACAGTTATCTAGTTGTGTTGTTTGTATTCTATACCAATCCCCTGATTGCTGAAATAAGGTAAAGTGTAACATGAAGGGATTATGTGTATGGTGGGGAATCCAGCAATAATAGCAGCTGCTGCAGAACATCTTTGGAGGTGGATTTTATATGGAATTATACAGTGAAAGGACAGGATAGAGGGACGACGTCTTCCAACACACGGCCCAGGTAGGAACTGATCATAACATTGAAAATCAGCAGCCAGCATTAATAGCAGCTGCTGCAGAAACTCTTAGGAAGCAGACCTGTCAATCACCTGATGCTACTGAAGTGTGAGATGGGGTAGTATAAAGGGGAAACCTCTTCTGTGTATAATGGGGTGGGGTGGTCTTACAACTAAAAATCAGAGCTCAGCATACACAGCAGCTGCTGCATACACGAACACACACTCCACAAAAAATAAAAGTTGCAATCTGATTGGTTGCTCAGGGCAACTAAGACAATTCTACTTTACACCAGTTTGATAAATCTCCCCGTGAATTAGGCCGATCACTTCCCTTGACCTCGCACTGGCATCTGGCCGCTGGTGTTTTTCGCAGTGTGAAGCCGGCAGAAAGGTCTAAAAATCATTTTTAAACTTTTATTTTTTTAAGTTACAGAACCCCCCCCACCTCTCCTCCAGCCCAATGAAACTATTTTTTTTAAACAAACTTTTATTACAAACAATTTATACATAAATAACCAGTATTTCCCAGTGATTCTGTCCACAGGTTTTGGTTGTATAAACTAATGGTGTGTACAAGGCCAAAAGCTGCACCAACCAAAGTGCGCCGCTCAACAATATTTCACTACTATGGTAAGTGGTCGCTGACTATGGCTTCTATATACTTCTGTAGTCACAGACAGAAATTACTAAACGCTAATGTTATTAGCTCAAACATGACAGCAGCCTCCTTACCTGGGTGGTGCCATGACGGTAGCCTCCTTACCTGGGGGGTGCCATGACGGTAGCCTCCTTACCTGGGTGGTGCCATGACGGTAGCCTCCTTACCTGGGTGGTGCCATGATCGTAACCTGCTTACCTTGGGGGGTGCCATGACGGTAGCCTGCTTACCTGGGTGGTGCCATGATGGTAACCTGCTTACCTTGGGAGGTGCCATGACGGTAGCCTGCTTACCTTGGGAGGTGCCATGACGGTAGCCTGCTTACTTGGGGGGGTGCCATGACGATACCCTGCTCGCCTTTCTGTACAGCTATGGCTATGTTCACACTATAGAAATGTGTGGTGGACACAGACGCTACAGCTTAGGGAGGTGCGATTCAGTATGTCCAAATTTCCGACCACCGAGAACAAACATTTCATAATACACATCATATAGCAAAAAGTATAAAATAATCTTTATTGTATTGACACCAAAATAAATTAAAAACACTTAAAATGGGACAGAACAAAGTCCAAGTTACTACATGTAAATCCCCACAATATCTGGGATCACAACCAACACCAGGAAACAAAGTAACCGGAAGCCATAGTGGAGCGAGCGATCCAACACAAATAATTACAAAAAATAATAATACACAAATGATATGAAAATAAACACGAGCAAACTCCACCTAATCCACGCCAGGCTCCACCCCACGTGTCCCCATAGTGTCCTCAGAAGAAAGCAGAGAAATAGGACAGTGTTGTCTCATATACAGTGATAGTAATAGTACATAGTTACCCAACATCAGTCTCATGTGCAAGTCCAAATGGCCTCCGACACGCCGCCCAGCTGAGACACGGACAGCCAAAATGTCGCTAATGAAAAAAGCAATCAAAAGTCCAATTAGTTAGGGCACGGCCACAGGGCCAAAATTCACTTGTAGTACTTATCAGCTGCTGTATGTCCTGCAGGAAGTGGTGGATTCTCTCCAGTCTGACACAGTGCTCTCTGCTGCCACCTCTGTCCATGTCAGGAACTGTCCAGAGCAGCAGCAAATCCCAAAAGAAAACCTCTCCTGCTCGGGACAGTTCCTGACATAGACAGAGGTGGCAGCAGAGAGCACTATGTCAGACTGGAGAGAATACACCACTTCCTGCAGCACATACAGCAGAGCGGGAGACGATATAACATAGTGAAGATGTCACCTGGCGGCAGATTGGGAGAAGATATAACATAGTGAAGATGTCACCTGGCGGCAGAGCGTGCAGTGCTGCAGTAACTGGCGTTCCTGGCGCTCTGACCGCTGTTATTGTAACTGCTGTCAGTGGTTTATGAGGAAATCCCCTGTTATTAGGATCTACATTCAGATCTGTCGTCACCATGAAACTCGTCATAAAATAACAAGGAGTCGCATATCTGACCTGATAAATCACTCCAATAAACACACAATTACAACGGCCGTTTCTGACTCTGACTCTGATTTACTGTCAGTGACGCACAGAACATTCCGGATGGTTTATATTACACTCTTATTGTGCAGGAATATTCACATCTCACCTCACATAGTTATACTCGTACAACTCCTCAAGTTCATATTTTAGTAAATACGTTCATTCGGCAAGCATGTCTCCTCCTGATCTGCTCTTTCCCTCCCAAAGCTGACAGCTCATTGTTGAGGTTACCGACCACCACTCTGCTCTAAAAGCAGTGCTCTGGCTGGCAGATATGAATCTTGGGCATTTTTTGACGTTTTTTTTTTTGTAACTTTTGACTAACATAACTTGGCTAAAGAACTATGACAGGGTAGGAGTGGAGAACTACAGGTAATTTTTTTGCACAAAAATTAAAATCACACATGATAAACCTGGCCAAGTAGCTAACATAAAACCACAACAACCCCCCCGTGTGCAAAAACACCAAATTAGCCAAAATAAGGAATGTATCACCAATGTTTGTGCTTGTGCACTTTTCATGTGCTGTGCAAACACCCCCGATCATGTATCTGGCTGATGGATCGCCCACCAATTGGTGAATGGGACGGGATACCACTGGTCACAGACTGGCTGAGCGGGAGATCCTTCAGCCTGGTACGTGACGTGGTGGCAGCAAGAGACGGGTGCGTGATGTGCCCGGATGCTGAGAGTGACATCTAGCGGTTGTCCAAGAGCTGTGGGGGCACGGGGGCGGGTAAGTATACTTTATTATGTTCCCACACACCCCTGCCTGTCTGTGATTTTTACATTTTGCAGGACTTTGGGCAAAAGATGGCAGCCCCCATAACTATGAAAAATTTAAATAAAAGAAAAAATTGTCAGAAAATAGAAATAGATAAAAAAAACATTAGGTTTATTTCTGAGCATATACCTTTTTGTGGTCTCAAAAGCACAACAGACTGAAATTACACCTATAAAATGTGTGGCTTAAAGGAGTAGTGTGGCGCTAAACAATTATTTACAAAGTAACACACATTACAAAGTTATACAACTTTGTAATGTATGTGAATGTCCCCCTTCCCCGTGTTTCCCCACCCACGCTAGACCCGTAAGTGTGGTGCATTATACTCACCGCATCTCGTGTCGACCCCCGTCCGCCATCTTGTGACTATGAAGTAGTCTTCGGGAGGCCTGCCGAACTACTCCATCCGTCCCTCATGCCAGCCCCCCTCTGCTGCGTCATCAGCAGCACAGCCGCAATTGGATGAGCATAACTGTGCTTAGCCAATCGCAGCTGAGCACTGTTATGACGCAGCAGAGGGGGGCCGGCATGAGGGACGGATAGAGCAGTTCGGTCGGCCTCCCGAAAACTACTTCATTGTCACAAGATGGCGGACGGGGGTCGACACGAGATGCGGTGAGTATCATGCACCATACTTACGGGTCTAATTCACATACATAACAAAGTTGTATAACTTTGTAATGTGTGTTATTGTGTGAATAATTGTTAAGCGCCGCACTACCCCTTTAAAGGGGTTCTCTGACGTTACACAATTTTTAAAGAAGACCTGTCACCCCGGCTGCCGGGGTGAAGGCCGCCTGACCCCCTTATACAGTATGTACCCCTTCCACGAAGTGCCGGTCCCCATGCCGCCGCTGTAACATCCCCATCGGAAGCTGTGTGCACGCTCACCAGAGAGGAGTCCGACGCCTATAGAGAATGACCTGTCACCCCGGGGAGTTAATATGTGTAAATAAATAAATATTTATAAAAAAAATGTCAACTCACCCCCTTTTCCAATTTTTCATATAAATTTTTTTTTTAATAAATATAAACGTTTGATAACACAAATCTTTCAGTTATAACACTTCTGATCCTGTATGGGATACAACATAAATGCAAAGAAATAGCAAATAGTGCAAATTTACAGATTTTTTTTTGATCACATTGAAATAAAAAGCAGAATTTGAAACAAAACACACACAAAAAAAGAGAATAAAACTAATAAAGTCCACACACAGAAAAATAAAAAAGGTTGCAGGAGTTAGAATACAGCAATGTTAAGCAAATTCATTTTTCCATGGGATTATAACTTTTAAAGCAGACCTGTCCGCAGCTTTTTAAAGGGGTATTCCACTCACATACACTTACTGGTGACATTACTGGTGGTGCGCTCTCTGGTCTACTCTACACCTGGTGACCTCATGCCCTGTGACCTCTGTTTGCAGATCATCAGAGGCAGCCAAAGCTGTAGCGTCCACACAGAGCAAGTTCTACTGGCCACCTCTAGTGATGACCTACAAATACCCTGGGGAAGTGGGAATTACAGTTTGAGGTCGCTGGAAAAAGAATAAATTGTGAGGTCACATTATAGGTTATGTGCATCAGCATGAGTCTTGTAAACAATGGAAACCAGTAAGGTAGTAGCAGGCCGTATTCAGATCCCTTCGAGCAATTTAGGAGTTCACTGAACCCTCTGATTAAAGTTTCTCTGTACATATGGACCAAACATAAACATTGCTAAAAGAAGAAGTCCCACGAAATGTGCGGATAATAATAAACTAAACTCGCCTATCCTGGTGCCCCATAGCACCGCTCCTGGGTCTGGCTGACAGCCGCCGGGGGGCTGCAGCTCTTCTAGCTGCAACGTCACGTACCCCGCTGGGTGATTGCCCGCTCAGCCAATCAGTGACTGGAGCGGGAGGACACCGGGCAATCGCTCAGCCAGGCCATAATGTTTACCCTGGAAAAGCAGGGTACATGACATACCCGGATTACAGCTGAAGATTACATCTGGCGGCTGTCAACAGAACCCGTTGTTTATTATCCCCCCCCCATCCTTATTTCAATTTTGTGGGACTTCCTCTTTAAAGTAGGCTCAGAATAGAATGGCAGGACTGACCTTATGACTTTATTGTGCAGTGAAGATGCAACTAACAAAGGATTAAAATAAATATTCCACCCCTTTCTGGTTATTTACGCAGATTAAAGTTTAAGATGATAGCTGTTCAGCCATGCATGTGTACCGAATGGGGAGAGATCTCTGGCAGCATTTCATCTCCCTTGGAGAACAAAACAGAGAATGAATGGAGCTGCGGGTAACGTGCCAACCTGCTGCTTCATCTAAAGATACCCGGGGGGCATGGAGGTCCAAACGCCCCCCCCCACGAATTTATAAAGGCCCTATTCCTCAGAACGATTATCTGCCGTATTCAGCCGTTACGGACGATAATCGTCCTGTGGAATTGACAGCAACCATCAGCCAACATTGTTCATGATGATCGTTGCATCAATTGTCTTTCGAACATGTTGAAAGACAAACGACTGATACAGCAACAATCTGCTGCCGCCTCCCCGTGGAATAGGAGCGTCGGCAGCTGACGCTGCTGTATCCTATGAGCTGCCCGGACGATCAGCGATCCCCCGGGCAGCCCCCAAGCAGCTCCCTGCGCCCCCCCCCCCAGACTCACCCACTCGCTATTCCACGCGGCAGCAGCGAGCGGGGAACGAGGTGCAAACGAGCGCTAATAGCCGGCCCGTGGGGCTTAAGTCTGGTAGTGATGAGCGAATAGTGAAATATTCGATCCCATTTAAGTCTATGGGAACAAGTATTCGATTAATGAAAAACATCTATTCGACCACTTGGAGGTAAAAAACGGAAGCTGGGGGATTTGAACGCATATCAAATATTTATTGAATATTCGGCGAACTATTTGATAACATTCGATAGATCGAATACCTTACTATTCGATCTAATATGTATTCGCTCATCACTAAAGTTTGGCAATCTCTAGCAGCTCCAGGAAGGGGCCACTTTACTTATATACCTTAAAGGAGATGTTCAGTGCCTGAAATGTATTTCAAAAGATCTGGGGAGGAGGTGGTTGAACCTAATTACATGCATTTACCATTCTGGTTCCAATGCAGGGGTCCGCTGTCAGCCTCTCTGTGACGTGTCATCCCTGCCCAGTCAGCAGCCATAGTGGGGTCCCGCCAACGCTACTGACTCGCTGAGCGGGGCTGATACATCACAACCCGGTCCCTGCTCAGACCAGAAAGTGGCTGGGGGACCAGCGCTGGAGCCGGGAAGGTGAGTGCATGTAGTTAGGTTCAGCCGCCTTGTCCCTGACTCTTTTGAAAAAAAAATTTTGGGCGCCGGACATCTCCTTTAATCCAATGGTTTCTGCAGCAAACAGTGCTGAGAGATTCCCTTTAAATATAAAATGTATGCTTTATAATAGCTGTCATCAGATGACAAGATGATTGTGGGGAATGAAACTGTAAAATCAGCTGATGCTGCCGGAGGAACTGGGACGTGAATACTTGGATGAAGTAAATATACCCATTAATTATTATACATGGATATGGTTTGGCTAATAGAGGGGTATAATTCAGCACAGCGCAAAACAGCATATAGGATAATATCTAGGTTAGGGTATGTTCACACTAAGGATTCAGATTCCGCTGCTCACGGCCATGCGCATCTCCACCCGTGGCATAGACTCCATTCTATGGTCGGGCGGATTTCATCCAGAATGGAGTCTATAGCACAGACGGAGATGCGTGGCTGTGAGTGGCGGAATCAGCCCGGACTCCTCAGTCTGAACATACCCCAAGGGGAATAATGCTAACTTCTAGGTAATAGCCTATAGGGGATAAACTGTCACACCAGCAGAATGGTGTGCCGACATACTGTGGACGAGGCCTTGGTCCAAATAGTCAGCCATGACTAAGGCGGCACGTACACATCCATGTTATACAGGCTGCAAGCGGACTCTATGTCATGGACTGAACTCTTGACCTTTAATGGAAATCTTAGTATCATGATTCATTATAACGCAGAGAGCTATAAAACAGCTTAAAAGGTTGTTCACAAACAAAAAATGTCTGTCAAATCAACTGGTGCCAGAAATTTGTAATTTACTTCTGTTACAAAATCTTCAGTGTTCCAGTACCTATCAGCTGCTGTATGTCCTGCAGGAAGTGGTGTATTCTCTCCAGTCTGACACAGTGCTCTCTGCTGCCAACTCTGTCCATGTCAGGAACTGTCCAGAGCAGCAGCAAATCCCCATAGAAAACCTCTCCTGCTCTGGACAGTTCCTGACATGGACATGGCAGCAGAGAGCACTGTGTCAGACTGGAGAGAATACACCACTTCCTGCAGGACATACAGCAGCTGATAAGTACTGGAAGTGGTGGTCCCGGTAGACTAAGTGATTTTTTCCCCTTTCTAAGGGTATGTTCACACTAAAATAGGCGCAATTCTGCAGCGGAACTCTCTGCTGCGGAATTATGCCTGTCTCAGTGTGTCATATCCTCTCAATGGGAGAGTGTGTGCTCCTCTTCTCAGAGAAGTGACATGTCACTTCTTTGAGTGGAGAGCAGTGGCAGCGGAGGAGCACGCGCCCTCTCATTCACTCACAGCAGGACACTGAGCACGGTGGGATTCCGTGGTGGAAAGCTCCACCGTGGAATTCCACTGTATTTGCTCAGTGTGAACATACCCTAAGAACTTTAATTATTCTCCATAATACATGGAACGACAGGCGTTCATTACTATTGCAATTGGGGTCCTTCGTCTACACTAGTACACAAACAATGGTAAAGATCTGCAAACAATTAATGATGCCGTTTGATCGTTGCTGCATAAACACAGAAAGATTATCACTTGAATTTGAACGATATATAACGATTTTTCGCACAATAATCCTCCCGTGTTATAGCGCCCCAACCGTTTAGAAACATTCCATTTGTAAATCTCCCTAATGATTGTGCTGTATATCCCCCCACACTGACAGACCTCTGGGCGCAGGAGCGGATAGGACCCACCATACACCGACAGACCCCTGGGCACAGCAGCGGAGAGGAGTGTGCAGCTGTTACGATGCTGCCGGGTCAGTAGGTGCTGAGGTGCGGCACTGATCGCAGCTGATCATGGTGGTCACCGACAGACCCTTGGGCACAGCAGGGGATAGGAGTGTGCAGCTGTTACGATGCTGCCGGGTCAGTAGGTGCTGAGGTGCGGCACTGATCGCAGCTGATCATGGTGGTCACCGACAGACCCCTGGGCACAGCAGCAGATAGGAGTGTGCAGCTGTTAGGATGCTGCCGGGTCAGTAGGTGCTGAGGTGCCGCACTGATCGCAGCTGATCATGGTGGTCACCGACAGACCCTTGGGCACAGCAGGGGATAGGAGTGTGCAGCTGTTACGATGCTGCCGGGTCAGTAGGTGCTGAGGTGCGGCACTGATCGCAGCTGATCATGGTGGTCGCCCCCTCGGCCGGCAGCCATCTCTACCCCCTGCAGCCATTCGGTACATTTCCTCACCAGCCCCTCATCCCCCAGCCAGCAGCCCTCCTCCTCGTACTCCATGTCATCATAGCGGTGCTGCTCGTTCAGCAGAGAGACCTTGATAAGTTTCCTGGGGTCGGGGGGTGGTCGGTGCAGGGGGCTCCTCGGGCACAGTCCGCTGCTGCCGCCCACCATCCTCCGGCCCCTCCGCTGCTTCTCCAGGCTCCTCTTCTGGATCACCAGGATGGCCTCCGGGGTGAGGTGCAGGGAGAAGCCTCCGTCCTGCGGGCTGGAGGATGCTGCTGGATGCGGCGGGTGGGCACGGTGTGGGCGCGGGGCTTCTCTCCTGCTCAGGCCCGGTGATCGCGGATGGATGACACTCTCATAGGAGCCAGTTATTGCCCTGGGCATCTGCTCCAGGTAGCGGCAGTTCGGGAGTAGGGGGTCTCGGTGCTGCCTCCTCGGGGTCGCCGGTGGCCAGGGGCTGGACAGCTCTTCCTTGCTGACGGAGATCCTCCTGTAGTCCCGCAGCGGCGGCGGGTGCTGAGAGAAGGCTCGTCCCCCGGAGCGGAGCGGAGCCCTGTGCGCGGGAAGGATGGGAGGGAGAGCCATGTGTGAGGTGTGTGAGGAGAGCGCGGATGGCGGGCGGGAAATGTGTGAGGTGTGTGAGGAGAGCGCGGATGGCGGGCGGGAAATGTGTGAGGAGAGCGGACGGGAAATGTGTGAGGAGACGAGCCGCCCGCTGATTCACCCGCTCATCTCCGGGCAGGACAGGTCGAGCAGGTCCCGCCGGGTCCCCGGCTCCGCCCGAATCATGGAGACCGCGGGAATCCGGGCGGCAGGTATATAGCTATATACTGCCCCCCCAGATAGCCGCTATATACCTGCCCCCCTCACATAGCCGCTATATACCTGCCCCCCTCACATAGCCGCTATATACCTGCCCCCCCTCACATAGCCGGCTGTATACTGCCCCCACAGATAGCCGCTATATACCTGCCCCCCTCACATAGCCAGCTATATACCTGCCCCCCTCACATAGCCGGCTGTATACTGCCCCCATAGCTTGCTATATACCTGCCCCCCTCACATAGCCAGCTGTATACTGCCCCCCTCACATAGCCGGCTGTATACTGCCCCCCTCACATAGCCGCTATATACCTGCCCCCCCTCACATAGCTGGCTGTATACTGCCCCCACCGATAGCCGGCTACATACCTGCCCCCCTCACATAGCCGGCTGTATACTGCCCCCCTCACATAGCCACTATATACCTGCCCCCCTCACATAGCCGCTATATACCTGCCCCCCTCACATAGCCGCTATATACCTGCCCTCCCTCACATAGCTGGCTGTATACTGCCCCCATAGCTTGCTATATACCTGCCCCCCTCACATAGCCGGCTGTATACTGCCCCCACAGATAGCCGCTATACACCTGCCCCCCTCACATAGCCGGCTGTATACTGCCCCCACAGATAGCCGGCTATACACCTGCCCCCCCTCACACAGCCGGCTGTATACTGCCCCCACAGATAGCCGGCTATACACCTGCCCCCCCTCACACAGCCGGCTGTGTACCTGCCCCCACTCACATAGCTGGCTATACACCTGCCCCCTCACACAGGTGGCTGTATAGTGCCCCCCCCCCCCAACACAGGCGGCCCTATATTGCCCCCCATATACCTACTCCCCTCACACAGGCGGCTATACAGCTTCTCCCTCACACAACAGGCCATATACCTACCCCCCTCACATAGCCGGCTGTATACTGCCCCCACAGATAGCTCCTATACACCTGACCCCTCACACAGGCGGCTATATACCTACCCCCCTCACATAGCCGGCTGTATACTGCCCCCACAGATAGCTCCTATACACCTGACCCCTCACACAGCCGGCCATTTACTGCTCCCTCACACAGGCGGCTATATACCTACCCCCCTCACATAGCCGGCTATATACCTGCCCCCCTCCCACAGGCAGCCATATATCACCCCCCCATATACCTGCCCCCCTCACACATAGGCGTCTGTATACCTGCCCCCCCTCACACAGGCGGCTATACAGCTGCTCCCTCACACAGCTGGCCATATACCTACCCCCTTACATAGCTGTCTGTATACTGCCCCCACAGATAGCCGCTATAGACCTGCCCCCCATTAGAAAGCCGGCTAGACACTTGCCCCTTTACTACATATCACTAGCCTCACTGTTAGCTGTTTTATAGGCACCATCTATCAGGCAGCTTCCACTATTAAGGGTATGTTCACATTAAGTAAATGTGTCGGAATTCGTTCTGCTTTAGTGGCAGGCGGCATCTCTATGAAAGGGCTCGCACGCTTCCATAGAGATTCTGCCTGACACTGAGGCAGACCGAAAGTTTACTGGAGACGAGTGGTAGTCTGAAATTGTTAGAGCCAGATCTCCCAAACGGTTCACATTCACAGACTTCATTTGAATGGCAGACCGAAATCCGACACATTTACTTAATGTGAACATATCCTAAGGGCCAGTTCATACAGAGCAGAAACAATGGAATCTGCCGTGCTCAGTGTGCTGCAGCGTCTGAATTGGAAGGAGCACGCCTCTGCTCCGAGAATTGACATGTCAATTCTTTAAGCGGGGAGGAAGCGGAGGCGCCCGCCCTCCCATTTAGACACTGAGCACGGTGAGTTTCTCTGCCGCGAAATTCCGCCGTTTTTGCTCAGTGTGAACTGGTGTAAAGTGTAAAAGAAAACCAATCACCAATGCAGCAAAAAATTTTATTGAAATAAAAACACCTTCACACTCCTCGACCATTTCAGTTTAAAGGGGTATTCCCCCCCAAAATTATTTTTGCATTAATACGTTGCCCAACCATAGCTTTCCATCTTTCCAATATAAAGTTATTACGGATTCTGCACAGTTTTGCTGTTATCTAGGTGCACTTACCCCCACGGATTGCATAGAATCATCAGCTCTCAGTCCACTCCGACACCGCTCCCTGCTCCTGGCCCCGACCCTCCGAGACGGCATCACGTGTCCTGCATCTCTTCAATGGGCTGGGCTAGCGCTTCTAACCCAGCCAAATCGAAGTGAAAGAGGACACTGATAGCGGTGGCTGCTGTTAGAGAGTGCAGCTGTCACTGTCTCCCTTTCTAACAGCAGCCACCCCGTCACCCGAACCGTGTGCCCCCAGCCCCGGAGCTCACCCCCTGACTATGCCCCCTCACTCCTGTAGGCGCTTACCGGCGGCAACCTTCCCCCGTCACCAGCGGCTACCACCCCCTCACTGGGCTCATTTGCGGAACTCAGCGGCGCTTACCAGCAACCGCCCTCCGGGCCCCCACACACCCGCTGGTATTATTAGCGGCATTGGCGCACTCCCCCCGTTGTGCACAGACCCGGTCACTCACGCCACCCCTGTCATCCGCGGCGGCTCAGTCGTGGCGAGGTATACAGGCGTGGACTCAGAAGTGACCGAGTCTGTGCACAATCATACGGCTGATCTGTGATCCCGCGGCCGGACAGCATCTGTAATTAGATGCTGGGAGCGGGAGACTGTTTTCACAAGCGCCGCGCTGTACTGAAGCAGCCATGTGACACTGTCAGTACAGCGCGGCGTTTATGAATACAGTCTCCAGCTCCCAGCATCTAATTACAGATGCTGTCCGGCCGCGGGATCACAGATCAGTTACTGCTATTCCACTAACTAACCCGCAGCGGCAGCACCCCCTCCATCCCCCCCGCACCCGGCCCCCAGCAATCTCGCCCAACCACCCCCCCCCCCCCCCCCCCCCTGGTAACTCCCCCTCGGCGGCGGCAACCCCCCGCACCCGGAAATCGCCCGGCCCCCGGCAAGCGCCCCCAGCAGTAACCCCCCGCAACTCCCCCCCCCCCCCCCCCCCCCCCCGCGGCAAGCTCCCCCAGCAATCCCCCCGCCCCCGGTAACTCCCCAGCACCCGGCAAGCGCCCCCAGCAGTAACCCCCCGCAACTCACACACCCGCACCCGGAAATCGCCCGGCCCTCGGCAAGCGCCCCCAGCAATCCCCCCGCCAACTCCCCAGCACCCGGCAAGCGCCCCCAGCAATAACCCCCCGGAACTCGCCCGGCCCGCGGCAAGCACCCCTAGTTACAACCCCTCCCCCCCCCCATTTCACTCAACTCTGCTGCATCACAAAATCAACTCCACTATATCACACAATCAACTCTGCTGCATCACACAATCAACTCTACTGTTTTGCTCACTCAACTCTGCTGTATCACTTATTCAACTCTGCTATACAACTCACTCACCTCTGCTATATATCTGGTGGATTTCAGCTCTGCTACAGCATGTACCAATCAGACATAAGCATTGCATGATGGGAGATGTAGTTTTCTGGCCGGCGCCATGTTGGATATAGTTCAGCTTTTTAAAAAACTTGTAACTATGGAACAGAAGCAGCTAGAAAGACGGGAGACGGCTCAAAATACTCAGGGGGACTTGGTGAGTAAGACCGGCTAGGTTTGGGAGCATTTTATTCTTTTAGCTCTTGGGGGGGGGGGGGGAGAATACCTCTTTAACCCTTTGATGACCAGGCCAGTGTTCGTATTTTTCTCTCCTCATGTTTAAAAGGCCATAGAGTTTGCATTTTTTTCACCCACGAGCCCCTATTTTTTGCGATACCAAATGTACTTTGCATTGAAAGACTTAATTTTCCATAAAATATGCTGTGAAACCAGAAGAAAATTATATGCGCAGTGAAATAGAAAAAAAAAGCTGTATTTTTTATATCGGGGGGTCGTCTTTATGCCGTTCACCCTGTGGTAAAACTGACATTTTACCTATGTTCCTCAAGTCAGTACAATTACAACGATAGGCGACTTATATAACTTTCATTTGATGGTTTTTAAAAATATTAAAGCCTTTATTAAAAAAAAAAAAAAAAAAGTCTTTAAAATTGCTCTATTCCCATCCATATTTTTTGGTCTTTGGGGCTGTGTGAGGCATCATTTTTTGTGGCACGATCGGTATATTCTATCGGTAGCCTGCTTCTGTATATGCCACTTTTGGATCACATTTCTGGATTTGATGCGGCCAAAAAACACAGCAGTTTTGCACTTTGATGAATTTTTGCGCTTACGCAGTTTACTGTGCGACATAAGAAATGCCATAATTTTATCGTTCTGGCGATTCTGCATGCAACAATATCAAATATGTTTAATTTACTTTCATTTATTTATATTCATATAATAGAAAAAAATGGGGTGATTTAAACTTGTGATGGTATGTTTTTTTTTTTTGTGCAGGACTGAGTATAAACCAACCCCCCCCCCTAAAGAGGACAATTGTGGGAGACAGTATCCCCCTATACCCTCAGCCTCCCCCACAACCCTCTTGTGTGTCCGGGGAGAGAACTGAAGGCAGGGGGCTGTAAGGGTTCTATTAGATGAAGCGATTTTTCAAGGACTAACTATAAACGATCTCAAACGACCTAAAATCGTTACATGGAACGATAATCATTACTTGTGATCGTTCTTGCGGTTGTCCTGTCCTCGCTGATCATTCGCTTCGGAGCTATTACACCTACAGAACCTATGGGAACGACCAAACGATTTGCAAACGATCAGCAATGATTTTAGATCAGGGTCCAAAGAATTGATCGACAATTTCTCGTTAGTTGTTTAATCGTTGCCTGCAATTACACAAAACAGTTATCATTTAAATCCGAATGGTTTAACGATTTTATGATTGATAATCATCCTGTGTAATAGGGCCCTAAGGCTGCTTATAGATCCCTGCAGTGTTCTATGATGTAATACCTATTGTGATGTCATAGACAAGTGGAATCCAATAGCATGGACCTATAGCCATTGAGTATACAACTAGCTAGTGAGCAATGCTATCGGAAGATTCTACTTGTCTATGACATCACAATAGGAATGACATCATAACAGAACACAAACATGCTATATAGGCAGACTAGGCCGTATTACTCAGCCTGATAGCTAATGTAAACGAGCATTCATTTACTGAGCCTTGACTTGAGCCATGGCTTGACTATTGTGTAGCAAGGGCTGTATAATATATATATACACTCAACGGCCACTTTATTAGGTACACCTGTCCAACTGCACGTTACCACTTAATTTCTAATCAGCCAATCACATGGCGGCATTTAGGCATGTAGACATGGTCAAGACAATCTCCTGCAGTTCAAACCGAGCATCAGTATGGGGAAGAAAGGTGATTTGAGTGCCTTTGAACGTGGCATGGTTGTTGGTGCCAGAAGGGCTGGTCTGAGTATTTCAGAAACTGCTGATCTACTGGGATTTTCACGCACAACCATCTCTAGGGTTTACAGAGAATGGTCCGAAAAAGAAAAACCATCCAGTGAGCGGCAGTTCTGTGGGCAGAAATGCCTTGTTGATGCCAGAGGTCAGAGGAGAATGGGCAGACTGGTTCCAGCTGATAGAAAGGCAACAGTGACTCAAATAGCCAACCGTTACAACCAAGGTAGGCAGAAGAGCATCTCTGAACGCACAGTACGGCCAACTTTAAAGCAGATGGGCTACAGCAGCAGAAAACCACATCGGGTGCCACTCCGCTCAGCTAAGAACAGGAAACTGAGGCTACAATTTGCACAAGCTCATCGAAATTGGACAGTAGAAGATTGGAAAAACGTTGCCTGGTCTGATGAGTCTCGATTTCTGCTTGAACATGACAATGAGGTCACTGTACTCCAATGGCCTCCACAGTCACCAGATCTCAATCCAATAGAGCATCTTTGGGATGTGGTGGAACGGGAGATTGGCATCATGGATGTGCAGCCGACAAATCTGCGGCAACTGTGTGATGCCATCATGTCAATATGGACCAAAATCTCTGAGGAAACTTCCAGCACCTTGTTGTATCTATGCCACCAAGAATTGAGGCAGTTCTGAAGGCAAAAGGGGGTCCAACCCGTTATTAGCATGGTGAACCTAATAAACTGGCCGGTGAGTGTATATATATATATATATATATATATATATCAGTTAGCGATGTTCGTGCAGCCCTTGCCTTTAGTGTAAAATAATAAAGGTCATACATACAACTTTTTGGCAGACGTAAATGCTGAAGGATAGCCACTTCATGTCGATGATTTGGTGAGAACTATACACAAGTCCCAGAGAGCAATTGAAGGACAGATAGTCGGTCTTAATAAGATACTCCGGCGAAAATCTTTTTCTTTCAAATCAGTTATATAGGTTTGTAATTTCCTTCTATTTAAAAATCTCCAGTCTTCCACTTCTTATCAGCTGCTGTATGTCCTGCATGAAGTGTTGTATTCTCTCTTCAGTCTGACACAGTGCTCTCTGCTGCCACCTCTGTCCATGTCAGGAACTGTCCAAAGCAGGGGAGGTTTTCTATGAGGATTTGCTACTGTAAAGTAGTGATGCACGATGCACCGAAATATCGATACTAATATCGATATTCGGGGCAAAAAAACGGTTCGGTACCAGGATTTCCTGGTATCGATACTTTATGTTAAGATGTGCAATAGCGTAGCTTAACATAGTGTATAGTGCACACTCTGTGTGCTCCCCACCCCCCGCGCGGCTCACCAACTCCTTCTCCATGCTGCCTGGTCCCGGTGTCATCTCTCTCCCCCACGCGGCTCACCAACTTCTGCTCCATCTCCATGCTGCCCGGTCAAGCAGGTTAGTGAGCCAGCGTGCCACAGCACATGTGTCACGGCCGGGGGTTAACCCCACACTCCCCACTGGCCGACCCCTGGTCTGCAACCTGCGCGGGCCGTCCGGGTACGGCATGCCGCTGTCACTAATGGAGCGGTATTTATACTGGGCTGTGCTCCGTTGTGACTCCCGGCCCCCGCACACAGGCCGCAGCCTCCTCACTACGGGACAATCTCCAAAGCCATCGGCTGCGGCGTACGGAGCAGCTCGGATGCTGCTGAGTGCTGACACTTCACAGCGGCATCTACACAGTTACACCGGCTATTTAACTGTGTAGATGCTGCTGTGTCAGCAGCATCCGAGCCGTTCCGTGCGCCTCAGCCGATGGCTTTAGAGATTGTCCCGTAGTGAGGAGGCTGCGGCCTGTGTGGTGTGGGGGCTGGGAGTCACAACGAGGAGGGAGGGAGGAGTGATGCCGGGACCGGGCAGCATGGAGCAGGAGGTGAGGGTTCTGCTCCACTACAACTATTACTATCCCCAATGTACTATACTAGTGCTGGGTCAGCACTAGTATAGTATGTTGGGGATAGTAGTTGTATAGCTATGTGTCAACCATACAACTACTATCCCCAATATACTATACTAATGTTATGTGTCAGCCATACTACTACTACCCCCAATATACTTGTTTTATGTGTCAGCCATACTACTACCCCCAACCTACTATACTGTGCATCTGCCATACTACTACTACCCCCATCATACTATACTGTGCATTTGCCATACTACTACTACCCCCAACCTACTATACTGTGCATCTGCCATACTACTACTACCCCCAACCTACTATACTGTTCAACTGCCATACTACTACTACCCCCATCATACTATACTGTGCATTTGCCCTACTACTACCCCCAACATACTATACTGTGCATTTGCCATACTACTACCCCCAACCTACTATACTGTGCATCTGCCATACTACTACTACCCCCAACCTACTATACTGTGCATCTGCCATACTACTACTACCCCCAACCTACTATACTGTGCAACTGCCATACTACTACTACCCCCATCATACTATACTGTGCATTTGCCATACTACTACCCCCAACATACTATACTGTGCATTTGCCATACTACTACCCCCAACCTACTATACTGTGCATCTGCCATACTACTACTACCCCCAACCTACTATACTGTGCATCTCCCATACTACTACTACTACCCCCAACCTACTATACTGTGCATCTGCCATACTACTACTACCCCCAACCTACTATACTGTGAGTCAGCCATACAACTATTATCCCCAACATACTATACTGTGTCAGCCATAAAACTACTACCCCCAACATACTATACTGTGTGTCAGCCATACAACTACTACCCCCAACATACTATACTGTGTGTCAGCCATACAACTACTACCCCCAACATACTATACTGTGTGTCAGCCATACAACTACTACCCCCAACATACTATACTGTGTGTCAGCCATACAACTACTACCCCCAACATACTATACTGTGTGTCAGCCATACTACCTTCCCAATCTCGCACAGTATACAGTGTTTGCACCAAAAAAGTCATATATGCAAACACGGTACCAATCAAAGCTGCAAATCACTGCGCACTAAAAAAAGACTCTCAGACAGCCCTACCGGCTGAAAGATTTTAAAAGTTATGGGAATCAAAAAACAGCATTATATTGAATCAAGTATCGAAATGGTATTGAGTATCGAAATAAAAAAGTTGGTATTGGTATCGAACTCAAAATTCTGGTATCGTGACATCCCTACTGTAAAGTAAAATTCCATAAACTGAAGCGTCTCATTTTAGATTTTTTTTTTTTCTAGCTTTAGAAGCTGTTTGCCTTGTGATGGTCAACTCCCAACCTGGAGCAGTAAGGTTAATTATGTTACTTTACTTTCTATTTGCATTGTTGTTGTTTTGAATGTGGGGTGTTCTTTCGGGTTCCTTGATCCTAATGTACAGTCATGGCCAAAAGTTTTGAGAATGATACAAATATAAATTTTTACAAAGTCTACGGCTTCAGTTTTTAAAATGGCAATTTGCATATACTCCAGAATGTTATAAAGAGCGATCAGCTTAACAGCAATTACTTGCAAAGTCAATATTTGCCTAGAAATTGAACCTTATCCCCCAAAACACATTTCACCATCATTGCAGCCCGGCCTTACAAGGAGCAGCTAACATTGTTTTAGTGATTGCTTCAGTAACACAGGTGTGGGTGTTGATGAGGACAGGGCTGGAGATCAATCTGTCATTGTCAAGTAATAGTCCTTTTACACGGAACGATAATTCGCCCAATCGCACAATTAACGATTTTGAATGAACAATGTTTTTTTTTATAACGATCAGCTTTTAGACGGAATGATACATCGTACGGAAAAATCGTTGTGCGATCGTTTTAGCCTATCTCACACATAGGTGAAATCGTTAAAAGAATGTTTACACTGAACGATCTGCAAATTTTTTCCGAACGACCAACGATAATTTGAGAACATGTTGAAAGATCAAAATGAACGATTTCTCGTTCATCGTTTGATCTTTTGCTGCATTTACACGTACAATTATCGTTCGAATTCGATCATTATCGTGCAAAAACGAACGATAAATTGTTCTGTGTAAAAGGATCGTTCTGTTAACCATGGTCATCTCTAAAGAAACACGTGCAGTCATCATTGCTCTGCACAAACATGGCCTAACAGGGTAGAGTATCGCAGCTAGAAAGATTGCACCTCAGTCAACAATCTATCGCAATATCAAGAACTTCAAGGAGAGAGGTTCCATTGTTGCCAAAAAGGCTCCAGGGCGGAGAAGAAAGACCAGCAAGCACCAGGACCGTCTCTTAAAAGTGTTTCAGCTGCGGGATGGGGCTACCAGCAGTGCAGAGCTTGGTCAGGAATGGCAGCAGGCAGGTGTGAGGGCATCTGCACTGTGCACTGTGAGACTGCGGAGACTCTTGGAGCAAGGCCTGGTCTCAGGGAGGGCAGCAAAGAAGCCACTTCTCTCCAGAAAAACATCAGGGACAGACTGATATTCTGCAAAAGGTACAGGGAGTGGACTGCTGAGGACTGGGGGAAAGGTCCAGGGAGTGGACTGCTGAGGACTGGCAGGGGGGGGGAGGAGAGTCATTTTCTCTGATGAATCCCCTTTCCGATTGTTTGGGACATCTGGAAAACAGCTTATTGGGAGAAGACTAGGTGAGCGCTACCACCAGTCTTGTCTCATGCCAACTGTAAAGCATCCTGAAACCATTCATGTGTGAGGTTGCTTCTCAGTGTATAACTGAACAATTAGGGTGTCCGTCCCAGATAATTGTATCCCTGCACTGGATTAGTCAACGGAAAAAGGGGGTAGTGCCTAAAACATAACTTTTATTAATAATGATTAAGAAACACCAATAATAGTGTACCCATCACCAAGCTATATATTTTAAAATGATTGGTTTGGATAATCGCGTATCCGGAATGCGTCCTCAACCAACATATAATTCGGTATATTAAACAGTCTAAAAGAGTAAAATACGGTAACGTTGTATTCTCCCAACGCGTTTCTGCCACTCGTTACCGCGGCGTCATCAGGGGAGCGTGTCAGCACAGGTGCCACAGTGGTGGAAACAGGTGCCTATAATTAAAGGTACAAGCATACCCAAGAATAGGAGTCTGTTGTTAGCTATTTATTCCTATGAAGTTACAGGGTATGCTATCGAAGGGCTTAGTAGTGTACATAAGACCATACTTGCCGCTCAGCGGCTACTCACAGGCCCTTATTTAGAACCATGCAGGGTGGCGGTACCAGGAAGCACTGTAATAAAGACAATATATAGTTTTACCATTCAACTTATAGTCATTGTCTAAAAGAAAGAAGATCCCTAGTGGGTTACTCACTGTGTACTCCCCAGAACTAGAGTGCCTGTGCTTAATCGCTGCATTGGCAGCACTACAGCAACAATCTAGAGTGTGAAAAAGGACTCATAAGTTATGATACCAACAACAGGGTGTCCTATCACATCTAGTCACTTCTCTACTTACTTATTCCCCAACACGGTCTCCGGATAATATTGAGTCAGCGTCTGCAGTGGCAGAGAGCTGGCTAGTCGCGCCGACGCTGACTTTATATGCCGCGTCCGGCCCTCACCCCTACGTCAGAGGCGCGCGCCTCCGAGTCGGAACGCCCCCCTTGTCATGTGACTACATCGCGTCACTGATTGGGCGGGGAGCACTCTGTACCGCTACGGTTAAGGGACGCCCCCGCTCCGACATGTGACTTAGATCGTCACATGCTCGTTGCGGGACGCCCTGCCCACTGACAGGTCCCACGTGATACTTGGTAGGAGTGTCAGGTAAGCGGTGGGGCGCCGCTGTCCAGGTGCTGACCGAGGTGCTGTGTTGTGACAGGTTCTTTGGAGCCTGCCACAGCACTAAACTTGCTGGCTATGTAAATAAAATACCGGTATTTTGGGAGGGCAATTCATGAGCCTAGGTTGCTAAAGAGGCAGAGGAGAAAACATAATTAAATGTATGTGTACATCAGGATAGGATAGATACCTACTTTAGCTAGTGGGGCTAATTCTCATTGTAGGTCTATGCTATTGTGGCAGTTTAAAGAAGGAGATGGAAGGACTCTGTGGGGGGGGGGGGAAACCGGGGGGGGGGGGGGAAGGATAGGAGAGGAGAGGAGGAGGGGGGGGAAGGGAGAATGGGGGAGGCAAATGGGAGAAGGATACACAGATGCTAAGATATGCTCAAATATGGACCACAGGGCAAGGACACTTTAGCATTCATATTCTCCGCATGATAAGGCGACGGATCTATCTTACCCTAGAAGAAACTGTGATAGGCCCTATTCCTAGGTGGGGTGGCCGCCCTAAAAAGGGCGGTCCCACTCTGGAACCTAGACTGACCAACCCTAATATGAAATCTAAACTATCTGATGGACCTAGCTTAATGGTCTACTAAGACCCTCCCTGTCTGCCTAAAGTTGCCATCAGAGAGATTCCCAGCAAAGGGGAGAAGGAGGGGAAGTGACTAGATGTGATAGGACACCCTGTTGTTGGTATCATAACTTATGAGTCCTTTTTCACACTCTAGATTGTTGCTGTAGTGCTGCCAATGGAGCGATTAAGCACAGGCACTCTAGTTCTGGGGAGTACACAGTGAGTAACCCACTAGGGATCTTCTTTCTTTTAGACAATGACTATAGGTTAAATGGTAAAACTATATATTGTCTTTATTACAGTGCTTCCTGGTACCGCCACCCTGCATGGTTCTAAATAAGGGCCTGTGAGTAGCCGCTGAGCGGCAAGTATGGTCTTATGTACACTACTAAGCCCTTCGATAGCATACCCTGTAACTTCATAGGAATAAATAGCTAACAACAGACTCCTATTCTTGGGTATGCTTGTACCTTTAATTATAGGCACCTGTTTCCACCACTGTGGCACCTGTGCTGACACGCTCCCCTGATGACGCCGCGGTAACGAGTGGCAGAAACGCGTTGGGAGAATACGTTACCGTATTTTACTCTGGGGCTTACCTAGCCTCCAGACTGTTTAATATACTGAATTATATGTTGGTTGAGGACGCATTCCGGATACGCGATTATCCAAACCAATCATTTTAAAATATATAGCTTGGTGATGGGTACACTATTATTGGTGTTTCTTAATCATTATTAATAAAAGTTATGTTTTAGGCACTATCCCCTTTTTTCGTTGCTTCTCAGCCAAGGGAATCGGCTCTCTCACAGTCTTGGCTAAAAACACGGCCATGAATAAAGAATGGGACCAGAATGTCCTCAAAGAGCAACTTCTCCCAACCGTCCAAGAGCAGTTTGGTCATCAACAATTCCTTTTCCAGCATGATGGAGCACCTTGCCATAAAGCAAAGGTGATAACTAAATGGCTCAGGGAACAAAACATAGAGGATTTGGGTCCATGGCCTGGAAACTCCCCAGATCTTAATCCCATTGAGAACTTGTGGTCAATCATCAAGAGACGGGTGGACAAACAAAAACCACCAAATTCTGACAAAATGCAAGCATAGATTGTGCAGGAATGGACGGCTATCAGTCAGGATTTGGTCCAGAAGTTGATTGAGAGCAGCCGGGGAGAATTGCAGAGGTCCTGAAGAAGAAGGGACAACACTGCAAATACTGACTTGCTGCAGTAACTCATCTACCTGTCAGTATAAGCTTTTATTACTCATAATATGATTGCAATTATATTTCTGTATGTGATAAAAACATCTGACGAACACAAAAACCAGAGGGCAGAGGATCATGGGAAAATAGAAGATTTGTGTCAATCTCAAAACTTTTGGCCATGACTGTAAGCAATGTGAACTTGTTCTCAACAACTGTCTCATATTGTTTTGGGGACATGCTCTGTATTTATTATCTGGTTTTATGAAAAAAGAATACCCAATTAAATGTTTGGGAAAGTAAAAAAATAAATAAAATAAAAACAACAATACTGATCCTGTACAGTGACAGCGTAAACGAAAAGAAGAAAAGAAATGCCAGGATTTCAGATTTTTTGCTGATTTTACATTATATAAAAAAATGAATAAAAAGTGATCAAAATGTCCGACCTAAGCAAATATGGTACTAATAAAAACTAGAGATCATGGTGCAAAAATTGACATCCCATACAGCCCCGTAAGAATGAAACCGTTGCTTTCCCTACTGTAAAAGGCTCTAAAGACACAGAAATGAGGGGGCGTGGCCTGGCGATGGCGGCGTGAAGACGTGTTCTGGCAGAGCTCCCGCTGTAAGGAGGCCGCATTAGCTATTCTCCCTTCTCTCCCCCCTCTCACCCCCGGCACGCGGCTCCAGAGAGGCAGACGCCGGGAGATAAGCCGCAGGGCACCCGCATCCTCCGGTCAGCAGCGGGCACGGTAGGTGCCGACCAGATTTCTCCTCCGGTCTGCTCTATGCCCACTGTCACCTTGGGCCCGGTCGGCGCCGCCGCCACACCACGTGAGGAGAGCCTGCAGGCGCCATCTTCATCTTCCCCTCCTGTGCTGGCTGGCTCACCTCAGGCTGCAGGAATGGAGCAGACCCCACAGCCTCATGTTTCCCCCCCTACTCAATGGGATTGGCAGGAATATGTCAAACAGCTGCCCACCAGGGCAGAAATGGAGGGTTTTGTGCAGAGACTGGAAAGATCCCATAGGCAGGAGCTGAGCTCCATTAAAGCTGCCATCCAGATGACTGAAGATAGGGTTGAGGAGCTGGCAGCAGACCAAAAGCAGTTATCCACACAAGTGGCTGATATCTCTGACAAAGTAGAGACTCATGACTATCATATTGCTCAGCTCTATAAGTTACATGACGATAATGAAAACCGCAGCAGGCGGAACAATATTCGAATCAGGGGTCTGCCCGAGGCAACTAAAACACCTGACCTCATCCCTACCCTACAGGGGATTTTCAGCTCACTGCTCAACCGCCCAGTAACAGATGACTTTGAAATCGACATGGCGCATAGGGCATTGGGGCCAATCAGCAAAGATCCTAACAGACCACGGGATGTCATATGCTGCCTGCATCACTATGCCATTAAGGAAGAGATAATGCGCAAAGCGCGGGATTTAGACACAGTGGACTTTGATGGTGCTTCTCTGATTCTGCTTCAAGACCTCTCCAGACACATGTTGTCCCAGAGGAGGGCATTAAGACCATTGTTGGAATTGCTGCGTGAAAAGGAAATACCATATGCATGGGGCTTCCCGTTCCAGCTTGTTGTTCGCCTCCATGGCTGCCGCTATGTCCTTAAAGATCCAGCTGATCTGCCTGATTTTCTCACTGCCCTTAATCTGCCTATGGTGCGGCTACCGGATTGGTCCAGTGTGCCTCAGTTCCAGGAAAGGCGTGGTCCTCCTGCACGTTCCAATGACTTAGAGGACGAGGGATGATGCCCAGCACGCGGGTTTCTGCGATTGAGCAAGATTGTCATGTTTTAGCCATTGACTTGCCGTTGGTTCTCCTTTTACCTGCTGTCCGTTTTTCACTGTGCAGCGGGGTGGTTAATGTGCCTTTCCTACCTTTCAGATTGGGAACTCAGTTATGTTGCCCTATGTGTTACTAAGGGGGGGGGGCTAGGGCTCCATTAGTCTCGTTCTCTCTGGTTGATATTAGTTTGCCTGTGTTCTCGGTTACCATATGTGCCCATTTCAGATGTGATGTGGTGGGATGCGCTCTTTTGTTGGGTTTGGTTCTGGCGGGGGGGGGGGGGGGGCTGGGGGAACCCAGTTTACATTTAGTATAAGCTGTCCTCCTTCTGGGGAGTTTTGTGTCTGTTATTGTTAGTCAAGCTCCCATATGGTGTTGGCGCCTTTGGCGCTGTGACTTTTGGTCTACCTGTGGAGCCTAGGTCTCCATAGTGCAGGGGATCTCCTTTAGGTTCCTTGTTGTACGTGTTCTCTTTGTGTTTCTGTTATTTGGCTGCTACAGTAAGTGGCCTTTGGTGTCGTAATTCTTCTGCTTTGTTTTCTGTCCCTCTTTACGTGTCTACTTTTCCTTTCCCTTCCCTCCCTCTCCTCTCTCATCCGGGTGCTCAGATGTCTACGCTTAAAGGCGCCTCTTATAATGCCAGGGGTCTCAATGAGCCAGCTAAGAGATCTCGTGTATTATACTCTATGCATAAACAATGTGTACATATTCTATTCCTACAGGAGACTAACTTCCGCACGGGTCATGTGCCTCGGCTGCAGTCCCGCCATTTTCCCTACTTCCTCCACAGCACCAATCCGGATTCGAAATCCAAGGGTGTCTCCATTGGTATCCACAAGTCTCTTCAGCACGTCCTTCTTGACACACTCATAGACCCGAGGGGTAGGTACGCTTTTTTCAAATTGACGATTGCTTCCACATTGTACACTGTGGGTACTGTGTACCTCCCCAACTCGGATCAGGGCAGGGCGCTTAGGGATATCCTCCTCGAGACAGACCATTTTATTGACGGTATATTCATTCTGGGGGGAGACTTTAACATGACAATGGAGCCTCCGCTAGATTCCTCCTCCGGGAAATCGGTGGTCCCTAAATCATCCTTGACCATGGCAAAGAGAGCTTTAGACACACAGAGATTGGTCGATGCATGGAGGGTTTTGCACCCTCAGGATAGGGACTTAACATATTTCTCCCCCGCGCACCAATCATACAGCCGGTTGGATATGATCTTTCTTTCACAACATGCTCTCATGCACACCCCATACGCTTCAATCGGCACGGGCTTATGGTCTGACCATTCCCCTGTTTTCCTTTCCCTCGATATGCCTGACAGCACACCCAGAGAATGGTCTTGGCGCCTCAATGAAACCCTCCTCCAGGATGTGGTGTGCATGACAGCAATAGAATCTGCCATTTCAGACTCTCTCTTAATACATGCTGGAGACCCCATGTCCCTCCCTATGCAGTCAGTGAATGTCAGTGAACAGAGTCTGTTCACAGTGATGGCGGCGGCATCTTAGATCAGATGGCCACCCGGGGAGGGTTAGTGACTGGGCCACTAGGGTTAAGGGGCAGGGGGGACTTATTTTCATCTCCTCTCACTGTGGATTCACGGTGAAAAGAGATGAAAGCATTCAGCTGCACTGGCAATGCCCGTTACCTCGGCCGTGGTTATACTGTTAATAACAGCAATTCCGGGACTGGCCTCAGGAGAGGAGGCGGCTGTGGGCCTTAACAGCGCCGCTGCACTATTCTGGGCCATCACAGTAAAAAGCTTATGGCAGCAGAATAGAGCCCATTAGGGACCACCGTGAAAATACGTATTGGCTGTCACTAATGGGCTTTATTTTGATACATACGTATTGGGTTAGTGCCCCCTGAGCTTTACACGTATTACCCAAACCTTTTCTCTTTCCAGTTTCGGTGGTTTTACGACAATATCTGCATGTAACTATAGGTCTAAGTGTTATGTATATAAACTCTGCTGGTTACTTTTTTTTTAGAAGGTGTGATGCATATAACTTTCTGCTTGGGTTACACTTTTAGCATCAATTATAATTTTTTTATACTTTTATTGAAGGTGCATGTGTATATAAAGTGCAGTGCGGCATTTTTAAGGCACAGACTTCTTTTTCCAAAAAAACTGCTGACTGGCTGAGCTGGGCCAACACCTCACGACCTGGGTCCCCTCTTAGGCCAGGAAGCAGCCGGGAGACTGGGACCCCAGCGATGGAGACAGGGAGGTGGGTTACATTCAGCCACCTCCTCCCCGGCTCTTTAAAAAAAAAAAAAAAAAAAAGTCTGAGCCTGGACTTCTCCTTTATACGTGTGGCAGAATTTGGCATAACGAAAGCAACGGCCAGTGTTTTCATATATTTCCAGCAGGAATAACAGATGAGCAGCACAATATGAAAAGCTCCAGGAATTACTGAAACAAACACCCCAGAAGAGTTACAAAAGAAGTCCCCAGAAAGTCAAAAAAAGGCCGGCAGGGGGTGCAGGAACTTAATAAACAATGTATACTTACCGGTCCTCGTGTCCCTACTGTGCTGCTCCCGAGTATCGCCGATGGCTGCCGGATATCATTTTCAGCTGGAATTTGGGCACTTCACATACCTGGCAACACGAGGCATGAGGATTGGTAAGTATTAGACATGAGCGACCCTGGAGCAGCTGGAGTCCATCCGAACCCGAACTTTCGGCATGTGATTAGCGGTGGCTGCTGAGGTTGGATAAAGCCCTAAGGCTATGTGGAGATCATGGATATAGTCATTGGCTGTATCCATGTTTTCCAGACAACCTTAGAGCTTTATCCAAGTTCAGAAGCCACCGCTAATCAAATACCAAACATTCGGGTTCGGATCGACTCGAACCCGGTTCGCTCATCTCTAGTAAGTATACTTCCTTTATTATGTTCCTGCACCGCCCTGCCTACTTTTTTTTTTATTTCATAGGACCTCTCTATTAAATGGGCCATTTTACAACCACTGATATCTACTGGTGTAACAGGAAACATGTTGCATAGTTACAAAATAGTATTTATTATAGGAATTAAGGCACAATTTGAGTAATCTTCAGTTGTCTGGGGATTCCATGTGTAAGCTGATTCCCTGTTTCATTCCCCCCTTATTTATGTTACTATATTACAATTATTGTAGTTTGCTTCCAAAAACTGTTTTCAACACTCATATACACAGTAGATTTCATATTGCTTTAAATAGTTACAAAGCTAGCATAATAAAGGGGGAGTATGCACAGCATAGGGTATAACTAAGAGATCGTGGGGGAGTCCAACCATTGGGCAAGCTCCATACATTGTCTATGGAGCAGCTGAGGACAGCCGACTGCTGAATGCGAGAATTTCTTAGTGATGCCCTATCCTGTACACACTCTGGATAAGACATAACTACCCTAGATTACAATACCCCTTTAACTAAAAAAAATTTTTACTTTTTTTTGTTACTGCATAAATATGCATTGTAAAAAGTTAAAAATACAATATATATTTTCTTTATACAATATAAATTTAGAGAATCAGAATTTTGTTATTAAAAAAACACAACAATTTGTTTTGAATAGAAAATATAAAACTAATTGTATATGTGGAACGTCCAGATTACTACAGCCGTAGTTGTCATCTTGAATTCTAGTTCAAACAGGAGGTGAAGCACTTTATGATGGCGTCCCTGCGGGGGGGAAAGGGGTAAGTCAGTTTACTGTCAGAGGATCAATCACTGAGCTCCTCACCACAGGAAGAGAACAGGTTTTAGGTAATAATTTCATAGACGTAAGATTAGCACAACTATAATATATATATTCATGGTGACAGGTTACCTTAAAAGTGAATGGGTCCGGTCCGTACGATGTACAGAGATACAGACACAACCAAAGAGGTGAGAGTGGAAGCAAAGTAAACAATGGCCAACGGCTCAGTTCAAATGGCATTTGCCAAGGGAATTGAAGTGCCACAGAAGTGATGCTGAGCTCCAGCATGCACGCCTCCTCCACCTCTTCCTTCCTTGTTCCTTAAGCCGCATTCACACGCCTCCTTTAGTCGATTACAGGCATTCCACGTCCATGTACTGTGCGGAATACGGAACGTGTGAATGCGGCCTTAATGTACAGGGCTAGAGGCTCAGTCCTGTCCATCAATCAGTAAAGGCAGGGAGGCTGTGGGAAGGACGAGGCCACATGCTGGAGCTCAGCATCACTTCAGCTTCCCATGACATCATGAAGGCCAAAGCCATCATTTATTTATCTCCCCATCATCTATCTGCCTGTGTCTGCAGCTCTATACCAGGTACAGACCATACCCACACCACACACTATATAAGGGACTGCGTGGTAAGTAACACGTTAAAAGGAAACTCAGGGGAAAACCTTTTTTTTTCAACTGGTTTCGGAAAGTTATATAGATTTGTAACTTACTCCTATTTAAAAAAAAATCTCCAGTCTTCCAGTACTTATCAGCTGCTATACGTGCTGCAGGAAGTGGTGTATTCTCTCCAGTCTGACACTGCTCTCTGCCGCCACCTCTGTCCATGTCAGGAACTGTCCAGAGCAGGAGAGGTTTTATATGGGGATTTGCTGCTGCTCTGGACAGTTCCTGACATGGACAGAGGTGGCAGCAGAGAGCACTGTTTCAGACTGGAGAGAATACACCACTTCCTGCAGGACATACAGCAGCTGATAAGTACTGGAGGACTGGAGATTTTTTACATAGAAGTAAATTACAAATTGATATAAATTTCTGAAACCAGTTGATTTGAAAGAAAAATATTTTCTGCCAGAGTGCCCCTTTTAACATTCCAATATTGTAGCTGCTAAGACCAACAACCTCAAGCACAGGTCTTTAGGGCCCTATTCCACCGGACGATTATCGTTCGCATAATCGTTAACGATTAACGATCTCAAACGACCGCTATTGCGAAAGACCTGAAAACGTTCACTCATTTCCATGGAACGATAATCGTTACTTATGATCGTATTTGCGATCCTTTTTTCTTCGCTATTTATTCGCTATTGCGTTCGTATCTACTGCGAACGACCGAATGACGTCTTATTCAATGCGAAAGAGCAACGATAAAAATAGGACCAGGTCTTATAAAGCGATTAATGATTTCTCGTTCGGTCATTAATCGTTAACTGCATTTCAACCGAACGATTATTGTTTAGATTTGAACGATTTAACGATAATCTGAACGATAATCGTCCGGTGGAATAGGGCCCTTAGTCTGGGCTCAGCCATCAGTTATATCCAATCCATTCATGCACATAAATAAATCCTTAAAATGGATGACGTACGGTCCGTACATCATCCATTTTAAGGTACGGATGCTGTTTTTTTTGCAGGAACATTATAGTCAAAGATGGCGGATTTCATGTGTAAGGTATTTCCGGTCTGTTTTCACGTTATCCGTCGTCATCTGTATTTGTCACTGAGCGCGTGCAGAAGAGGAGAGAAACCAGGAAGGAATATAAACTGATTTGCAAAGAGATGCAGACTGAGGCGAAAGGATGGCCAAAGGGCAAGGACAATAAGCCAAAATGCAAACGGAACATTAAAGGGGTTATCCAGCGCTACAAAAACATGGCCACTCTCTTCCAGAGACAGCACCACTCTTGTCTCCAGCTTGGGCGGGGTTTTGCTGTTCAGTTCCATTGAATGGAATGGAGCTTAATTGCAAACTGTACCTGACCTGGAGACAAGAGTTGTGCTGTCTCTGAAAGAAAGTGGCCGTGTTTTTTGAGCACTAAATAACGCCTTTTATTTATTCTAATTATTTAACTGTGTATTATATGTAACCTCTCTACCGTATGCATAGAAAAAAGTGCTGCGGAATCTGTTGGCGCTATACAAATAAATATATTATATTATTATTTTAAAGATCGGATTATTTTGCAGTCGGTTTCGCTGATCTGGTTATTTAATATGGAAGGATCCATTCATGAACGGCTGTTTATAGACTACTGTCTCTCTGTATTCTGGAAACAATAGTTTCAGCTCATGTACTTACCTTGCAAATGGAATAAAAGAGATGCTGTACCTAGAATACAAAAGCGAGAAAAAGAAATTTAAACAGTTTTCTCTTATTTTCTGAAGACAACATTTAAAGGGGTTCTCCTAAAACATGGCTGCTTTCTTCCAGAGACAGCACTGCTCTTGTCGACAGTTTGGGTGCAAGTTTTGCAACTCAGTTCCATTAAAGTGAATGGAGCTTATTTGCAAACCGCACCTAAGCTGGTGACAAGAGCAGTGCTGTCTCTGGAAGGAAGCGACCATGTTTTTCTAACGCTGGATAATCCCTTTCAGAAAGCAATAAAACCACTTATAAATAACTACATGCATTTATAACTTTAAGCGGTTATCCAATCTTTCGTAAAAAAAAAAAAAGCCGCCAACATGATAAAACACACAAAACAGGAAGTAATCCAGCACACTGGCCCTTGGCCTCAGCGGTCACACGCAGCATTCCTGGGATCACCACTTAACAATGGGAGCCTTGACGCCAGTAGTATTAACCCCTTCCCCCAATATGACGTCCAGGGACGTCATGAAAAGCAGTGGCAGAATGCATCATGACGTCCCTGGACGTCATGCTTTCCCTGCCTCCCCCCTCTGTCCCTGGGTGAGATCGGGCAGCAGGAGGAGGCTGTGTCACACAGCATCCTCCTGCTGCCACTGCCCGGAGGGGAGCCGCGCTCCCCCCCGGGCAGTTAACCCCATAAACGCCGCGGTCAATGCGACCGCAGCGTCTATGGGGAGATTCAGTGTCCCCCGCCGATCGGGCGGCGGGGGGAGGCTGCAGAACGCTGCCTCCCCCCACCGCCACTCAGTCTGTGTCCCCCGGCCCCCTCCCCTCGTCCTCCGATACCGGCGGATCGCCGCTACTACCTCTTTAGCGGCGATCCGCCGGTACCGGGCATTACCGGCGCCGCCGATAGTTTTCATCTCCCCCCACCGTGAATCCACGGTGGGGGGAGATGAAAAATGTCCCCTCAGACCCCAGATCAGCCCCCCGATCACCCTCCCCGGGCGGCCATCAGATCCAAGATGGCCGCCCCCATCCCTGCTAACAAACGATGTTTGTTCGCAGGGATGGAAATGAATAAGTGATCAAAGCCCCATGCTCTCCGCCACCGGAGGTAGCGGAGAGCATGGGGCAGTGATCGGGGACCCCCCCGTGTGGTCCCGGAGCAGGCGATCGGCGGTATATACTATATACCGCCGATCGCCTGTTCCCAGTGCTGATCAGCACTTTTTATCCCCTGTCACCATAAATCATTGGTGACAGGGGATAAAAAGTGTCACCGTGCCCCCCCCCAAGTCGCCCCCCACCCCCCCAGTCACCCCCGTCCCCCAGTCACCCCCCCTTCCGCACATACGTTACCTGATCCACGGAGCTCCGTCCTCCTCGACGTCCAGGCTGATTCTGAAGTGCGCATGCGCTCCAGAATCAGTTAGCTCTGAAAATTTAAAGTGACAGAGACCAATTTGGTCTCTGTCACTGAACTATGATTACTGTGATAGAAAATATCACAGTAATCATAGTAATACAGTGATAATTAATGTATAAAGTACAAAAAGTGAAAAACATACAAAAAAATAAAACACACACTTTTTATTATAGTAATAATTGCAGTTTACTCCCAGATTACCCCTAGCCCCCCCAAATTACCCGTAACCACCGCAGGTTGCCCATATCCGCCCCAGATTGCCCGTATCCACCCCAGATTGCCCGTAATCACCGCACGTTGCCTATAACCACCGCACGTTGCCCATAACCACCGCACGCTGCCCATAACCACCGCACGCTGCCCATAACCACCGCACGTTGCCACTAACCACCGCACGTTGCCACTAACCACCGCACGTTGCCACTAACCACCGCACGTTGCCTATAACCACCGGACGTTGCCTATAACCACCGCATGTTGCCTATAACCACCGCATGTTGCCTATAACCACCGCACGTTGCCCATAACCACCGCACGTTGCCACTAACCACCGCACGTTGCCACTAACCACCGCACGTTGCCCATAACCACCGCACGCTGCCCATAACCACCGCACATTGCCACTAACCACCGCACGTTGCCACTAACCACCGCACGTTGCCACTAACCACTGCACGTTGCCTATAACCACCGGATATTGCCTATAACCACCGCATGTTGCCTATAACCACCGCATGTTGCCTATAACCACCGCATGTTGCCCATAACCACCGCACGTTGCCCATAACCACCGCACGTTGCCTGTAACCACCGCATGTTGCCTATAACCACCGCATGTTGCCTATAACCACCGCATGTTGCCCATAACCACCGCACGTTGCCCATAACCACCGCACGTTGCCTGTAACCACCCCAAATTGCCAGTGAGCCCCTCCAGATGGTCCGTAATCAGCCCCGATTGCCCGTAACCCCGCATATTGCACGTAACCACCGCACGTTGCCTCTAACCACTGCACGTTGCCTCTAACTCACACACGTTGCCAGTGACCCCCTCCAGATTGCCGTAACCACCCAAAATTACATGTACCCACCCCTGATTACCTATAAGCACTTTCGTTTATCCGTAACCACCGCAGATTGTCTGTAACCCCCCCAGGTTGCCCCTAATCACATGTAATTCCCCCCAGATTGCCTCTGACCACCACACGTTGCCTCTGACCACCGCACGTTGCCTCTGACCACCGCACGTTGCCCCCGACCACCGCACGTTGCCCCCGACCACCGCACGTTGCCTCTGACCACCGCACGTTGCCTCTGACCACCGCACGTTGCCCCCGACCACCGCACGTTACAGGTTCCCATCCCAGATTACCTATAAGCACTTCAGTTTATCCGTAACCACCCCAGGTTGCCCGTTACCACCCCACGTTGCCCGTTACCACCCCTCGTTGCCCGTAACCACCGCAGGTTGCCCGTAACCACCACAGATTATCCGTAACCACCCCACATTACCTGTAATCTCATTTTTTTTTTGTATTTTAGTAACTGCGCTATTCTAATAACCATTACTAGCTGCGGTTTTGCTCCAGCAAATTGGCGCTCCCTTTCTTCTGAGCCCTGCTGTGTGCCCATACAGTGGTTTATGCCCACATATGGGGTACCGTTGTACTCAGGAGAACCTGCGTTACAGATTTTGGGGTACATTTTTTCTCCCATTCCTCGTGAAATTGAGAAATTTTAAACTAAACGAACATATATTGGAAAAATTCGAGTTTTTCATTTTTACTGTCTTATTTTGAATACTTTCCTCTAATACCTGTGGGGTCAAACCGCTCACTGCACCCCAAGATGAATTCTTTGAACGGTGTACTTTCCTAAATGGGGTGACTTTTGGGGGGGTTCTATTCTGCTGACACTACAGGGGCACTGCAAACGCACCTGGCGCTCAGAAACTTCTTCGGAAAAATCTGCACTGAAAATGCTAATTGGCGCTCCTTCCCTTCTGAGCCCGGCTGGGTGCCCATACAGTGGTTTATGCCCACATATGGGGTACCGTTCTACTCAGGGGAACCTGCGTTACAGATTTGGTCATGCAGCTTCTCTCCTGTTCCTCGTGAAATTGAGAAATTTCAAACTAAACAAACATATTATTGGAAAAATTCAAGTTTTTCAATTTTACTGTCTTATTTTGAATACTTTCCTCTAATATCTGTGGGGTCAAAATGGTCACCACACCCCAAGATGAATTCTTTGAGGGGTGCACTTTCCAAAATGGGGTGACTTATGGGGGGGTTCTCTTCTGCGGACACTACAGGGGCTCTGCAAACGCACCTGGGGCTCAGAAACTTCTTCAGCAAAATCTGAACTGAAAATGCTAATTGGCGCTCCCTTCCTTCTGAGCCCTCCTGTGTGCCCATACAGTGGTTTATGCCCCCATATGGGGTACCGTTGTACTCAGGAGAACCTGCGTTACAAATTTTGGGTTGCGGATTCTCTCATGTTCCTTGTGAAATTGAGAAATTTTAAACTAAACGAACATATTATTGGAAAAATTCGAGTTTTTCATTTTTACTGTCTAATTTTAAATACTTTCCTCTAATACCTGTGGGGTCAAAATGGTCACCACACCCCAAGATGAATTCTTTGAGGGGTGTACTTTCCAAAATGGGGTGACTTTTGGGGGGGTTCTCTTCTACGGGCACTACATGGGCGCTGCAAACGCACCTGGCGCTCAGAAACTTCTTCAGCAAAATCTGCACTGAAAATGCTAATTGGCGCTCCTTCCCTTCTGAGCCCCGCTGTGTGCCCATACAGTGGTTTACGCCCACATATGGGGTACCGTTGTACTCAAGAGAACCTGTGTTACAAATTGTGGGGTGCAGATTCTCTCTTGTTCCTTTTGGAAAGGAGAAACTTTAATCTAAACATATATATTATTGGAAAATTAAAATTTTCGATTTCTTTAAGGCCTAATTGTGAATACTTTCCTCCAGCCCCTGTAGGGTTAAAATGCTCATTATACCCCTAGATTAATTCTTTAAGGTGTCTAGTTTCCAAAATGGGGTCACTTATGGGGTTTTACAGCATACAAGCCTCCTAAATCAACTTAAAAAAAGAACTGGTCCCTAAAAAAAAATCAGTTTTGGAAACTTTCACAAAATGTGATAATTTGCTAATAAATTTCTAAGCCCCATAACAGCCTAAAAAAGTAAAATATGTTTCCCAAATTATGCCAGAATAAAGAGGACATATTGGTAATGTGATTTAGTAACTAATTTATGTGCTATGACTTCCTTTTTTAGAAGCAGAGAATTTCAGAAGTTCATAAAATGCAAAATTTTTAAATTTTTCATGATATTTTGATGTTTTTCACAAAAAACACACAAAGTAGTGACCAAATTTTGCCACTAATATAAAGTGCCATATGTGACAAAAAAACAATCTCAGAATCGCTAGCATACGTTAAAGCATCGCTGAGCTATAAGCGCATAAAGTGAGACAGGTCAGATTTTGAAAAATGAGCCTGGTCATTAAGGCCAAAACAGGCTGCGGAGGCAAGGGGTTAAAGGGGTTTTTCATCAAATTTTGTTTTCGTTCAAATGAAATAGTGCCAGAAAGTGCCAGAGATTTGTAATCTACTTACATTAAAAAATCTCCAGTCTTCCAGTATTTATCAGCTGCTGTATGTCTTGCAGGAAGTGGTGTATTCTCTCCAGCCTGACACAGTGCTCTCTGCTGCCACCTCTGTCCGTGTCAGGAACTGTCCAGAGCAGCAGCAAATCCCTATAGAAAACCTCTCCTGCTCTGGACAGTTCCTGACATGGACAGAGGTGGCAGCAGAGAGCACTGTGTCAGACTGGAGAGAATACACCACTTCCTGCAGGACATACAGCAGCTGGTAAGTACTGGAAGATGAGTTATATATATATATATATATATATATATATATATATATATATATATACGTAAATTACAAATCTCTGGCACTTTCTTGCACCAGTTGATTTGAAAGAGAACATTTTTGGTGAACAATTTCTCTAATTGTGCTGATTGAAGAGATGAAGTTTATTACAGGTTGGTTTAGGAAAGCAATTATAGTCCACTCGTTTATAATGGTCTCCGGTGATTTACAGTGGAGCTTCCAGTTATTCCAATTTAGAAGTAGGAAATTAATGTGTCAAAGACCAAACATACCCGGCACCAGCTTGTCACCTCCTATTACCTCATTCTATGTTATTTTGTGATTCCGGTGCCACATTCCCTCGGTCCCAACCTGCGCTCAGCTGCAGAATATAATATATATATATATATATATATATATATATATCCTACCTCGCTCTACAACACTGAGCCAGGACACAACAAGGGACTGTCCGCTATATGGATTATACCCACAAAAAATGGCGTCTCACTCCACAGTCACAAACTACGACTTTTTGGTGCAGAAACTACAAGATGCCGTAAACATTTTACTCCAATATTCACAAGAAGTTATTAGAATCAAATCCGCTGCACTTTATTACACGGTGTCCGGAGGAGACAGTGATCAGCAGCTGCCACTGTCTGTGTCCTCCTTCACTTCAGGAGCAGGGAGCGGTGTCAGGTTGGACTGGGATTTGATGATTCTATGCGTTTGGTGGGGTGAATGCACCTAGGTAACAGCAAAACTCTGCAGAAATCATAATAAATTGATATTGGAAAGATGGAAAGCTACTGGTGGGCAAAGTATTAATGCAAAAATAATTGGGGGGGGGGGGGATACCACTTTAAAGGTTTCCGCTATCCACACAAGCAGATAATGATACTGCAACATCTAAAGAAATTCAAACCCCACTTGGCTCAACTCCAGGAGACCCATTGGACCAAAGTGGACTTTTCCGGCTCCAAAAGTTATGGGTGAAAGATGTTCAGGGACCTCCTGCAGTTACCACAAGGCTCAGGTGAGTGATAATTCTCATTAACAAATCTTTCCACTGTCTCCCATGATAATGTTGTCGGACTCTCTACCCTTCATGCAGGCACATTAGGGGATGACTTTGAGGACAACGCAGCTTATTGTTAAATAGTTCTACCCTAAAACTGTAGCCGGGGACATCAATGAAGACATGGTACTTGCTGGAAACTATGTATTAGCCTCTAACTTTGTTACCAATCTATAGAAGACATACTGTATTACTTTCTCCTCTTTTTTGTACCTTCACTACCCAACTGCCTTAAGAAACTGATTTCCTATGGAAATTTCCCATCAGTCTATCCAAAGATAATGGGTTTAAATTAGAGGTAAGTGATTAGTTATCTCAGAAATCCGCTGATCAGCCGCTGCCTTTTTACTTGCTGCTCCTCCCTGTTTCCTGGGAAAAGCTGGACCCAGTCCAAGGAAACTGGGAGAAGATTTACAGGACTGGATCCAGCTTTTCCCGACACCCGGGGAGGAGCGGCACAGAGTTAAATAGCAGCAGCTGATCAGCGGATTGCAGAGATAATGAATGGAATTGCTTTGTTATTACTGTAAATTTGTTCATCTCTAGTTTAAATGTCTTCTGTGAAATTCTTTTTTTTTCACAATAGATTTCTGATCCCACTTCTCATGCTGACCAACCCCAGCTATACTGGAATACTGCTAAGGCCTCCGCCTTAGAAAAGAAAATCCCTTCTACATGCGCACAGGCTGCACCTCCTTTCTATCTCATCTCCTTGATACCACACGACAACAGCGGCAATGGGGAAAAAGCGACAATCAACAGTGGATAAAAAGCTTCTACGCTCTCACTATGAGGCCCTCCTATTTTGTTGTGGCAGCAGAACCAAGTCCATTGTCACCCAGCTGATATCACTGCTTCCAGCCCTTCTACTGAAACCTTTATACCCCAGATCCATTTCTATAACACACAAATACCAACACTGACGTCATTAAATCCCCCATTCCCTTTAGATGAAGTAAAAACAGAAGTTTCCCACTGGAGGTCACATAATGCCCAGAAGGAATTTCAGGCAATTTCTATAAAATCCTCACTGAAAATACTAGGAGACTGACAGCTATCCTCCCGAAGTGTATTCCATCTGCCCACGTTGGTCATAATAGGGGCCGATCAGTATGAATGTGTGTAAGGTTCCTATTACATGGGCCGATGAACACCGATTAATACTGTGAATAAGTGCAAATCTGCTAGATTGTCGCACGCTTACTGGGCCTATTACACGGCCTGATAATCGTTTAGCAAGGGCTGCGATCTGTACGGGTTCCGGCACAGCGTGCTGCAGCTTCAGAGTGGCCCCTCAGCCAATCACTGACCATGGCAGTCCCAGCCAATCATTGGCTGAGCGGCCTGTCAGCTCACAGGCCACAGCGTGTGGTGCCAGGATGCATACAGCGTGCAGGAGAAGACCGGGAGCATGGACAGCTGATGTACTATCTGTCTGGGTAATTGTACGCCATGCATTG
Organism: Dendropsophus ebraccatus; assembly: GCA_027789725.1. Lineage (NCBI taxonomy): Eukaryota > Metazoa > Chordata > Amphibia > Anura > Hylidae > Dendropsophus > Dendropsophus ebraccatus. The sequence continues at coordinate 2,046,852 of JAQFWZ010000016.1, forward strand.
CTATTACACGCAGTGATGCACAGATGCCAGCCAATGATTTTAGATCTGGGCCTAAAGAAACCATCAGCCGATGACCGTTGTCTCTATTACACGGAGAGATAATTGCCCAATTTGACCAAGTTTAAACAACGTGTAAAAAAAAAAGGTTAGATGGCAGGAGGACATTTTGTATTTTACTTACCAGGTCATTGCTAGGAACTGTAGGATACAAAAGAGAAGTGCCAAACCTTTCTTATTCCACTGTAAGAACAAGGTGAAAAGACATCATCAGATGGGTGCCAGTTATATCCAGTACATCAAAGAGCCAATGGAAATCATACGCTACGGGGTAAGTACGGGTTTATACCTCTCTTCCCCTGGTTGTTCATCTCTCAGTGGCTCTGTGTGCCGCCTCCTCCTCCCCATCTTAGCGACTTTGCTTTACATGGTCCCGTATAGGGTTTTTGCTCCCTAGAGAACCTCTATTTGGTTGGATGCGGCTGCAATGTTCTCTTATGTAAAATCGCTGTCTCTTTTGTAATTTATTCTCTTTTCCCATCTTTTCCTCTGAGGTCACTTGTCTCATCGCCTTTAAAAAGCAGCCATGTGTTTCTAAGCCTGGACCACACCTTTAAGGCACTGTTAAGTGATGCTGTCTATGGAAGTAGACGATACCCTGGCGAGCATGAAAGCTATTTCTGAAAGCTATTTCTGAAGAGTTTCCTCCGCTACCACAGACAGCATCAGTTATCATGCCTTAAAGGTGTTGTCCAGGCTTAGGGTCCTATTACACGGCCTGATCATAAACTGTTAACTAGCGCCGATCGTTATAAGGGAGGAGGGGACATAAACCTGGGCCTATAGGTATTTCTAGGCCAGACCTCAGCAGTTTGGTTTTTGTGGACGGTATATATGTATACAGTGGTGCCTTGGATTACGAGCATTATTCGTTCCGGGACGGCGCTTGTAATCCAAATCCAATCTTAAACCAAAGCCCATAAGAAATCATAGAAATGCAGACAATTGGTTTCACACTCCAAAAATAATGATTTATTATTCTGAATAACATGTAGAAAAGATGAAACAATGAGAAGCAGCAGAATCTGTGATATTATAAGTGACTGTCCAGTAATGGAGAGGATGGGAAACACAAGGGCGGACAGAGACTGCAGGGAGCAGGAAGGAATGAGCAGTACAGATGTGGGCACATACATGCAGCGCTCTCTGTCCGGGGAGAGAGGGGTTACAGCTATGGAGAGATTACCTCCACAGTCCTGTCCCCTGATGAAAGCCCCAGCCTGAAGTGGATCTGCTATGATTTGGAAGGTGAGGGAGACTTCCTTGGTCAGAGTACAGGGCTGTAGACCCCGCTATGCAGACCATGCCCCTCCCACCCAGTACAGGGAGCTCTTACACCAAAGCAATGCTCTTATACCAAGTCACTATTTTCAAAAACTGTGAGCTCTTATACCAAAACGCTCTTAAACCAAGGTACCACTGTATTTCTTTTTGATGTAAATATACGGGATGAAATGTTCTTTTTATGGGTCTAGTGCAGATTAGGTGTTTTTCTGAATCCTGTAAAGCGTAGTCTGTGACCGGTCATACACTAACAAGGCAAACTATACAGCACTATAACCACACAATATAAAGTCAAATACATATTAGGTGCACAACTTACCCAGAAAACGGCGCACAGGGTACAGATGAAGCATAACTGGTAACGTAACAAAAACGGCAATGAGAAAATAGAAGAGATAGAAATGTCTTACTAAATACTGTATTACTAAGAGGGTCTATCTAGTACTAGAAGAAAAGGAACAGACATGGGGACCCCTCAGCCTGGATAAGATGGCTGCAGCCCAAGGACCACCTCATAAACACGGATGCAGCCATAGGCGGGGTGCACCTCCTCATGTGCGAGTTCTGCAGCCTCTTCAGGGTTTACTTGGGTTCATCTTTGCAGTCGCTGTTCCTTTAGTGGCCACGATGCAAAGAACAGAGTTTCCCCATTCACTTGAATGGGACAATCCTGCAATTCCTTGCATGCGCTTAAACTACGCTGCCTGCAAAGACGAGCACCTGTAAATAATGAAAATGCTGCAGCACAAGTACCAGGGTCTCCTCAAACAGCTGGTCAGCCCGGGGGACTGGGGGTTGGTACTGGCGGCCATCAATCTTTACAGGCTGGATAACTCCTATTAGGAATCTAGAAAATAATATAACTAATAAGACGTAAACTTATATAGATTGAGGTGTCGCTCTTACTAGAGAGGTTCGGTGGGCCCATGCACCACCACTACTTCCATCCACTAACAACCAAAGTTCCTGAGTACTAAAGAATATATTCTACTTATATTCTAGCATTTTTTTTCTTTCGATACAACTGGTTTCAGAAAGTTATACTAATTTTAAATTACTTCTATTTAAAAATCTCCATTACTTATCAGCTGCTGTATGTCCTGAAGTGGTGTATTCTCTCCAGTCTGACACAGTGCTCTCTGCTGCCACCTCTGTCCAGGTCAGGAACTGTCCAGAGCAGCAGCAAATCCCCATAGAAAACCTCTTGTGCTCTTGACAGTTCCTGACATGGACAGAGGTGGCAGCAGAGAGCACTGTGTCCGACTGGAGAGAATAAACCACTTCCTGCAGGACATACAGCAGCTGATAAGTACCGGACGACTTGAAATTTTAAAATAGAAGTAAATCATAAATCTGTATAACTTTCTGAAGTCAGTGGATTTGAAAGAAAAAGATTTTCGCTGGTGTACCCCTTTAACTATCAAATAAAAGGGAGCAGGACATAAAGGGGATGAGAAGCACTGAAATAATATGGTGATATCTCCAAAGCATTACATCCTGGGTAGATAGGTGTGGGGATAGATAGGTGTGGGGATAGATAGGTGTGGGGATAGATAGGTGAGGGGATAGATAGGTGAGGGGATAGATAGGTGTGGGGATAGATAGGTGTGGGGATAGATAGGTGAGGGGATAGATAGGTGAGGGGATAGATAGGTGTGGGGATAGATAGGTGAGGGGATAGATAGGTGTGGGGATAGATAGGTGAGGGGATAGATAGGCGAGTTCTTCCATACATACCAGCATAATTATTGTAGTAATCAGTCGCGTTAGCTCAAACATCTTCTTAAGTTGCTTTAGTGGACCCATAAGAAAACAGGTGCTGCAACCACAAAGGAAGAAACAATTAGGAAACCGGAAAATATTCAATCTTTTTATCCCAGCCGACATATTTTCTGACACCGCTTCTATGGCTGGGAAGGTTTACAGGACTTTAGTATCTGTTCCTATCTGCAATGTGGTTTTCCCGTCTAACAAGGCTGGATCCATTGCTGGGGGGTCAGTGCAGCCTGACTCCTCCTGTCCATTATGACGGCATCCGCTGTCGGGGCCCTGAGCGAGTACAGCTTTAAACTCAGATGCATCAGAGAACTGGTCCCAGTAATACCACGTCCGGAAGAAGCAGGAGGAACAGTCATAGAGCTGAGCTATGAGGTCTGCCTTTCGTGGAACGTCCTCCACTCTGAACAACCACATAGAAATGAGAAGAGGGTCTGGACAGCGGCATAAGGCAGCTATAGACTCCAGCAGCATTACCCAGGTGACGGAGCACAGAGTGGCGGTAGGTTTTAAGCAGGATATTGGAGATATGCAAAAGGAAGAACACCGGAGTAAAAGGCAGCGGATAGTAAGTGAAGGTAGAGGCTAAGTGCCCCATCCCCTTCCAGAAGGCTACCAATATAGGGCAACTCCGGAACGTGTGAATAAGAGGGTCTTCCCCACAATTCCTCCAGCACATCAACGAAACCTCCAGAAAGACCCTGCAAATTTGCATGGGGTCTTGGTACCTCCTGGACAAGACCTTATACCCCGATTCTGGCACCTGGCGCGATGAGTGGGTAAAGACCCAACATGGCATAGAGAAGAGAGCGAGTCACAAAGCGGGCCGGAGCCCATACAGAGCGAGTCAGAAGGAGAACGGGCAGAAGAGGAAGGGAGAGAAAGGAGAAAGTGATGAAGCTGAAGGGTTCTCCAAAACCCCAAGGGACGGAGATCTGTAGAGAGCGGATACGGAGAGCCACAAGGAGGCGTGAAGACAGGTCCTAGCTGTAACCTTTCCTGCCTTACACCATCTGCAAAATGTGGAGTCTTGTAACCCCGGGGAAAAGGGCGGATTGTGGAGGATGGGGAACAGGGGATGCTTACATCAAAGTTTTATCAAAGCTCCTTTCATGAAGTGTCCAAAAAACCAAGTGCTTTTCCAAAAACAGCCATAATTCCAATAATAGAGACACTATTATATACACTAGTGCAGAGCAATATACAAGTAATAGATGAACTCAAATACAACGCATAAAGGCAAACAGAATAAAACCTTACTGATGTACAGCAGGAAACATAGGCAGCCCGCCCAAACCAAGTAGGGATCCCCCAGAAGTGACAAAGCTCCAGACTTTCCCTTCCTGACCCAATTTACTGACAGGTAAAGTCCCAGAGAGGAGGCAGCTGCGTGCTCAGTATGCTGCTTTTTTCTGGCCTTACACTTGTAGAACCCCAACTAGATGACTCGGTTTTGGGATATACTTTCCACAGAGTGCAGGGTGAGCAGGATGATCATCAAAAGCAATGGAGGAGCTGTCAGCATCCCCCCCCCCTCCCCCCGCCGCCGCCATTCATTCTCATAGGCTGCCGCCTATAAGATCCTGGAACATTGTAACCCCAGCAGGGGGGATCATTGTGTTATCAAAGGGACACTCAGAGACCCCAATAAGGTATCCATCACCATGCCTTGTGGTATAGGGACTGGTTTATGATATGTTCCCCGAGAACATTCAGTCAAGTTTTCAGATTTTTTTTTTTTTTTTTGTGTTTTCGTGACAATTTTCAGTAATTTTCTTTGAAGCCTAAAGGGTTAACTGAGGACTGAATGACTGTAAGTTCTGCAGGAGCCAATGTTCTATAACACACAGATGTGGCGTCACTTACAGGAAGGAGCAGAATAGATGACACAAAGCTATGACGATTGCTTCAGAGACGTAGAAGATCCGCTATCTGGTGGTGAAGTGATTACCTGGCTAATGCAGCGACGTTCCCCAGGGTGTAGAACACGGCAAATAGTTTGATTCCAGCACCAGGAAGCCAAAGGAAAGCCGTTCCCTGTATAAAGGCAAAACCTTCAGGTTAATTCGGAAACACCGTGAGAAAAAAAAAAACATTGAAGGGGTATTCCACTCACACAACATTTGATATGTTGCTGCCCATGGTGAGACTAACAATTCCTTCCATACTTGTTATGACCTATTCAGTCTCCTTCCCCCAGTTCTCAACTGCTGCTTTCTGCTGAAGACACAAACATCTGTGTGTGAGCCTTTCTCCCTCCTCCCCCCTCCCTTCTGAGACAGATGATGTAAATGAGTCCCTGGCAGGCTGTATCTGTAACTTTGTAACTTCTTTGTAATGTTGGGAGGGTTATTGTGAGGTCAAGCTGCTGATGAACTCACTGTGATTAATCCTCCTAGCATTACAAAGAAGCTACAATGTTGCAGATACAGCAGTCCAGGGACTTGTTTACATCAGCAGTCTCAGAAGGGTGGGGGGAGGAGGGGAGACAGAGAGAAAGGCTCACACACAGATTGTTGTGTCTTCAGAAGAAAGCAGCAGCTGAGAACTTGGGGAAGGAGACTGAATAGATAATAACAAGTATGGAAGGAATTGTTAGTCCATGGGCAGCAACAGATCAAAAGTTATGTCTGAGTGTAATATTCCTTTAATTTTTTCAGCAGCCGCACACCTACTATTTAAACAAAGTTGTCTAGTATAGAAAAAGCTGTGATTTATAACCTCGGAGCTCCATAACCTCGGAGCTCCATAACCTCGGAGCTCCATAACCTCGGAGCTCCATAACCTCGGAGCTCCATAACCTCGGAGCTCCATAACCTCGGAGTTCCATAACCTCGGAGCTCCATAACCTCGGAGCTCCGTAACCTCGGAGCTCCGTAACCTCAGAGCTCTATAACCTCGGAGATCCATAACCTCGGAGCTATATAACCTCGGAGTTCCATAACCTCGGAGATCCATAACCTCGGAGCTCCATAACCTCGGAGCTCCATAACCTCGGAGCTCCATAACCTCGGAGCTCTATAACCTCGGAGCTCCAGCTAAGCTTCTATGTGTGCAGTGAATCGGTCCCATCTTGGCATCCAGCATCTCTCATGGCAATTTCAGGTGTTGCCTTCTCCCCCATATCTGTAGAATTAGGGCTACTTTTTGTAATCTGACTGTGCCCACTCCCACGGCCCGCAGGGTAACGTAACGCTGAGATGTGTGAGATAAGGCTAGAAAGGGATTTCCATCAGGATTCCAGACGCATCTATTATCCCCAGAGTCCTTTCCAGAGCGGAGATAGAAGCCTTTTCCTTACATATAAGTGTGTGATTCCTACAAGAGCTTAGGGTTGGCCAGCGCTTCTTACGCACCACTTAAGTGCCTGCTCGCTTCCGCTGATCCCTCTTTGTGAGTGGGCACACAGCTAGTAAGTAAGGAGAGATAGGCGGCTAACACAGGGCTCTGGAGCCTCATTGACAGATTACAGACACATGAGAGGCCATTCCAGATTATAAATAAGAAGCGCGTAACGCAAAATCTAAATAGTAGTCCCAGGCCTCAGTGGTCTGTATCTTTTTCATACAGGATTGAAAAGGTAAAAAGACTAAAGAAATCTCTACATTCTTTACTGTAAGAGCAGTGATACTATGGAACTCTCTATATTCTTTACTGTAAGCAGTGACACTATAGAACTCTATATTCTTTACTGTAAGAGCAGTGAGACTATGGAACTCTATATTCTTTACTGTAAGAGCAGTGACACTATAGAACTCTCCATATTCTTTACTGTAAGCAGTGACACTATAGAACTCTATATTCTTTACTGTAAGAGCAGTGATACTATGGAACTCTCTATATTCTTTACTGTAAGAGCAATGAGACTATGGAACTCTATATTCTTTACTGTAAGCAGTGACACTATAGAACTCTATATTCTTTACTGTAAGAGCAGTGACACTATAGAACTCTATATTCTTTACTGTAAGAACAGTGATACTATGGAACACTCTATATTCTTTACTGTAAGAGCAGTGACACTAAAGAACGCTCTATATTCTTTACTGTAAGAGCAGTGACACTATGGAACTCTCTATATTCTTTACTGTAAGAGCAGTGAGACTATGGAACTCTCTATATTCTTTACTATAAGAGCAGTGAGACTATGGAACTCTATTCTTTTCTGTAAGAGCAATGACACTATGGGACTCTATATTCTTTACTGTAAGAGCAATGACACTATGGGACTCTATATTCTTTACTGTAAGAGCAGGGACACTATGCTGTCATGGCCAATTCATTATATAAGTACAGGGGAGGCCTGGATGCTTCTCTATATATAATATTACAGGTTATGGACACTAGGTCCTCTTTAAGGAAATAAGGGTATACAACAAAAAGCTTTTTCCTGGAGGATGAATTCCCTCATAAAGGACGTTTACATCTTCCAAGTCATCCCTATTATACCCCCGGCTAATTTCGTCACTAAGCCGTTTCCCGCGATGCATGGCGCTTGACCCTAGGACCCTTTAATTGAAATAAAGATATAACAATTTAAAGGGAAACTATCAGCAGGTTAGATGAACCTGCTAATATGCCCCTTTTGTGTACAAAGTCTCTTACCTTCATCCTCAGCGCTGTTCCCATGCAGTTAGTATTAGGATTTGTTATGCTATTCGGGCAGTTTGGAGCACTAGGATAAGGCTACCAAACCCAGAGCAGCAATCCGTCCCCAGCTGACCCATCTCTACTATGCTTTGGGGCGGGGGTACCAGCTCAGCTACAGCATTCAGGTACAGCTACAGCACACTGTCACCACCTCAGGTACAGATACAGCACACTGTCACCACCTCAGGTACAGCTACAGCACACTGTCACCACCTCAGCTACTGCACACTGTCACCACCTCAGGTACAGCTACAGCACACTGTCACCACCTCAGGTACAGATACAGCACACTGTCACCACCTCAGGTACAGCTACAGCACACTGTCACCACCTCAGGTACAGCTACAGCACACTGTCACCACCTCAGGTACAGCTACAGCACACTGTCACCACCTCAGGTACAGCTACAGCACACTGTCACCACCTCAGGTACAGCTACAGCACACTGTCACCACCTCAGGTACAGCTACAGCACACTGTCACCACCTCAGGTACAGCACACTGTCACCACCTCAGGTACAGCTACAGCACACTGTCACCACCTCAGGTACAGCTACAGCACACTGTCACCACCTCAGCTACTGCACACTGTCACCACCTCAGGTAGAGGGTGGGGGCTGAAAGATTCCCTTTAACTGACAGATCTCATCCTAACCTCTTACATGTCTGAACGACACTAACACTTTAAACAGAGAGAAATGAAAGGGTGACGTGTACTCACCAGGATTGAACAGACAATTCCAGAAACAAAGAATATTGCAAACCATTTCACTCGAGTGCCAAAACTTAATGATGAAGAATCCAAAACCTTAAATAAAAACAGTAAAAAAAAGTTAGTGGGCCGTTCTTGTATAATGGTTAAAAAGTTCATTATACTCATGCACAGTATTAAAAAAAGCTTGTTATTCGCAATCCTATGGACAGGGGGTAACTCTAACTTTGGAGTCCCTCTTTAACCATGATGGCCACTTTCCCTGTTGTCCTATAACACATTTCCCTCTAAAGATGGCTCCAACGTTACCTTTAAATACACTTAACACTGCAAAGCCGGGAATTAGATACAACATGCACTGTGCATTACATTCAGTAACAGCTAAAAGATTGTGCATTATAAGTGTTAGACAATTGATTATATCGTTTAAAGGGGTACTCTCACCACCTAAACTTAAGTGATAGAGAATGCAAATTAAAGCAATTTAGTAATTTCTTTTGTATTTTACCTCCTTTCACTTCTTGTAGTGTTAGCAGCTCGAAAACTTGGTTCCCGACCACAATGTGACATCACAAGGTGGTCGGGATCCTTGGGAGCCGGGGCTGCTCTGGGTAAGTGAGTGACAATCTGCTAATCAGCACTCACTTAGGGTCACTTTACACAGAAAGATTATCTTCCAAAGATTTGAAGCCAAAGCCAGGGATGGATTTGAAAAGAGGAGAAATCTCAGTCTTTCCTTCATGACCTGATCTCTGTTTATAGTCTGTTCCTGGCTTTGGCTTCAAATCTTTGGCGGATACTCTGTCAGATAATCTTTCTGTGTAAATGGACCCTTACAGAGCCTAATATGCGGCTCAATTATCGTGCATCAAGAGCTGTATATATATATATATATATATATATATATATATTATAAATAATGTCTGTGCAGTTCCTGCTGCATGTAGAAAATAATGAAGATGTATACTTACCTGTCCATGCTACACGGTGTCCTCCTGCCTGTTTCCAACTGCTGAGGCTTCTGCAATTGTCTCTAAAGTGACAGGCCGCTGAGCCAATCACTGACCAAGACGGGAGTGCACCGCAGTCACTGATTGGCTGAGTAGCCTATTATTTCAGAGATGAGTGTGGAGGCAGCTGTGGTCACCGGGGAACAGGTAGGACACCGGGGAGCGCAGACAGGTAAGTATACATGTACATTCATTTCTTTATAGTGTAATTAGCCGCCAACCACGCTCCTTCTATTAACATTTTGGAACGATCAGCCGATAATCCTCGCCCTGTGTAATAGGACCCTAAAGTATATTTTATGTATGAAGTGAGAGGGGACGTAGCGGTGCTAAACTGAATCTGGGGGAGATGGCAAAACCCTTTGAAGTAAATAAAAAATAAATTAAATAAAATTATAACTCATATTGAACTTTACCTTTCCAGGAGTAGTAAAGAATCCTTTGGCAAGCAAGAAACAAAAAAAAAGCAAAAAAATACAAATAAAAATAAAGTGAGCACATCAGAAAGCAGATTTTCTCCCAGGAAGCTACAGACAATAATGCACATTTTATTGCATGGTGTTCTGTACCGGCATCATCTGTGCACAAGGCTTATTACCTGCTATACTGTACTCCCAGAGCCCGGTAAACCTAGAGGGGCTGCGGGCAGTCACCAGTCAGCTCATAGGTTATTATAATAAGCATAGCCAAACCGATAACCAGCGCCGTCTGTTCATTACACATCTCTAGCAGTGTAACACACAGGAAGCGATTACTACACTCCCACAGCAAGGGTCTGACCAGCCAGGAGAACGTACACACGCTCTCACACACAGAGTGTGAAATAACACTTCATAAGCATGATTCTTCTTTATGGCTCTGTACACACTGCTGCCAAAGGTTTAGTAGGCTGTTGTATGCAGGATCAGTAAGCTATAGAGATAACTGCAGCTATTTTACCACAATGGGACCCGACGTACCCCTCCAAGTCAGCTACGCACCACTAGGACATGTTCACACAGGGTGCAGAGTAAAGTTGTAAAAATAAAAAAAATTGCAAATTCTGCTGCAGATCTAAAGCTAATCTGCAAAAATTGCAATAGCTTATTACGATTTTGAGCTCCCAATGAAGTCAATGAGGAAAGTCGCCACAACATTTCTGACATCCAAACCATTATGCTGCAGACCAATGTACGGACTATATGTATCTTTACAGAGAAATTCTCATCTCAACTAATTTAGTTATACTGTAAGGACACTTAGAGTTAAAGGGGAAGTTCACAAAATGTTTTTTTTAATCAACTGGTGCCAGAGATTTGTAATTTACTATTAAAAATTCTCCAGTCTTCCAATACTTATCAGCTGCTGTATATCCTGCAGGGAGTGATGTATTCTCTCCAGTCTGATACAGCAATCTCTGCTGCCACCTCTGTCCATGTCAGGAACTGTCCAGAGCAGCAGAAAATCCCCATAGAAACCCTCTCCTGCTCTGGACAGTTCCTGACTGGAGAGAATACACTACTTCCTGCAGGACATACAGCAGCTGATAAGTACTGGAAAACTTGAGACTTTTTCATAGAAGTAAAAATGTCTGGCACTTGCTGAGACCAACTTATCTGAAAGAAATTTATTTTGGGTAAACAACCCCTTTAAATATTTTTGCAAATTAAAATCATTAAGCAAACTTCCGCCCTTCTCCTGATATGCTGCTTGTTCCCTCCCATTACTGACAGCTCAATATTTAGGTTACCAACCACCACTCTGCTCTAAAAGCAGTGCTCTAGTTATATACTGTTATAATATACATATTTTATATATTATACAGTACATATACACAATATTTCTATACATCTACATTAGACCATGCTTCCCACAGTGCAACTGATGGCACCAACACCAATCAACTATGTGTCCACCAGCAGGCACTGCGGACCATTTACACCGACTTCTTGAGAAATCTGGGCCATCATGATAGTTATGGTGCACGGTACAGGGCTCCTACAAGCTGCAATCTTAATTGGTTTCAGAGCAACCACTGTATGCGGAAACTATTGTATCACAAGACCTATGAAAAATAATAAATGGTTCTGATAAGCAACACAGATAACGCAAGTCTGCCTTGGTACTATCACCCACCCTTCCCTTGCCTGTTATTATAACTTTCAAAATCTAAATTTGAAGAGAATGTGGTATAAAGCAAGTTTGCAATTTACATTGATTATTTTTTTTATTATAGTCATGCTATATATCAGCTATACTTACTGTATACAGGTCCAGTCTCCTGAAGGCTGCTATATAACAGCTACACTTACTGTATCCAGGTCCAGTCTCCTGAAGACAGATATATAACAGCTATACTTACTGTATCCAGGTCCAGTCTCCTGATGGCTGCTATATAACAGCTATACTTACTGTATCCAGGTCCAGTCTCCTGAAGGCAGCTATATAACAGCTATACTTACTGTATCCAGGTCCAGTCTCCTGAAGGCAGCTATATAACATCTATACTTACTGTATACAGGTCCAGTCTCCTGAAGGCTGCTATATAACAGCTATACTTACTGTATCCAGGTCCAGTCTCCTGAAGGCTGCTATATATCAGCTATACTTACTGTATCCAGGTCCAGTCTCCTGAAGGCTGCTATATAACAGCTATACTTACTGTATCCAGGTCCAGTCTCCTGAAGGCTGCTATATATCAGCTATACTTACTGTATCCAGGTCCAGTCCCCTGAAGGCAGCTATATATCAGCTATACTTACTGTATACAGGTCCAGTCTCCTGAAGACAGCTATATGACAGCTATACTTACTGTATCCAGGTCCAGTCTCCTGAAGGCAGCTATATAACAGCTATACTTACTGTATCCAGGTCCAGTCTCCTGAGGCAGCTATATAGCAGCTATACTTATTGTATCCAGGTCCAGTCTCCTGAAGGCAGCTATATAACAGCTATACTTACTGAATCCAGGTCTAGTCTCCTGAAGGCTGCTATATAACAGCTATACTTACTGTATCCAGGTCCAGTCTCCTGAAGGCAGCTATATAACAGCTATACTTACTGTATCCAGGTCCAGTCTCCTGAAGGCAGCTATATAACAGCTATACTTACTGTATCCAGGTCCAGTCTCCTGAAGGCTGCTATATAACAGCTATACTTACTGTATCCAGGTCCAGTCTCCTGAAGGCTGCTATATAACAGCTATACTTACTGTATCCAGGTCCAGTCTCCTGAAGGCTGCTATATAACAGCTATACTTACTGTATCCAGGTCCAGTCTCCTGAACGCTGCTATATATCAGCTATACTTACTGTATCCTGGTCCAGTCTCCTGAAGGCTGCTATATAACAGCTATACTTACTGTATCCAGGTCCAGTCTCCTGAAGGCAGCTATATATCAGCTATACTTACTGTATCCAGGTCCAGTCTCCTGAAGACAGCTATATGACAGCTATACTTACTGTATCCAGGTCCAGTCTCCTGAAGGCAGCTATATAACAGCTATACTTACTGTATCCAGGTCCAGTCTCCTGAGGCAGCTATATAGCAGCTATACTTATTGTATCCAGGTCCAGTCTCCTGAAGGCTGCTATATAACAGCTATACTTACTGTATCCAGGTCCAGTCTCCTGAAGGCAGCTATATAACAGCTATATACTTACTGTATCCAGGTCCAGTCTCCTGAAGGCAGCTATATAACAGCTATACTTACTGTATCCAGGTCCAGTCTCCTGAAGGCAGCTATATAACAGCTATACTTACTGTGTCCAGGTCCAGTCTCCTGAAGGCAGCTATATAACAGCTACACTTACTGTATCCAGGTCCAGTCTCCTGAAGACAGATATATAACAGCTATACTTACTGTATCCAGGTCCAGTCCCCTGAAGGCAGCTATATAACAGCTATACTTACTGTATCCAGGTCCAGTCTCCTGAAGGCTGCTATATAACAGCTATACTTACTGTATCCAGGTCCAGTCTCCTGAAGGCTGCTATATATCAGCTATACTTACTGTATCCAGGTCCAGTCCCCTGAAGGCAGCTATATATCAGCTATACTTACTGTATACAGGTCCAGTCTCCTGAAGACAGCTATATGACAGCTATACTTACTGTATCCAGGTCCAGTCTCCTGAAGGCAGCTATATAACAGCTATACTTACTGTATCCAGGTCCAGTCTCCTGAGGCAGCTATATAGCAGCTATACTTATTGTATCCAGGTCCAGTCTCCTGAAGGCAGCTATATAACAGCTATACTTACTGAATCCAGGTCTAGTCTCCTGAAGGCTGCTATATAACAGCTATACTTACTGTATCCAGGTCCAGTCTCCTGAAGGCAGCTATATAACAGCTATACTTACTGTATCCAGGTCCAGTCTCCTGAAGGCAGCTATATAACAGCTATACTTACTGTATCCAGGTCCAGTCTCCTGAAGGCTGCTATATAACAGCTATACTTACTGTATCCAGGTCCAGTCTCCTGAAGGCTGCTATATAACAGCTATACTTACTGTATCCAGGTCCAGTCTCCTGAAGGCTGCTATATAACAGCTATACTTACTGTATCCAGGTCCAGTCTCCTGAACGCTGCTATATATCAGCTATACTTACTGTATCCTGGTCCAGTCTCCTGAAGGCTGCTATATAACAGCTATACTTACTGTATCCAGGTCCAGTCTCCTGAAGGCAGCTATATATCAGCTATACTTACTGTATCCAGGTCCAGTCTCCTGAAGACAGCTATATGACAGCTATACTTACTGTATCCAGGTCCAGTCTCCTGAAGGCAGCTATATAACAGCTATACTTACTGTATCCAGGTCCAGTCTCCTGAGGCAGCTATATAGCAGCTATACTTATTGTATCCAGGTCCAGTCTCCTGAAGGCTGCTATATAACAGCTATACTTACTGTATCCAGGTCCAGTCTCCTGAAGGCAGCTATATAACAGCTATATACTTACTGTATCCAGGTCCAGTCTCCTGAAGGCAGCTATATAACAGCTATACTTACTGTATCCAGGTCCAGTCTCCTGAAGGCTTCTATATAACAGCTATACTTACTGTATCCAGGTCCAGTCTCCTGAAGGCAGCTATATAACAGCTATACTTACTGAATCCAGGTCCAGTCTCCTGAAGGCAGCTATATAACAGCTATACTTACTGAATCCAGGTCCAGTCTCCTGAAGGCAGCTATACTTACTGTATCCAGGTCCAGTCTCCTGAAGGCAGCTATATAACATCTATACTTACTGTATTCAGGTCCAGTGTGAAGCTTTTTAGTATTGTGCTGGTTGGGAAAAAAAGAGACTAAACACAAGAAAGTCCCGGCCAGTACACAGAGTCACACGGCTCAATGCGTCCGTCAATAAAATGACGGCCTTCTCTGTCAGCGGCAGCGCAGATGACCTGGGAAACACAGGACTTCCTGAGTTTAGGCTCTTTTCTTTTTTTCCCCGTAGAGTCTCAGCACAGGAAGTCTGTGATAACATAAAAAAAGTCTGTGATTAAAGAAAAAAAAATTGAACGTAAATTGCAGACACACGTTATATCACATCTACTGCTGATTTAGGTTTTTAAAAGATATAAGGACAGGGACACCTTAATGACCAGATCAGCCATGTTATTTACAGTATATAGAGACCCTGCCCTGCCACAGTATATACAGTCCCTGCCCTGCCCTGCCACAGTATATACAGTCCCTGCCCTGCCACAGTATATACAGGCACTGCCCTGCCACAGTATATACAGGCGCTGCCCTGCCACAGTAGATCCCGGTAGATCCTACCACTACTAACCTCTATAGAATGGGGGTCCCCGGTAGATCCTACCACTACTGACCTCTATAGAATGGGGGTCCCGGGTAGAACCCACCACTACTGACCTCTCTAGAATGGGGGTCCCCGGTAGATCCTACCACTACTGACCTCTATAGAATGGGGGTCCCGGGTAGAACCCACCACTACTGACCTCTCTAGAATGGGGGTCCCCGGTAGATCCCACCACTACTGACCTCTATAGAATGGGGGTCCCCGGTAGATCCTACCACTACTGACCTCTATAGAATGGGGGTCCCCGGTAGATCCTACCACTACTGACCTCTATAGAATGGGGGTCCGCGGTAGATCCCACCACTACTGACCTCTATAGAATGGGGGTCCCTAGTAGATCCCACCACTACTGACCTCTCTAGAATGGGGATCCCCGGTAGATCCTACCACTACTGACCTCTATAGAATGGGGGTCCCCGGTAGATCCTACCACTACTGACCTCTCTAGAATGGGGGTCCCCGGTAGATCCCACCACTACTGACCTCTATAGAATGGGGGTCCCCGGTAGATCCCACCACTACTGACCGCTGTAGAGCTGGAGGTCCCCGGTAGATCCCACCACTACTGACCTCTCTAGAATGGGGGTCCCCGGTAGATCCTACCACTACTGACCTCTCTAGAATGGGGGTCCCCGGTTCATCCCACCACGACTGACCTCTCTAGAATGGGGGTCCCCGGTAGATCCCACCACTACTGACCTCTATAGAATGGGGGTCCCTGGTAGATCCTACCACTACTGACCTCTATAGAATGGGGGTCCCTGGTAGATCCTACCACTACTGACCTCTATAGAATGGGGGTCCCCGGTAGATCCTACCACTACTGACCTCTCTAGAATGGGGGTCCCCGGTAGATCCCACCACTACTGACCTCTCTAGAATGGGGGTCCCCGGTAGATCCCACCACTACTGACCTCTCTAGAATGGGGTCCCCGGTAGATCCCACCACTACTGACCTCTCTAGAATGGGGGTCCCCGGTAGATCCCACCACTACTGACCTCTCTAGAATGGGGGTCCCCGGTAGATCCAACCACTACTGACCTCTCTAGAATGGGGGTCCCCGGTAGATCCCACCACTACTGACCTCTCTAGAATGGGGGTCCCCGGTAGATCCCACCACTACTGACCTCTCTAGAATGGGGTCCCCGGTAGATCCCACCACTACTGACCTCTATACAATGGGGGTCCCCGGTAGATCCTACCACTACTGACCTCTCTAGAATGGGGGTCCCCGGTAGATCCCACCACTACTGACCTCTCTAGAATGGGGGTCCCCGGTAGATCCCACCACTACTGACCTCTCTAGAATAGGGGTCCCCGGTAGATCATACCACTACTGACCTCTCTAGAATGGGGGTCCCCGGTAGATCCCACCACTACTGACCTCTATAGAATGGGGGTCCCCGGTAGATCCCACCACTACTGACCTCTCTAGAATGGGGGTCCCCGGTAGATCCTACCACTACTGACCTCTCTAGAATGGGGGTCCCCGGTAGATCCCACCACTACTGACCTCTCTAGAATGGGGGTCCCTAGTAGATCCCACCACTACTGACCTCTCTAGAATGGGGGTCCCCGGTAGATCCCACCACTACTGACTTCTCTAGAATGGGGTCCCCAGTAGATCCCACCACTACTGACCTCTCTAGAATGGGGGTCCCTAGTAGATCCCACCACTACTGACCTCTCTAGAATGGGGGTCCCCGGTAGATCCCACCACTACTGACCTCTCTAGAATGGGGGTCCCCGGTAGATCCCACTACTACTGACCTCTCTAGAATGGGGGTCCCCGGTAGATCCCACCACTACTGACCTCTCTAGAATGGGGGTCCCCGGTAGATCCCACCACTACTGACCTCTCTAGAATGGGGGTCCCCGGTAGATCCCACCGCTACTGACCTCTCTAGAATGGGGGTCCCCGGTAGATCCTACCACGACTGACCGCTGTAGAGCTGGAGGTCCCCGGTAGATTCTCCATGCTAATCCCCTCACTCTGGAGCCGCTGACCCGTGGACCGTTCCTAGATACAACCCCACAAGCTCTTCCGGCTTTTCCGGGACTGTGAAGCAGCAGAGCGGATATCCGGACTCCCGCACACCGAGTATCTGCCGGTACCTGCGCTGTCAGGCCCCGCTCCTCATCTTCATGGCCGCTCAGCACCCTGCGCAGCTTGTCCATGCTCCCCACAGTACAGCACGTCCACTCCACCCGTGACACTGGCAGCGGCTCCCTCCACACACTGCTGCCCTCCCTGCCTGCACCGTCACGTGGTGACAGCAACACGTGACCCGACGGCACCAGCAGCGGCCAACCCCCGTCCTGAGAGCGCCACCCTGGTATCCACGCTGCGTGACAGAGAGCGGCGGGACACGGGGGTCACCGACAGAGAGCGTCCGGACACGGGGGTCACCGACAGAGAGCGTCCGGACACGGGGTCACCGACAGAGAGCGGCCGGACACGGGGGTCCCCAGAGGAGAAGCTGGCCACATCTCCTGGAAGCCCCCCCTCACTGCCCCCCCTCAAGTCTCCCCTCACAGCCTCCCCTCACTGCCCCCCCTCACAGTCTCCCCTCACAGCCTCCCCTCACTGCCCCCCCTCACAGTCTCCTCTCACAGTCTCCCCTCACTGCCCCCCTCAGTCTCCCCTCACAGTCTCCTCTCACAGTCTCCCCTCACTGCCCCCCCTCAGTCTCCCCTCACAGTCTCCCCTCACAGTCTCCCCTCACTGCCTCCCCTCAGTCTTCTCTCACTGCCTCCCCTCACTGCTCCCCCTCACAGTCTCCCCTCACTGCCCCCCCTCACAGTCTCCTCTCACTGCCCCCCCTCACAGTCTCCCCTCACTGCCCCCCCTCACAGTCTCCCCTCAGTCTCCCCTCACTGCTCCCCCTCACAGTCTCCCCTCACTGCCCCCCCTCACAGTCTCCCCTCACTGCCCCCCCCTCACAGTCTCCCCTCACTGCCCCCCCTCACAGTCTCCCCTCACTGCCCCCCCTCACAGTCTCCCCTCACTGCCCCCCCTCACAGTCTCCCCTCACTGCTCCCCCTCACAGTCTCCCCTCACTGCCCCCCTCACAGTCTCCTCTCACTGCCCCCCCTCACAGTCTCCCCTCACTGCCCCCCCTCACAGTCTCCCCTCAGTCTCCCCTCACTGCTCCCCCTCACAGTCTCCCCTCACTGCCCCCCCTCACAGTCTCCCCTCACTGCCCCCCCTCACAGTCTCCCCTCACTGCCCCCCCTCACAGTCTCCCCTCACTGCCCCCCCTCACAGTCTCCCCTCACTGCCCCCCCTCACAGTCTCCCCTCACTGCCCCCCCCTCACAGTCTCCCCTCACTGCCCCCCCTCACAGTCTCCCCTCACTGCCCCCCCTCACAGTCTCCCCTCACTGCCCCCCCTCACAGTCTCCCCTCACTGCCCCCCCTCACAGTCTCCCCTCACTGCCCCCCCTCACAGTCTCCCCTCAGTCTCCCCTCACAGTCTCCCCTCACAGTCTCCCCTCACAGTCTCCCCTCACAGTCTCCCCTCACTGCCCCTCCTCACAGTCTCCCCTTACTGCCCCCCTCACAGTCTCCCCTCACTGCCCCCCCTCACAGTCTCCCCTCACTGCCCCCCCCTCACAGTCTCCCCTCACTGCCCCCCTCACAGTCTCCCCTCACTGCCCCCCCTCACAGTCTCCCCTCAGTCTCCCCTCACAGTCTCCCCTCAGTCTCCCCTCACAGTCTCCCCTCACAGTCTCCCCTCACAGTCTCCCCTCACAGTCTCCCCTCACAGTCTCTCCTCACAGTCTCCTCTCACTGCCCCCCCCTCACAGTCTCCCCTCACTGCCCCCCCTCACAGTCTCCTCTCACTGCCCCCCCTCACAGTCTCCCATCACTGCCCCCCCCTCACAGTCTCCCCTCACTGCCCCCCCTCACAGTCTCCCCTCACTGCCCCCCCTCACAGTCTCCCCTCACTGCCCCCCCCTCACAGTCTCCCCTCACTGCCCCCCCTCACAGTCTCCCCTCACTGCCCCCCCTCACAGTCTCCCCTCACTGCCTCCCCTCACTGCCCCCCCTCACAGTCTCCCCTCACTGCCCCCCCCTCACAGTCTCCCCTCACTGCCCCCCCTCACAGTCTCCTCTCACTGCCTCCCCTCACTGCCCCCCCTCACAGTCTCCCCTCACTGCCCCCCCTCACTGCCCCCCCCCTCACTGCCTCCCCTCACTGCCTCCCCTCACTGCCTCCCCTCACTGCCTCCCCTCACTGCCCCCCCTCACAGTCTCCCCTCACTGCCCCCCTCACAGTCTCCCCTCACTGTCTCCCCTCACAGTCTCCCCTCACTGCCCCCCCTCACAGTCTCCCCTCACTGCCCCCCCTCAGTCTCCCCTCACTGCCCCCCCTCAGTCTCCCCTCACAGTCTCCCCTCACTGCCCCCCCTCAGTCTCCCCTCACAGTCTCCCCTCACTGCCCCCCCTCACAGTCTCCTCTCACTGCCCCCCCCCTCACAGTCTCCCCTCACTGCCCCCCTCACAGTCTCCTCTCACTGCCCCCCCTCACAGTCTCCCCTCACTGCCCCCCCTCACAGTCTCCCCTCACTGCCCCCCCTCACAGTCTCCCCTCACTGCCCCCCCCTCACAGTCTCCCCTCACTGCCCCCCCTCACAGTCTCCCCTCACTGCCCCCCCTCACAGTCTCCCCTCACTGCCCCCCCTCACAGTCTCCCCTCACTGCCCCCCCTCACAGTCTCCCCTCACTGCCCCCCCTCACAGTCTCCCCTCACTGCCCCCCCTCACAGTCTCCCCTCACTGCCCCCCTCACAGTCTCCTCTCACTGCCTCCCCTCACTGCCCCTCCTCACAGTCTCCCCTCACTGCCCCCCCCTCACAGTCTCCCCTCACTGCCTCCCCTCACTGCCCCCCCTCACAGTCTCCCCTCACTGCCCCCCCTCACAGTCTCCCCTCACTGCCCCCCCTCACAGTCTCCTCTCACTGCCCCCCCTCACTGCCCCCCCTCACTGCCTCCCCTCACTGCCTCCCCTCACTGCCTCCCCTCACTGCCTCCCCTCACTGCCTCCCCTCACTGCCTCCCCTCACTGCCCCCCTCACAGTCTCCCCTCACTGCCCCCCCTCACAGTCTCCCCTCACAGTCTCCCCTCACTGCCCCCCCTCACAGTCTCCTCTCACAGCCTTCTCTCACTGCCTCCCCTCACAGTCTCCTCTCACTGCTCCCCCTCACAGCCTTCTCTCACTGCCTCCCCTCACAGTCTCCCCTCACTGCCTCCCCTCACAGTCTCCCCTCACTGCCTCCCCTCACAGTCTCCCCTCACTGCCTCCCCTCACTGCCTCCCCTCACAGTCTCCCCTCACAGTCTCCCCTCACAGTCTCCCCTCACAGTCTCCCCTCACAGTCTCCCCTCACAGTCTCCCCTCACAGCCTTCTCTCACTGCCTCCCCTCACAGTCTCCTCTCACAGCCTTCTCTCGCTGCCTCCCCTCAGTCTCCTCTCACTGCCTCCCCTCAGTCTCCCCTCACTGCCCCCCCCTCACAGTCTCCCCTCACAGTCTCCCCTCACTGCTCCCCCTCACAGTCTCCTCTCACTGCCTCCCCTCACTGCCCCCCCTCACTGCCCCCCCTCACTGCCCCCCCTCACTGCCCCCCCCTCACTGCCCCCCCTCACTGCCCCCCCTCACTGCCCCCCCTCAGTCTCCCCTCACTGCCCCCCCTCACAGTCTCCCCTCACTGCCTCCCCTCACAGTCTCCTCTCACTGCCCCCCCTCACAGTCTCCCCTCACTGCCCCCCCTCACAGTCTCCCCTCACTGCCCCCCCCTCACAGTCTCCCCTCACTGCCCCCCTCACAGTCTCCCCCTCACTGCTCCCCCTCACAGTCTCCCCTCACTGCCCCCCCTCACAGTCTCCCCTCACTGCCCCCCCTCACAGTCTCCCCTCACTGCCCCCCCTCACAGTCTCCCCTCACTGCCCCCCCTCACAGTCTCCCCTCACTGCCCCCCCTCACAGTCTCCCCTCACTGCCCCCCCCTACAGTCTCCCATCACTGTCTCCCTTCACAGCCTTCTCCTCACTGCCTCCCCCTCACAGTCTCTCACCGCCTCTCTCACTGCCTCCCCTCACAGTCTCCTCTCACTGCCTCCCCTCAGTCTCCTCTCACTGCCCCCCCTCACAGTCTCCCCTCACTGCCTCCCCTCATTGCCTCCCCTCACTGCCCCCCCTCACAGTCTCCCCTCACTGCCCCCCCTCACAGTCTCCCCTCACATCTCCCCCTCACTGTCCTCCCCCTCACAGTCTCCCTCTCACAGCCTTCTCCTCACTGCCTCCCCCTCACAGTCCTCCCCTCACTGCCCCCCCTCACAGTCTCCCCTCACTGCCCCCCCTCACAGTCTCCCCTCACTGCCCCCCCTCACAGTCTCCCCTCACTGCCCCCCCTCACCAGTCTCCCCTCACTGCCCCCCTCCCAGTCTCCCCTCACTGCCCCCCCTCCCAGTCTCCCCTCACTGCCCCCCCTCACAGTCTCCCCTCACTGCCCCCCCCTCACAGTCTCCCCTCACAGTCTCCCCTCACTGCTCCCCCTCACAGTCTCCCCTCACTGCCACCCCCTCACAGTCTCCCCTCACTGCCCCCCCTCACAGTCTCCTCTCACTGCCCCCCCTCACAGTCTCCCCTCACTGTCTCCCTTCACAGTCCTCCCTCTCACTGCCTCCCCTCACAGTCTCCTCTCACAGCCTCCCCTCACTGCCCCCCTCACAGTCTCCCCTCACTGCCCCCCCTCCCAGTCTCCCCTCACTGCCCCCCCCCTCACAGTCTCCCCTCACTGCCCCCCCTCACAGTCTCCCCTCACTGCCTCCCCTCACAGTCTCCCCTCACTGCCCCCCCTCACAGTCTCCCCTCACTGCCCCCCCTCACAGTCTCCCCTCACTGCCCCCCCTCACAGTCTCCCCTCACTGCCCCCCCTCACAGTCTCCCCTCACTGCCCCCCTCACAGTCTCCTCTCACTGCCCCCCTCACTGTCTCCCCCTCACAGTCTCCCCTCACTGCCCCCCCTCACAGTCTCCCCTCACTGCCCCCCCTCACAGTCTCCCCTCACTGCCCCCCCTCACAGTCTCCCCTCACTGCCCCCCCTCACAGTCTCCCCTCACTGTCTCCCCTCACAGTCTCCCCTCACTGCCCCCCCTCACAGTCTCCTCTCACAGCCTTCTCTCACTGCCCCCCCCTCACAGTCTCCTCTCACTGCTCCCCCTCACAGCCTTCTCTCACTGCCTCCCCTCACAGTCTCCCCTCACTGCCTCCCCTCACAGTCTCCCCTCACAGCCTTCTCTCACTGCCTCCCCTCACAGTCTCCTCTCACAGCCTTCTCTCGCTGCCTCCCCTCAGTCTCCTCTCACTGCCTCCCCTCAGTCTCCCCTCACTGCCCCCCCTCACAGTCTCCCCTCACTGCCCCCCCTCACAGTCTCCCCTCACAGTCTCCCCTCACTGCTCCCCCTCACAGTCTCCTCTCACTGCCTCCCCTCACTGCCACTCCTCACTGCCCCCCCTCACAGTCTCCCCTCACTGCCCCCCCTCACTGCCCCCCCTCACAGTCTCCCCTCACTGCCCCCCCTCACAGTCTCCTCTCACTGCCTCCCCTCACTGCCCCCCCTCACAGTCTCCCCTCACTGCCCCCCCTCACAGTCTCCCCTCACTGCCCCCCCTCACAGTCTCCCCTCACTGCCCCCCCTCACAGTCTCCCCTCACTGCCCCCCCTCACAGTCTCCCCTCACTGCCCCCCCTCACAGTCTCCCCTCACTGCCCCCCCTCACAGTCTCCCCTCACTGCCCCCCCTCACTGTCTCCCCTCACTGCCCCCCCTCACAGTCTCCCCTCACTGTCTCCTTTCACAGCCTTCTCTCACTGCCTCCCCTCACAGTCTTCTCTCACAGCCTTCTCTCACTGCCTCCCCTCACAGTCTCCTCTCACTGCCTCCCCTCAGTCTTCTCTCACTGCCCCCCCCTCACAGTCTCCCCTCACTGCCCCCCCTCACAGTCTCCCCTCACTGCCTCCCCCTCACAGTCTCCCCTCACTGCCTCCCCCTCACAGTCTCCCCTCACTGCCCCCCCTCACAGTCTCCCCTCACTGCCCCCCCTCACAGTCTCCCCTCACTGCCCCCCCCTCACAGTCTCCCCTCACTGCCCCCCCTCACAGTCTCCCCTCACAGTCCCCCCTCACAGTCTCCTCTCACTGCCTCCCCTCACTGCCCCCCCCTCACAGTCTCCCCTCACTGCCCCCCCCTCACTGCCTCCCCTCACTGCCTCCCCTCACTGCCCCCCCTCACAGTCTCCCCTCACTGCCCCCCCTCACAGTCTCCCCTCACTGTCTCCCCTCACAGTCTCCCCTCACTGCCCCCCCTCACAGTCTCCTCTCACAGCCTTCTCTCACTGCCCCCCCCCTCACAGTCTCCTCTCACTGCTCCCCCTCACAGCCTTCTCTCACTGCCTCCCCTCACAGTCTCCCCTCACTGCCTCCCCTCACAGTCTCCCCTCACAGCCTTCTCTCACTGCCTCCCCTCACAGTCTCCTCTCACAGCCTTCTCTCGCTGCCTCCCCTCAGTCTCCTCTCACTGCCTCCCCTCAGTCTCCCCTCACTGCCCCCCCTCACAGTCTCCCCTCACAGCCTTCTCTCACTGCCTCCCCTCACAGTCTCCTCTCACAGCCTTCTCTCGCTGCCTCCCCTCAGTCTCCTCTCACTGCCTCCCCTCAGTCTCCCCTCACAGTCTCCCCTCACAGTCTCCCCTCACTGCTCCCCCTCACAGTCTCCTCTCACTGCCTCCCCTCACTGCCACTCCTCACTGCCCCCCCTCACAGTCTCCCCTCACTGCCCCCCCTCACAGTCTCCCCTCACTGCCCCCCCTCACAGTCTCCCCTCACTGCCCCCCCTCACAGTCTCCTCTCACTGCCTCCCCTCACTGCCCCCCCTCACAGTCTCCCCTCACTGCCCCCCCTCACAGTCTCCCCTCACTGCCCCCCCTCACAGTCTCCCCTCACTGCCCCCCCCTCACAGTCTCCCCTCACTGCCCCCCCTCACAGTCTCCCCTCACTGCCCCCCCTCACAGTCTCCCCTCACTGCCCCCCCTCACAGTCTCCCCTCACTGCCCCCCCCTCACAGTCTCCCCTCACTGCCCCCCCTCACAGTCTCCCCCTCACTGCCCCCCCTCACAGTCTCCCCTCACTGCCCCCCCTCACAGTCTCCCCTCACTGCCCCCCCTCACAGTCTCCCCTCACTGCCCCCCCTCACAGTCTCCCCTCACTGCCCCCCCTCACAGTCTCCCCTCACTGCCCCCCCTCACAGTCTCCCCTCACTGCCCCCCCTCACAGTCTCCCCTCACAGTCTCCCCTCACAGTCTCCCCTCAGTGTCTCCTTTCACAGCCTTCTCTCACTGCCTCCCCTCACAGTCTCCTCTCAGTCTCCTCTCACTGCCTCCCCTCACAGCCTTCTCTCACTGCCTCCCCTCACAGTCTCCCCTCACAGTCTCCTCTCACTGCCTCCCCTCACAGCCTTCTCTCACTGCCTCCCCTCACAGTCTCCTCTCACAGTCTCCTCTCACTGCCTCCCCTCAGTCTTCTCTCACTGCCCCCCCCTCACAGTCTCCCCTCACTGCCCCCCCTCACAGTCTCCCCTCACTGCCTCCCCCTCACAGTCTCCCCTCACTGCCTCCCCCTCAGTCTCCCCTCACTGCCCCCCCTCACAGTCTCCCCTCACTGCCCCCCCCTCACAGTCTCCCCTCACTGCCCCCCCTCACAGTCTCCTCTCACTGCCTCCCCTCAGTCTTCTCTCACTGCCCCCCCCTCACAGTCTCCTCTCACAGCCTCCCCTCACAGCCTTCTCTCACTGCCTCCCCTCACAGTCTCCCCTCACTGCCCCCCCTCACAGTCTCCCCTCACTGCCCCCCCTCACAGTCTCCCCTCACTGCCCCCCCTCACAGTCTCCCCTCACTGCCCCCCCTCACAGTCTCCCCTCACTTCCCCCCCTCACAGTCTCCCCTCACAGTCTCCCCTCACAGTCTCCTCTCACAGCCTTCTCTCACTGCCTCCCCTCACTGCCTCCCCTCAGTCTCCCCTCACTGCCCCCCCTCACAGTCTCCTCTCACTGCCCCCCCCCCCTCACAGTCTCCTCTCACTGCCTCCCCCTCACAGCCTTCTCTCACTGCCTCCCCTCACAGTCTCCTTTCACAGCCTTCTCTCACTGCCTCCCCTCACAGTCTCCTCTCACAGCCTTCTCTCACTGCCTCCCCTCACAGTCTCCTCTCACTGCCTCCCCTCAGTCTTCTCTCACTGCCCCCCCTCACAGTCTCCTCTCACAGCCTCCTCTCACAGCCTTCTTTCACTGCCTCCCCTCACAGCCTCCTCTCACTGCCTCCCCTCACAGTCTCCTCTCACAGCCTCCTCTCACTGCCTCCCCTCACAGTCTCCTCTCACAGCCTCCCCTCACTGCCTCCCCTCACAGTCTCCCCTCACTGCCTCCCCTCACTGCCTCCCCTCACAGCCTCCTCTCACTGCCTCCCCTCACAGTCTCCTCTCACAGCCTCCCCTCACTGCCTCCCCTCACAGTCTCCTCTCACTGCCTCCCCTCACTGCCTCCCCTCACTGCCTCCCCTCACAGTCTCCCCTCACAGTCTCCTCTCACAGCCTTCTCTCACTGACTTCCCTCACAGTCTCCCCTCACAGCCTTCTCTCACTGCCTCCTCTCACTGCCTCCCCTCACAGCCTTCTCTCACTGACTTCCCTCACAGCCTTCTCTCACTGCCTCCCCTCACAGCCTCCTCTCACTGCCTCCCCTCAGTCTCCCCTCACTGCCCCCCCTCACAGTCTCCCCTCACAGCCTCCTCTCACTGCCTCCCCTCACAGTCTCCTCTGACAGTATGAGTGCAATGATAACATGTAATAGCAGATGGCAGATTCAGTAGTGATGCTTATACAGAGTCTGGGTGACAACATTATGCAGTAACCCAGTTGGCTCCATCTGGTGGTCGCTGCTGGTATTGCATGAAAAGCAAAGTGGCGTTCAGCTCTTCAGGTTTGTGCTCCATCCATAAAGCCTGTGGGTTATCAGTGGCCACAATTATCTAGGAGGAGTTTATTTATCTGTTCTGTGTCGGCCCCGACTGTAAGGGAAATATTCTCAATTCACATTAGCTGAAGTTAAGCACATACACGTAAAGTGGGTAATCGCGTAATAAAAGACTTAAAGGGGAACAATCAGCAGGTTAGAGGAATCTAACATGCTGATATGTCCCTATTGCACAGGAGACACAGAGGATGCAGGTATGTCTCTTAGGCCCCTCTTCCACGGGGCGACTATGAGAAAACGAGCGCTATCAGCGCTGGTTTGCTTCTCGTTCCCTGCTCGCTGCAGTCGCTATTACATGCGGCAGCAGCGAGCGGGTGAGTCCAGGAGGGGCCATGGGGAGGTGCGGGAGGGCTGCCCGGGTGATCTCTAGGTCTTTATAGTATGTCACTTATAGTATTTCTCTTATACAACCTCAATTCCAAAAAAGTTGGGACACTAAACAAATTGTGTATAAAAACTGAATGCAATGAAGTGGAGGTGCCAACATCTAATATTTTATTCTGAATGGAACACAAATCACAGATGAAAAGTTTAAACTGAGAGAATGGATCATTTTAAGTGAAAAATATGTTGTTCTAAAATTTCAGTGTCTACAAATCCCCAAAAAGTTGGGACACGTAGCAAGAAGTGGCTGGGAAAATGACATTGAGCATAAAACAAACAGCTGGAAGACCAATCAACACTAAGTGAATTTACAACATGTTTGGGTATAAAAAGAGCTACTCAGAGTGTCAGTCTCTTGGAAGCCAAGATGGTAAGAGGATCACCAATTCCTCCATTGTTGTGCCGAAAGATAGTGCAGCAATACCAGGATGGTGTTACCCAACGTAAAATAGCAAAAGATTTCAAGTTATCATCATCAACCATACATAACATCATCAAAAGATTCAAAAGTCAAGGCTGTAAAACTACTGGATGCTGGTGAACTCCGGGCCCTTAAAGGGAACCAATCACGCCGAAAATCAATCTTAAGATAAGGAAACGTGCTGGCACATCACCCAGCACGTTTCCTAAACATCCCCCTGTAACCTCCGTGCTCCCCTCCATCAGTCAATAATCTTACAGGGACAGTGATGTTTTTTGGTTAGGGACTCATGTGTATCAGAAGACCTGCACGTGGTACATGAGGCAATATGGCTTGGCCAAATTATATACTAACTTCTGATGTTCGTTTTAAATGTAGCTGAATAAGCTTTCGTGTCAGCCATGGGTGCGATGTGCAGCCATTTCTGTCTTTTTGGCTTGTGCATTTTTTATGTATTCTGTCCCTTTTTTCATTGTGGCTAGCATTCGTGCTTTGTAAGACCCATGTGATCCAAATTAGCAGGAAGCACCTGTGTACATAAGGGGAGGATCTCCTAGTATTCTCCCATTCTACCTGCAGAGGAATGAAGAGAGGTAAGAGCTTTTTTACACTTGTGTTGCTTGGCGTCCACTTTTTCCGCCGGTGGCGCCTGCGGGGTCTGGGAGGGCCCTTTAGGGTCTGGTCCTGTGACAATGGGGTTGCAGGGCCATTCCGTGGCCCCCCTTCTCTGCTTGCGCGCGCTTTGTGGGGATTGTGGTCGGT
This sequence comes from Dendropsophus ebraccatus, assembly GCA_027789725.1. Lineage (NCBI taxonomy): Eukaryota > Metazoa > Chordata > Amphibia > Anura > Hylidae > Dendropsophus > Dendropsophus ebraccatus. The sequence continues at coordinate 2,074,804 of JAQFWZ010000016.1, forward strand.
GACAGGCAAAGTGATTTTTTGGGTTAGGGACTCGTGTATCAGAAGACCTGCACGTGGTACATGAGGCAATATGGTTTGGCCAAATTATATACTAACTTCTGATGTTGGTTTTAAATGTAGCTGAATAAGCTTTCGTGTCAGCCATGGGTACGATGTGCAGCCATTTCTGTCTTCTTGGCTTGTGCAGTCAGCCGCCGACGTGAAACGCAAGCCGCCTGGTCACATGGATGGAAGGCAGACCTCAAGCATGCCCCTCTGGGCGTGATTACAGACGCCCAGGACCTGTGACTGATTCTTCCCACCTTGACTAAATCCGCCCACCTTGACTAAATCCGCCCACCGTGACTACTTGCCAGAAATTTACATACAGCGCGGGACTTCAAAGTAAGATTACTGACTGATGGAGGGGGGCACGGATGTTACAGGGCGATGTTTAGGAAACGTGCTGGGTGATGTGCCAGCACGTTTCCTTATCTTAACCCCTTAACGACCGCGGGCGTATATTTACACCCTGCGGTTGTTAAGGACGTTCAGAGCGGGGCCGCGCTCTGAACCACGGCGGTCCCGGGTGCCGTTTGTAGCCTGGGACCGCAGGTATTAGCGGGCACGGTCCGATCGCCGTGCCCGCTAATACAGTAATCGGATGCAGCTGTCAAAGTTGACAGCTGCATCCGATTACCGTTTGCAGCGTCATCCCTGGTGTCTAGTGGGAAGATCGCTCCTCTGGGACGTTGTCCCGGAGGAGCGATCTCCGTTTCTGAAGCCGGCCGGGGACCGCTCCAAGATGGCGCCGTCCCCGACTCGTCCGGAAGTAAATGAGTGCCTATCTCATGGATCTCTGCAGCATATCTATGCTGCAGAGATCTCTATGAGAGATCAAAGCACTTATACTAGAAGTCCCCTAGGGGGAAAAACCCTAACCCCAGCGGGAATAACCCTAACCCCAGGGGGGGAATAACCCTAACCCCAGGGGGGCTTCTACTATAAGTGTAAAAGTAAAAAAAAAAGTGTTGTTATTAATAAAAATCCCCCTCTCCTAATAAAAGTCAGAATCACCCCCCTTTTCCCAGGTTATTAATAAAAGTAAATAAATAAACAAACATATTTGCTATCGCCGCGTGCATAATCGCCCGATCTATTAATTAATCACATTCCTGATCTCGCACGGTAAACTGCGTAAGCGCCAAAAAATCCCAAAGTGCAAAATTGCGCATTTTTGGTCGCATCAAATCCACAAAAATGTTAATAAAAAGCGATCAAAAAGTCGTATATGCGCAATCAAGGTACCGATAGAAAGAACACATCATGGCACAAAAAATGACACCTGACACAGCCCTATAGACCAAAGGATAAAAACGCTATAAGCCTGGGAATAGAGCGATTTTAAGTGACGTATATTTGTAAACAATGGTTTTAATTTTTTACCGGCCATCAGATACAAGAAAAGTTATACATGTTATATATCGTTTTAATCGTAACGACTTGTGGAACATATATAACAAGTCAGTTTTACCCCAGGGCGAACGGTGTAAAAACACATCCACTAAAAACACAAAATGTGTTGTTTTTTTCAATTTCACCACACATTGAATTTTTTCCTGCTTTTGCAGTGTACTTTATGCAAAAATTCAGCCTGTCATTGCACAGTACAATTAGTGGCGCAAAAAATAAGGGCTCATGTGGGTCTCTAGTTGAAAAAATGCAACTGCTATGGCCTTTTATGCACAAGGAGGAAAAAACGAAAACGCAAAAATCAAAATTGCCCCAGTCCTTAAGGGGTTAAGATAGATTTTCGGCGTGATTGGTTCCCTTTAAACGTCACTGCACTTTAAACAAGAAATAAGAATGGGCTCAGGAATACTTCCAGAAAGCATTGTCAGTGACTACATTCTACCCTGCCATCCACCACTGTCAGGGAACTAACAGAATGGGCTCAGGAATACTTCCAGAAAGCAATGTCAGTGACCACAATCCACCGTGCCATCTGCCGCTGCCAGCTGAAACTACAGTGCAAAGAGGAAGGCACTGCTAAGCAAGCTCCACAAGCTCAGCATTTTGCACTGGGCCATGGCTCATTTAAAATGGAGTGTGGCAAAATGAAAAACTGTTCTGTGGTCAGTCTGTGAATCATGATTTGACGTTCTTTATGGAACAGTGGGACGTCATCTGGACCAGAGAGGACAAAGACAACCCAAGTTGTTATCAATGCTCCGTTCAGAAACCTGCATGACTGATGGTATGGGGTTGCATGAGTGCTTGTCACATGGGCTGATTGCATGTCTGTAAAGGCACCATTAATGCAGAGAGCTATGTTCAGGTTCTAGAACAACATAATGATAAGATAATGCCAGACCACATTCTGCAGCAATCACATCATGGCTGCGTAGGAGAAGGATCTGGGGACTGAAATGGCAGCCAACCTGCAGTCCAGATCTCTCACCTATAGATGGGCCCAAGATGATGGAACAGTTAGAGGCCTGTATTAGACATGAATGGGAGAGCATTCCTATCTCTAAACTTGAGAAACTGGTCTCCTCTGTCCCCAGACGTCTGTTGACTGTTGTAGGAAGAAGGCGGGATGCCACACAGTGGTTTTTGTAGACACTGTGAAATTTTGAAACAACATATTTTTCACTTAAAATGATCCATTCTGTCAGTTTAAACTTTTGATCTGTGATTTGTGCTCTATTCTGAAAAAAATATTAGATGTTGGCACCTCCACATGATTGCATTCAGTTTTTATTCACAATTTGTTTAGTGTCCCAACTTTTTTGGAATTGAGGTTGTAGTACGTCTCTTATCTTCCTCCTCGGTGCCGTTCCGGTGCAGTTAGTTGTTTGCTCCTTGGTTGGGTAAGACCATTAGCAGCATTGCCCGCCCCCATAGCCCCAATTAGGCCCACTCCTGGCCGGCCCGCTCCATTGATGATAATTAGCAGGGGTGGATCGGTGCTTTGGAGGCGGGGCAGTGCTCCTAACGGTCTCACCAGACTGAGGAGCAAACAACTTAAGTGCACAGGAACGGCTCTGAGGAAGAACGCTAAGACACATGCCTTCATCCTCGGCGCCTCCTGCACAATAGGAGCAGGGCCGTGTAAGGGCTTGTGGTATTTTTCACGAACGAGTGCACTTTGGCACCTTTCATTCTACCAGAAGATGACATATATGACAAATCCCCCCAAATATTTATGGGGTGAAACTGGAAAATAAATTCAATTACACAAATTTCAGTGGGTTTCTCTAGTCACGTAATGTGCTTTACAGTAAAACTGAGATGATCTCTTTATTCTATACGTCAGTCTGAATACAGCGATCGCACCATTAACGATTTTGAATGAACAATGTTTTTTTATAACGATCAGCGTTTAGACAGAATGATACATTGTACGGAAAAATCGTTATGCGATCGCTTAAGCCTATCTCACACATAGGTGAAATCGTTGAAAGACTGTTTACACGGAACGATCTGCGAATTTTTTGCGAACAATCAACGACGATTTGAGAACTTGTTGAAAGATCAAAATGAATGTTTTCTCGTTCGTCGCTTGATTGTTCGCAGTGTTTACACTGAACGATTATTGCTCAAATGCGATAGTTATCGTGCAAAAACGAACGATAATCGTTCTGTGTAAAAGTTTTGGGTTTTTTTGCAAATACGATTACAATCTCCCCATTGTGCCTCTTAATAGTTTAATTTTTCACCTTTGGGGCATCATTTTTCACACCATCATCTCTATTGATATAAAGTTTGTGCACGTGGGACGTTGTGATCACTTTCTATTTTTTTTTTTTTTTTTTTACATATAATGTAACAAACAATCAGCTATCCAGTTTACCCCCCTTTTTTCACACCGTTCAATGTACGGGAATAGTATAATTGTTTAATAGATCAGACAATTCCACACGCTGTGATATCAAATATGTTTAGCTATTTTTACACGTTTTATTTGTAAAATGGGACTAGGGGTAATTAAAAATTTTATTGGGGGAGGGGCTATGGCATATTTTTTAAAACATTTTTGCAGTTTTTAGTCCCCCTAGGGAACTATTACAAGCAACCATTAGATTGCTTCTGTTTGGTGCCATTGCATAGTATTGATCAGTATTATTGGCACTCTATGAGAAGATGGTGCAGGAGCGGGTGACGACCTCTCTGGGACTGCAGCACTCGCACGCTTGGCCTCACTCTGATTTCTAGACTCCAGTCATTTACTTGAGCTACAATGCCCAATATGGCCTCCCAGTAGGATGGTGGTGGTGTGTGTCAATTTGGCTCCTCATCCCAGTCTGACTCTATTGCCTCCCTCTAGCTGGGCCGTGATGGAAAGGGAAATAGTGACATATCCTCCACCTTAAAAGCACCGATGTATGCCGGGACTCCTCATCCTCCTCAGGCCATCCACAAAGCACAGGTGTATGCCGGGACTCCTCATCCTCCTCAGGCCATTCACAAAGCACAGGTGTATACCAGGGCTACTGATCCTCCTAAGGCCACACTATAAGGACATGTGGACGGCAAGACACCCAGTAACCACCACGCTCACAACCACAACGCCGCCAACCTGCGGTTTCACTGTTATGCAGGGTGGGGTGGAAATAAAGCTTTACCCATAGAAAGCAATTACAAAGTACATGGTTTTGTTGCAAAACAGGGCCAATAGTCCCACTAGTGTAGCTGACATAGTTTAGCTGGCTGCGGTTTGTTTAAAGTGTCACTGTTATTATTTTTTTTATTTATTTATTTTTTTGCAGAAATCAATATTCCAAGCGATTTTAAGAAACTTTGTAATTGGGTTTATTAGCCGAAAAATGCATTTTTATTATGAAAAAGCAGTTTGAAGCTCCCCCCCCTCTCTTCATTGTTCTCTTATGGAGAGGGGCGGGAGTGGAGGGAGATGAGGCACCAAAACAGGACAACAAAGTTAATTTACAGCTACATCACCGGCTATCTCCTCTGAAGTCAACACTTTACTCTGTGACCTCTGAATACCGGAGGTCACACAGGTGCCGCTGTGTAATCCTTTGTTCTCTGCTGGCAACTAATCTCCCTCCTCCCCTCTCCATAGATTAGAAAGGGCACGACTGATGTAAACAAGACAAGATTTCCTGATAATGAGCCGTGAATGAGAGAGAGAGAGGAGGGAGGGGACCTGGCGAAAGTCTTTTTGAATGCAGATAATGGCATATTTGCCTAATAAACCCAATTACAAAGTTTGTTAAAATCGCCTGTATTATTGATTTCTACAAAAACACAGGTGTGGGTGTTGATGAGGACAGGGCTGGAGATCAATCTGTCTTGATTAAGAATGACACCACTGGACACTTTAAAGGGGGCTGGTGCTTGGCATCATTGTTTCTCTTTTGTTAACTATAGTTATCTCTAAAGAAACACGTGCAGTCATCATTGCACTGCACAACAATAGCCTAACAGGGAAGAGTATCGCAGCTATAAAGATTGCACCTCAGTCAACAATCTATCGCATCATCAAGAACTTCAAGGAGAGAGGTTCCATTGTTGCCAAAAAGGCTCCAGGGGCCCAAGAAAGACCAGCAAGCGCCAGGACAGTCTCTTAAAAGTGTTTCAGCTGCGGGATGGGGCTACCAGCAGTGCAGAGCTTGCTCAGGAATGGCAGCAGGCAGGTGTGAGGGCATCTGCACTGTGCACTGTGAAACTGCGGAGACTCTTGGAGCAAGGCCTGGTCTCATGGAGGGCAGCAAAGAAGCCACTTCTCTCCAGAAAAAACATCAGGGACAGACTGATATTCTGCAAAAGGTACAGGGAGTGGACTGCTGAGGACTGGGGGAAAGGTCCAGGGAGCAGACTACTGAGGACTGGGGGAAAGGTCCAGGGAGTGGACTGCTGAGGACTGGGGGAAAGGTCCAGGGAGCGGACTGCTGAGGACTGGGGGAAAGGTACAGGGAGTGGACTGCTGAGGACTGGGGGAAAGGTACAGGGAGCGGACTACTGAGGACTGGGGGAAAGGTACAGGAAGTGGACTGCTGAGGACTGGGGGAAAGTCATTTTCTCTGATGAATCCCCTTTCCGATTGTTTGGGACATCTGGAAAACAGCTTATTCTAAGAAGACGAGGTGAGCGCTACCACCAGTCTTGTCTCATGCCAACTGTAACCGGCATCCTGAGACCATTCATGTGTGGGGTTGCTTCTCAGCCAAGGGAATCGTCTCTCTCACAGTCTTGCCTAAAAACACGGCCATGAATAAAGAATGCGACCAGAATGTCCTGCAAGAACAACTTCTCCCAACCGTCCAAGAGCAGTTTGGCCACCAACAATGCCTTTTCCAGCATGATGGAGCACCCTGCCATAAAGCAAAAGGTGATAACTAAATGGCTCAGGGAACAAAACAGAGATTTTGGGTCCATGGCCTGGAAACTCCCCACATCTTAATCCCATTGTTAACTTGTGGTCAATCAAGAGACGGGTGGACAAAAAAAACCAACAAATTATGAGAAAATGCAAGCACTGATTGTGCAAGAATGGACGGCTATCAGTCAGGATTTGGTCCAGAAGTTGATTGAGAGCAGCCGGGGAGAATTGCAGAGGTGCTGAGAAAGAAGCCGCAACACTGCAAATATTGACTTGCTGCAGTAACTCATCTATCTGTCAGTATAAGCTTCTGTTACTCATAATATGATTGCAATTATATTTCTGTATGTGATAAAAACATCTGACAAACACACAGAAACCAGAGGGCAGAGGATCATGTGAAAATATAAGATTTGTGTCACTCAAAACTTTTGGCCATGACTGTACACACTGTCCACAGCTCTCCTGGGTGATGTTAACCCAGCACCCTGTGGTGTTGTTCTCCCTCAGCAGCAGGCTCTGTTTCAACACACCCAGGCCCATGGCTTGTTTCTGCACTCATCAGTACGCCCACGTCCTTGTCCCTTTACACTAATTTTTTCCATGTTTTCTATTAACAGATGACACATAGTATACAGGGTGCATACTCAGTCACCACCACTAGACTGTCACACTATAACACTGGTTAGACTGTAAAATACTGTATGGCAGATTTTTTTTCTAGTCCTATATAGATATTTGTAAAATATGGCTATTACTGACAATGACTTACTTCCTGCTATAGAGCCTTTCTTGTACAGTGCCTAGCTTGCTGTCTGTCATCTGGTTTACCTGATCCTTGGCTTCGTTCCTCTGACTCCCCTCTTGCTTTCTGATTTGGTATTTTGACGTCTGACTTTTACCGACCCGGCTAGCTGACCCTTCTTTTGTTGTGTATGGTTTGTTCTGTCCTTGTCTTGCGTGTGCACTTATTCAGTGTAGCCTGCAGTCTTCAGGTTGGGGCCGGCCTATTAAAGCAACTCTGTACCCACAATCTGACCCCCCCAAACCGCTTGCACCTTTGGATAGCTGCTTTTAGTTCAAGATCTGTCCTGGGGTCCGCTCGGCAGGTGATGCAGTTAAAACGTATTTTTTTTAATTTTTTTAACATCCACAAAAATGTGATCGACCACGTTTTTGTGTACATTCAAAAAAACGGGTGCTTTTTGATGTTTTATTTTTTATAATGGAAGTCAATGGAAAAGCAAATCAAAATGCATGCAAACAAATATATCCTTTTTTTCATCCAGATGAAAAAAAAAGGGACAGTTTTAATCCAGCCTAACTTGTGACAATGTAGTGGTAAAAAGCGGTATAAAAGGATAGCACAAACAAGGACACACTGAGCTCTCAGAGAAAGATTTATCTTCCTTTATTAGTTAATCATCACTTTAAAAAAAAATCATATGATATGAATACCCTAAACAGGATAGAAAGGCTTCAACTTGTATGTATGTGTATCAATGACAAACCAGGCACCAATCTAATCTCTCCCAATGCAATGATCTTGGCCAATAAGGACAAATGATTCAGACCTAACAGAACAATCTTCAGGTCATGAATATAATTGAAACCAAGTATTAATAGAAATAAAAACTACATTGGGCCAGATTGACTTAACAATGCAAGACAAGCTGTCCAGGCTGCCCGTAGTTTGTGTCTCTGATGTTTTAGTGAATCTAGGCCTTTATGTTAACAAAGTTCTCCAGGTTTACAAAAACATGGCTGCTTTCTTCCAGAAACGGCACCTTACATGTCCTCCGTTTGTGTGTGAAGCCAAGTTCCATTGAAGTAAATGCAGCTGAACTGCAATACCACACACAACCTGGAGACAGGGGTGGCGCTGTTTTTGCAAGAAATTAGCTGCGCTCTCTCTAATCCTAGGTAACCACTTCCAAGAGATAGTACTAGATGCTGCAGTCTATAATAATGCACAGTGCACATAACAGTTGGCAAGATCCTATGGTTTGGGGGTGAGGCAGGTATTCAAGGATGGAGACGTGCTGGTCATTTTTGTTCATTCACTTCTTTTTTTGACATTCTAGAGAAAAAAAAAAAAAAAAAAGATTAAAAAAAGGCACAAGTTAATTTCCAAAATAAGATTTCAAGAATGTTTTAAGGCTAGGTTTTCACAGTGGCTTTTTTTTTTTTTTATAATGGCGGCCGTAAATAACGTCCATTACTAATAATCACGATCATTATCAAAAAAGTTATTTTTTTTCAACTAAAAAGACATTGTGGGAACACGGCCTAAAAGTCATAGGTGTAAAAAGAACAAAATGTTTGCGTGGTCTTATAGGCTCCTTATGTACTATGTTTTGAGTGTAACTATCATCTTTGGCGCGTGGCAGGATACACTTTCAAAACCGAAATTGTTCTGGTAGCGACATAGTATACAACGCAATCAATAGCGCTGCCGGAACAATTCCATCTCCGCTGCGCAGGATACACTCTCAGAATTCTGACAGTATATCCCGCCGCCCACCATAAATGAAAGTTACACTTTAAATCTATACAATGAATGTCGGAAAAACAAGTTTATTGTATACTTATCTGATTATTTTACAAAGTAATTTTTATTTCCCATTAAATGACTCATCAAGAATATCATCATCTATTTGCTGCAAACCACAACTTTACTCTTGTTTGCCATATTCAGACATTGGACATTTGCAGCAAATCATACAGATTTTGAGCTAAAGCACGGAGTGCTTCCATAAGACATACAGGAAGAGACAAGCTGCTTTAGGGTACAAACACACACACCGTATACGCAGCGTATTTTCTGCTGTGATACGCCGCAGATTACATCTAAATAACTGAACACAGCATCAAATCTGCTGCGTATACGGTGTGTGTGTTTGTACCCTTACACTAAGACTGAACTTGTTGCCCATTTTTTATATTATTTTTTATAGCGCCCCCTAAATGCAGAGCGCTCTACATGTGATAGGGGGCTTATAAACAGAATATAACAAGAAAACTACATGGAAAACGTAAATGACAGACCATACTGGTACATACAGTAAACAAATCACTGATCTCAGGGAGACCGGCCAAAGACGACAATTGTACTGAGCGCTTTAGTCAAATTCCCAGGTGCTTGGCCCCCTGGGAAATACAATATGCAAAAAGAGTCAGTGGAGCCTCATTTAAGAGGTTTGAAACCCGGGACTAGCCAGATATCCCTCCAGGGAAGAACCCAGCCAAGGAATGTCTCCTGGAAGGAACCACCACAACCATTCTACTCCATTCCCCACCTTCCCTGGAGGGATATCTGGTTGGTCCCATGTTTCGAACCTCTAAAATGAGGCTCCAAGGACTCTTTTTGCAGACTGGTACATAGGGAGGGAGGACCCTGCCCGCGAGAGCTAGCAACCAGAAAAGTTTCCCAGGACTGGATCCAGCTTTTCCCAGCACCCGGGGAGGAGCGGCACTGACCTCATAACCCCTGATGATAGCAATTTTAAATGAAGAGATTGCTGGTATAGTGCACATTATACAAATGCTTCACATGTGCTCAAGGAGACCGACTATATCCACTCGTCTCATGCAGCTTACGGTACGTCTCACAGTGTCCGAGTCTCAACATCAAAACAACACATGTGAGTATAGAAACTGAAACGTTGTGGCAGGGGAAGGACCGCCAGCCTATGCACCTCCAGTAGTTGTTACACACCGCTAGGAAACTGCATTATTGCCAAGAAATAAGTCTACAGTGAAGACGACTGAAAGTGAGTGATGTCTCAATTCCTTTACTCATATGTATTGTTTTGTTGTTATAGTTCCTACACTGACACTGGCCTCTCTTGGGCCGACATTAAGGGTAAATTCACACGGGTGGATCCGCCAGGAGTCTCACGCACGAAATCCGAAGCTAATCCGCAATACACGTATTAATAATAATAATAATAAGAATAATACGTGTATTGCGAATTAGCTGTGGATTTCGTGGGTGAGACTCCTGGTGGATCCACCCGTGTGAATTTACCCTTGGCCTACAAACTGGGCATTAGGGATCCAATTAAGGCCTTATTACACCAAGCGACCACCATCTGTATTTGGCCGAATATTGCCCATCACGGCCGATAATCATAGATGGCGAACACCTGACATGCACATGCAGCAGACCACCACTATCTCTTATGGGCTTCCCGGACAATCCTAGCACGGAAAATTTAGAAAAACTTTTAGTAGCACTTTCTTATATCAGAGCCATGTTACGCTCCAACATACCATGGCACAAGTTACACAGTCATTTTTACACATAGCACTCTTCACTTTAAACATGTGGCAACAGTACCGCTTATAGATGGCCCCCCCTCTATGTAGCCCGCTTATGTGTAGTTCCCCTTCTGAATGGGCGCTTACAGGTAGGCACTCGGTAGGTAGTATTCCCATGTAACTAATACCCACAGCCCCACCACCCTGTTAGTCACCCCCCTCTGGTATGTAGTATCACAATGTTATAGGCATCGCATTGAAAGAGGGTGTTCAGGCGTTGGACAGCACTGACTCTGAAGGTCTTGGGGATGGGGCTGGGGGTGTTTGGAAATTCTGCATCAGGAAAGTGGCTCCTATAGACTTCTATGAGGGTGTCCATGCCAGACGAAAAAAGGACAGGATCTAAAAAAAAAAAAAAAATCCTGAAGGCTGACCATCACCCCTAGTGGATAGGATACAGGATAGGAAATCCAGACAGATTCCACTACTGACACAGCAGACAGGTAACTTTTCTGGTAAATACTAAAACAAAACTTACTTGTACTTGATCAGTCGAGAGCCTTGAACCAGCTGTGCAAATTCGTTGGTAAAGTGGCATGCAAACAGTAGCCAGTTTCTAGGCTGCACTTTGTAAGCAAAGCGCATGAACAACAATGAGTAGCAAGTGAGAGCTGAAAAAAAAAAAAAATTAGAAGCAAGTAACATTATGGTACAAAACATTCTTCCTTTATTTAAAATGTTGATGGATCCAAACCAGCATGGCTTTACTGAGGGCCGATCATGTCAGACTAATCTCATTGATTTCTTTGATTATGCCACAAAAGTGCTGGATGAAGGTGGTGCTGTGGATATTGCCTATCTGGACTTCAGCAAAGCCGCAGATACAGTTCCCCATAAAGAGCTGATAGAGAAGTTGGAGAAGATTGGACTTAATCCCTGGATAGTTCAGTGGATTTGTGGTTGGCTGAAGGATAGATATCAGAGGGGTGATGGTAATGGTGAATATTCTGAGCAGAGACTGGTTACACATGGTGGCCACAAGGGTCTGTTCTGGGTCCTATTCTTTTTAATATGTTTGTAAGTGACATAGGAGAAGGGTTGGTAGGTAAGGACAGTGATATAGGAGGAGGGTTGGTGGGTAAGGATAGTGACATATGAGAAGGGTTGGTGGGTAAGGATAGTGACATAGGAGGAGGGTTGGTAGGTAAGGATAGTGACATAGGAGAAGGGTTGGTAGGTAAGGATAGGGACATAGGAGAAGGATTGGTAGGTAAGGATAGTGACATAGGAGGAGGGTTGGTAGGTAAGGATAGTGACATAGGAGAAGGGTTGGTAGGTAAGGATAGTGACATAGGAGAAGGGTTGGTAGGTAAGGATAGTGACATAGGAGAAGGGTTGGTAGGTAAGGATAGTGATATAGGAGGAGGGTTGGTGGGTAAGGATAGTGACATAGGAGAAGGGTTGGTAGGTAAGGATAGTGACATAGGAGAAGGGTTGGTGGGTAAGTATAGTGATATAGGAGAAGGGTTGGTGGGTAAGGATAGTGATATAGGAGAAGGGTTGGTGGGTAAGGATAGTGATATAGGAGAAGGGTTGGTGGGTAAGGATAGTGATATAGGAGAAGGGTTGGTGGGTAAGGATAGTGACATAGGAGAAGGGTTGGTGGGTAAGGATAGTGACATAGGAGAAGGGTTGGTGGGTAAGTATAGTGATATAGGAGAAGGGTTGGTAGGTAAGGTTTATCTGTTGCTGATGACACAAAAGTGTGCAATAGGGTGGATATTCCTGGAGGTGTCAGTAATATGGAAAATGATTTAGCTTTGCTAGATAAGTGTCCAAACAGGGGAAATTGAAGTTCTTCGTTTCCAAATGTAAAATAATGCACTTGGGGAGGAGGAATCCTCTATCAGAGTATCACATCGGCAGTACTGTGTTGGAAAAGACTTCAGAAGAAAGGGATTTAGGGGCAGTGATATCAGACAGCCTTAAAATGAGTCACCAGAGCAACCAGGCGGTGGGGAAAGCAAATCGTATGCTGGGGTGTATATATATATATAGGTATGCTGGGGTGTATATATATATATATATATATATATATATATATATATATATATATATATATATATATATATATATATCTATGCTGGGGTGTGTATGTGTATATATATATATATATATATATATATATATATATATATATAGGTATGCTGGGGTGTGTATATATATATATATATATATATATATATATATATATATATATATATATATATATATATATATATATAATGGTATGCTGGGGTGTATAGCTAGAGGTATAACCAGTAGGAAGAGGGAGATTGTGATCCCGCTGTATAGAGCTCTGGTGACATCACATCTGGAATACTGTGTCCAGTTCTGGAGACCTCATCTAAAAAAGGAGATTGATAAAATAGAACGGGTCCAAAGACGGCTACAAAAGTGGTGGAGGGTGTGAGGCATAAACCATAGCAGGAAAGACTTAAAGATTTGAATCTGTATAGTCTGGAGGAAAGAAGGGAAAAGGGGAGACATGATGGAAACCTTTAAGTATGTTACAGGGGGAAGAAGGGAAAGGAGGGATATGATGGAAACCTTTATATATGTTACAGGGGGAAGAAGGGAAAGGAGGGATATGATGGAAACCTTTAAGTATGTTAAAGGACTAAATAAGGTTCAGGAGGGAAATGTTTTTAGTAAAAAACTGAGCTCAAGAGCAAGAGGAGACAGTGAAAGGTTAGTTGGGGGAAAGATCAGAAGCAATGTGAGAAAATATTATTTTACTGAAAGAGTAGTAGATACCTGGAACAAACTTCCAGCAGAGGTGGTTGGTAAATCTACAATAACATAATTTAAACACGCCTGTGATAGACATAGATCTATCCTAAGATAATAAGAAAGAAAATACTAAAAGGGCGACTAGATGGACCCAGTGGTCTTTTTCTGCCGACAATCTTCTATGTTTCTATGCATCCTCCCTTCTCTTCTGCAGCCTGCATGTCGTCACACATAGCGCAGGCCGCTCCCGAATGACCAATGTAAGATGAATATATGATACCTTGAGGCCATAACATTATGGAAAACTAATACACCTTACATTGCCTTCAGGTTACAGTATGTTAAAAATGGTCTTTCCAGGATAATTTTAAAGGATAACTTCAACGATTTAAAAAAAAAAAAAAAAAAAAAAAACCACACTCAGAAATATATGTATACTATTCTCACTCCTGAGTCCGTCTTTGTGCAAAATTCCCGCCATTCGCAGACAGCTCTGGTCGGCGTCTTCTCTACCTCCTGGTTCTTTGGTTCGGAGCTGGGCTGAGAGTCACCTGACGGTGTAGAAGAGGGGGGCCTCTCTCACTAAGGGGTGCTAGTCGGGCCAGCCTCCCTCTACTGGTGACTACATCGACACAGGATGGCGCCAGCAGAAGATCCCAAGATCGACAGGAATGAGGTAGGTAGGACTTTATTACAGTTCAGGGAGGAAATGGAAACGTAGGGAAAGGGGGCAGAACATTCTATAACTTTGTAATTTGCTCCAACTACAGTAAAAACATTTGCACCGGAGCTGTCCTTTAAAGGGGTGCTCCGGGCAAAATGTATTTTTTAAATATGTTATTACAGAAGGAAAGTTAGACAAATCCCTAATATATACTAATTATGAGAAATACACATATAGTGATTATATATATAAAAAAAAATCGTGATGTCACATCTTAAGTGTATGTACCAGCAGGGGGCGCACTATATGTAGAAGAACAGAATTAGAATAGACGTCCCCAAACACTAATGACCACAGTTCTACTGCGGTTTACAGCTGTGCTTTGTTGGTATGATGGTGCTGTGCCTGCATCTGTGTTAGGCTGTTTGCTTTAGGTGATAAAATGGCACCTCAGCGCAAGAGAAAGAGAGAGACCTGGAAGAACACCCAGCAGCGGCGTCCCTGCACGGAGATGTGCCGCTGTGGGGAAGCAGAGAAAGGAGCCAGCATGGGGCTGATCGCTGAGGTGCCATTTTATCACCTTAAACTAACAGCCTAACACAGATACAGGCACAGCACCATAATAACAGCAAAGCACAGCTGTATACCGCAGTGAAACCATGGTCACTAGTATTTTGGGACATCTAATTGTATTCTTCTACATATAGTGCGCCCCCTGCTGGACCCTGCCGGTACATACACTTGAGCCTGCCTGATCTACTAAATTGAGGGAAATATATATATCTCACTATATGTGCATTTCCCATAATTAGTGTATATTAGGGATTTCTCTTACTTTCCTTACATAATAACATATTAAAAAAAAATACATTTTGTTTGGAGTTCTCCTTTAACTTGAGACCAGATTTAACATACAATGCTACTACAGACAGTCCAAGTCTGCAGCATATGTCCGAATGGCTTTTTCTAGTAAAAGAGATGAGCGAACTTAAAAGGGGTCCTCCAGGCAAAATTTATTTTTTTAAAATATTTTATTACATATGGAAAGTTAGACAGTCGGTGCTATACAAAATAAATGCATTATTAATAATAATAATAATAATAATAATAACAATAATAATAATAATAATAATAATAATAATATGTGTGAATTATAATGTGAATTACAGCTGACAGATTCCCTTTAATTCAATATGGTGGTGTTGGTGGTCTCTATACAGGAGCCACCCCTTTGCTAGATCCTTCCCTGGAGGGATATCTGGCTTGTCCTGTGTTTTGAGACCCATTACTGAGGCTCTGTGGACTCTTTTTTTGCATATTCAAGATTCCCTTTAAGTCTGAAAAGATGGATAAAGCCCTAGGACGCCTACGGCGTTTTTTCTTGGACTTTCTTTGGCTGAACTTTTAAAGGGGTACTCCGGGCAAAATATATTTAATATTTTATTACATATGGAAAGTTAGACAAATCACTAATAAACACTATTTATGGGAAATGCACATAAAAGTGCTATTTCCCTCAATTTAGTAGATCAGACAGGCTCAATTTCTCTAAAAAAAAATGTGATGTCACGTCTCAAGTGTATGTTTTCTGGCAGGTTCCAGCAGGGGGCGCATGTAGAAGTATAAACTAAGAATAGACGTCAATGTAGAAGAAGTGTAGTGCTCTCTCCCTCCGTCCATCCCTCCCTTCCTGTGCTGGCAATGTCCCCCCTTTTCTCCCTCCATCCCATCTGTCTGCCTGTCTCGCTCCCAGCCATGCCGCCCGTTCCCGTGCAGGGGGTGAGCGCTCCTTACCCGCCACTCACTCTGCTGCACCTCTTTCCAAGAAGCTGCCCGTGCTCTCCCATCCTCTATGAGCCCCTGCGGCTCTGTACCCCGCTGCCCGGTCCCACGCAGGAGTGCTCATCCCGCCACCCAATCCCTTTGGGGTGAGCGCTCCTGCGCCTCCTCCCGTCCTCTGTGTGCCCCAGCGATCCCCGCTGCAACTCAGCGCTCACCCCGCTTCTTGGTCCTGTTCGGGGTGAGCACTTCTGCACCTCCTCTTGTCCTCTCTGTTCTCCTCCTCCTCATGTCATTCTGAGCCCGTGCAGCCCCGTGCCCCGCTGTGCCTCAGCGCTCATCCCGCCGCTCGGTCCCGTGCAGGAGCGCTCACCTTGATGGGACCGAGTGGCGGGATGAGCGCTAAGGCACAGCGGGGTAGAATGACAGGAGGAGAACAGAGGGGACAAGAGGAGGTGCAGGAGCGCTCACCCCGAACAGGACCCCAACGGGAACGGGCAGCTTCTTGGAAGGAGGTGCAGCAGGGCGAGTGGCAGATAAGGAGTGCTCACTCCCCTGCACAGGAACGGGTGGCATGGCTGGGAGGGAGACAGGCAGAGAGATGGGAGGGAGGATGGACAGACGTTGCAAGCACAGGAAGGAACGGACGGACGGAGGGAGAGAGCACTGCATTTCTACATAGTCGTCTATTCTTAGTTTATACTTCTACATGCACCCCCTGCTGGAACCTGCCGGAAAACATACACTTGAGACGTGACGTCACGTTTTTTTTTAGAGTCCACAGAGCCTCAGTAACTAGTGAAAACACAGGACTAGCCAGATATCCCTCCAGGGAAGGATCTAGCAAAGGGGTGGCTCCTGTATAGAGACCACCAACACCACCATACTGAATTAACCTCTTAAGGACATAGGACGTACCGGTACGTCCTATGTCCTCATTAGCGCTTCAAAGCGGGGCCGCGCGGCGGCCCCGCTTTGAAGTGCCGCGATCCCGGGTGCCGCGTGTAGCCCGGGACCGCCGCTATTAGCGGGCACGGTCCGATCGCCGTGCCCGCTAATTAGCTAATCGGAGGCAGCTGTCAAAGTTGACAGCTGCCTCCGATTACCGGAGGCAACCTTTCCCTGGTGTCTAGTGGGGGAGATCGCTCCTCCGGGACCTTGTCCCGGAGGAGCGATCTCCGTTACTGATGCCGGCCGGGGACGCGTCCAAGATGGCGCCGTCCTCGGCTCGGCACTCGTTTGTTTCCGGCTGCAGCAGCCGAAAGCAAACGAGTGCCGATCTCATGGATCTCTGCAGCATATCTATGCTGCAGAGATCTCTATGAGAGATCAAAGTGTATATACTAGAAGTCCCCCAGGGGGGCTTCTAGTATATGTGTAAAAAAAAAAAAAAACGTGTTGTTAATAGTAAAAATCCCCCTCCCCGAATAAAAGTCTGAATCACCCCCCTTTCCCCAGGTTTTAAATAAAAGTAAACAAATAAATAAATAAATAAACATGTTTGCTATCGCCGCGTGCGTAATCGCCCGAACTATTAATTAATCACATTCCTGATCTCGTACGGTAAACGGCGTCAGCGCAAAAAAATCCCAAAGTGCAAAATTGCGCATTTTTGGTCGCATCAAATCCAGAAAAAATGTAATAAAAAGCGATCAAAAAGTCGTATATGCACAATCAAGGTACCGATAGAAAGATCACATCATGGCGCAAAAAATGACACCTCGCACAGCCCCATAGACCAAAGGATAAAAGCGCTATAAGCCGGGAATGGAGCGATTTTAAGGAATGTATATTGGTTAACAACGGTTTGAATTTTTTACAGGCCATCAGATACAATATAAGTTATACATGTTACATATCGTTTTAATCGTAACGACTTGAGGAACATGCATAACAAGTCAGTTTTACCCCAGGGCGAATGGCGTAAAAACACATTTCCCCCAAATAAAAGAAATGCGTTTTTTTTTTCAATTTCACCACACTTTGAATTTTTTTCTGGTTTCGCAGTGTACTTTATGCAAAAATTCAGCCTGTAATTGCAAAGTACAATTAGTGACGCAAAAAATAAGGGGTCATGTGGGTTTCTAGGTGGAAAAATGCAAGTGCTATGACCTTTTAAACACAAGGAGGAAAAACCGAAAACGTAAAAACGAAAATGGGCCATGTCCTTAAAGGGTTAAAGGGAATCTGTCAGCTGTAATTCACACTTAATAATAATAATGCATTACACCTCCTGTTCAGCTCATTACGAGGCTTAGCTGCTCATTTGGACGCTAGGTTCATTGTATTTTTCCGGGATCCTGTGTGAGCTGAATAGGATGAATCCAACATTCCAGTGGGAAAAAGAATTCCAATTTATTTGCTCGTCATAAAATTATCAGCGTGTACAGAACGAGAACTGACCCCCAGGCAAACAACAGTGTGTGTTGTGCACCCTTAGTCATGGCTATCCAGGGCAAAGTTTAAATAGTTCAGCTAGTAAGACAGGTTTTACCGGGTGCATGACGACCATTACAATGTTAGTGAAAAGTGATAAGAAACTGACCGTCCCAGAAGATCTTGTTCTTTTATTCTAATCTGTTTCAATTTTCTAAATAATATTTTTTTAATTTCACTTTTTGTACACTGTTATGGGGCGGCCATCTTGCCTGGGCCGTTCTTAACAGCATTTAGTGACATGCTTTACAACAAGACTCATGGACATAGACGACAATAGACAGAGTCTGTCCCCTTGAGATGAATTACTGACATTAGTAGTGAGACATAACTGAGCGCTCTGTGACCTGTGAAGAAGAGGTAATTCCACAGGGGGCTGCTATTGTGGAACCTCCGGTCTATATGACCTGCATAATGGAAACAGCTAGATATATGTACCAATCCAAAACTGATGGGCAAACAGGTAAACACACACCTCTATGTCCCTAATCACACTAAATAAAGTGCATAAAGGTAATCCGGAGGCAAGAAAAAGAAAAAGCGCTTACCAAATGTCATCCGGCCACTAATGATCTCTGGTGACTTCTTCATGTCATTTATAGCAGCAATGGGGAGTCCCCAGTTAGCAACTGGTCCCCAGAAGTGCTGTAGGGATCGACATCAATAGATTAACATACACAATACACAAACATTACAGCCGAGAATACATTTACTATCCCGCTGCTATTAAGCAAGAATAAACTTAACACAACCGAAGGCCGCATTCACACGTTGCGTAAATATTGTTCCTGAATGGACTATGCTCTACAGGCCGGAACGCAGAACTCCCGGCATCATTCATTCTGAAACTGTACTGACACGGTTGTCACGGCGGGGGGGGGGGGGGGGTTAGCGGGGGCAAGGCCGGGTGATATGGGGGGGGGGGGGCCAGGCCGGGTGATATGGGGGGGGGGGCCAGGCCGGGTGATATGGGGGGGGGGGCCAGGTGATATGGGGGGAAGCCGGGTGATATGGGGGGGAGGCCAGGTGATATGGGGGGGAGGCCGGGTGATATGGGGGGAAGCCGGGTGATATGGGGGGAAGCCGGGTGATATGGGGGGGGGGGGGCCAGGCCGGTGATATGGGGGGGGGGGGGCCAGGCCGGTGATATGGGGGGGGGGGCCAGGCCGGGTGATATGGGGGGGGGGGGGGGCCGGGTGATATGGGGGGGGGGCAGGCCGGGTGATAAGGGGGGGGGGGGGGGGGGGGGGACAGGCTGGGTGATACGGGGGCCCCAAACACAACAACAACTTTATAAAGAGCGGTTATCAGTTCCATTGGTTCCAAAGAGCAATAAATAGCAGCCAACAGGTTTCCTTACCGTGCTGTGGGTTTAGCGGCAGCGACATCAGACACAGCAGGAAAAAAGAAACAAAAAAGACAAAATGAGCAAATACAGAAAAGATAAAAACAAGGACACTTTGTGGACTGTAAACAACCGAGGGGATTGTTCTTATATGATGGGGTCGGCTGCTTTAGGGTGAGATCACACACAGCGGATGTCACACTGCGAGTTCTGCAGCAAAATTATGTGGAAACCACAGAACTGTCAGCAGACAAAACAATAAATGCCCGTTCTATGTCGCCCGCCCTTCTGTTGTTTCCATTTTAGCTGTTAGGATGGAGATACAGTATGTATATACCAGGTACCTACTGGAGCTCCAACCACCTGATACTATCTCTGTAAGTTATATTTTTAAACTTCGACATATTTCCCTTTATTCCTCTATACAGATTTAAATACTTAAGGGGTACTCCAGGGATTTTTTTTAAAACGAACTGGTTTCATAAAGTTGTAGAGACTCTGTCAGTAGGGTTCTTCTGTCCTGCCAAAAGTTATAAACTAGTGACAGGATGAGGGATCACTTACATTGTTCTGTGCAGCTGATCCAGAGATCTCCTCCTGAATAACATGCACAATAAGAAGTCATCTCCATTATGTGCATGAGCCCAGTAGTCCTGGATATTCATGAGAAGCAGAAAACTTTGCCCTCCTGCTGCTAATTGGCAGTCATCTATTCATGCTGTGTATAGGGAGTCAGCTGTCAATCAGCAGCTGGAGGGCGGGGGGAGGGGTGCGGCAAGAATCCTATTCTCCTGCATATTAGGAGAACGGCTGAGCAGAATGATGTAAGTAATACACCGATCTGTTTAGCATTTGTCACTAGTTTATGCTGCCCTCATTTAAGGTGGAATAACCCTAGTGACAGATTCCCTTTAAATAGATTTGTAATTTACTTATTTAAAAAAAAAAAAATCTCCAGCTTTCCAGCACTTATCAGCTGCTGTATGTCCTGCAGGAAGTGGTGTATTCTCTCCAGTCTGACACAGTGCTCTCTGCTGCCACCTCTGTCCATGTCAGGAACTGTCCAGAGCAGCAGAGGTTTTCTATGGGGATTTGCTGCTGCTCTGGACAGTTCCTGACATGGACAGAGGTGGCAGCAGAGAGCACTGTGTCACATATACCACTTCCTGCAGGACATACAGCAGCTGATAAGTACTGGAAGACTGGAGAGAATAAACCACTTCCTGCAGGACATACAGCAGCTGATAAGTACTCGAAGACTGAAGTAAATTACAGATCTTTATAACTTTCTAATATCAGTTGACTTGAAAGAAAAATATTTTCGCCGGAGCGCCACCATTCACATGTACCACATCTGCTGCTGATAGCTGCCCATTCACTTCAATGGGATGACAGCTGCAGCAGGACTGTATGTTACAGTCAGCGCCCTTATACTGTACCGGTCCCGCTTACTATGGGGGCCCCCAGCACTGGGGGGGGGGGGGGGGGGGGGGGGGGGGTATCACACTGATTGGCTGAGCCCCGGGAGTATCTCATCCCATTGAAGTGAATGGGCAGGTATCTCGCATGGTAAAATGGGCGGTGGAGACAGTAGGTGTGAATGGAGCCTTATGTGCACTGCTTGTATCTATGGCGACCCCCGAGGAGCGGTCACCTGTTACTATTGGACACAACCACTGACCCCGCTGTGTATATATATATATATATATATATATATATATATATACTTCCCACCGGTCACCGTATAATGTGCGGGGAGATTACACGGTCTGTGGTTACAGAGGAGGATGAGGGGCCCGGGAACCTGTATACATATAGCGCTCCATAGCCGGAGATAGAGCCATTGCCGTGCCCTCCGCCGCCTGCCCCCGGTGACATTGCCGTGCCCTCCGCCGCCTGCCCCCGGTGACATTGCCGTGCCCTCCGCCGCCTGCCCCCGGTGACATTGCCGTGCCCTCCGCCGCCTGCCCCCGGTGACATTGCCGTGCCCTCCGCCGCCTGCCCCCGGTGACATTCACCTCATGAGGTAGTCGCGGAAGTCTTTGCTCCTGACATATTCCACCGCCTTGCGCGCCGCCACTCCTGCCATGATGACCGGGGATCAGACACTGACACTTCAGCCCGGCACCGACAACAAAGCGCGTAGCCGCACGGGAGCGCGCCTGACCTCACGTGAACTGACGCTTACAACGTTACCAGGAACGCTGGGAGGGATGCGCGCCCGCCGCCGCCATGTTGGATTCTGGCAATCCCGATACTCCTGGCCGTATAGACGGTAATTTCTGGTCGCGGTTTGTAATGTACAAATGGGCGCAGAGAAGCGTCAGTCACATCAGAGCCGGGGGTGAGATCTGTCTGCGGCCGCAGGAGTCGGTGACCGGGGCGGCACGGGGGCGCGCACGGCTGTCCTTGGCGCGCGCACGCTCTCTCTAGAGGACAACGGTTTAGGGGCTCGTCTTCATGCCGTTTTCTAATTGGTTGATTCCTCCTTTTCTTTTTCTAAAGTGTCACCCTGTCAGCTCCACCCCTAAAGTGTCACCCTGTCAGCTCCACCCTTAAAGTGTAACTCTGTCAGCTCCACCCTTAAAGTGTCACCCTGTCAGCTCCACCCTTAAAGTGTCACTCTGTCAGCTCCACCCTTAAAGTGTCACTCTGTCAGCTCCACCCTTAAAGTGTAACCTTGTCAGCTCCACCCTTAAAGTGTAACCTTGTCAGCTCCACCCTTAAAGTGTCACTCTGTCAGCTCCACCCTTAAAGTGTCACTCTGTCAGCTCCACCCTTAAAGTGTAACCTTGTCAGCTCCACCCTTAAAGTGTAACCTTGTCAGCTCCACCCTTAAAGTGTCACTCTGTCAGCTCCACCCTTAAAGTGTCACTCTGTCAGCTCCACCCTTAAAGTGTGACCCTGTCAGCTCCACCCTTAAAGTGTAACTCTGTCAGCTCCACCCTTAAAGTGTAACCTTGTCAGCTCCACCCTTAAAGTGTCACTCTGTCAGCTCCACCCTTAAAGTGTCACTCTGTCAGCTCCACCCTTAAAGTGTGACCCTGTCAGCTCCACCCTTAAAGTGCAACCTTGTCAGCTCCACCCTTTAAGTGTCACCCTGTCAGCTCCACCCTTGTATAATATAAAAGTTATACAAGTTACATATCTTTGTAATCGTACCGACTGGACGAACATGGATAACAAGTCAGTTGTTCCCCAGGGCGAACGACGTAAACAAAAAAAACCCAATTTTACCGCACATGTAATTTTTTCTGGTTTCGCAGCATATTTTATGCAAAAATTCCGCCCGTCATTGCAAAGTACAATTAGTGACGCAAAAAATAAGGATAAGGGCTGATGTGGGTCTCTAGGTGGAAAAATGCAAGTGCTATGTATGTATGTATGTATGTACGGCCTTATATACATAGAGAGGAAAAAAGGAAAACGCAAAAAGGAGAATTAGGCCGGGAGGGAAGGGGTTAAGCATCACTGCTGTTTTTTTTTACATTTTTGACGTGTCATAGAGACATGAGCAAAAAGAAAGGTCCAACAGCATCTAAAATAAATAATACGGGGGGTTATAATGGGGGCAAAATAAGCAAGGTCATCAGAGATATACAGAGAGTCACAGAGACATGTCATAGTGATATAGAGAGTCATAGAGACATGTCATAGTGATATAGAGAGTCACAGAGACATGTCATAGTGATATAGAGAGTCATAGAGACATGTCATAGTGATATAGAGAGTCACAGAGATATGTCATAGTGATATAGAGAGTCATAGAGACATGTCATAGAGATATACAGAGAGTCATATGCTGTACAAAGAGAGAAGGTGGGAGCTACTAAAAATCTCTAAATGGGATGCTGCTTGAGAAAGGCTGTAAATTTGCCGAAACGTTGCATTGGTGTGAATAAACTCCTCACCTTTTTTTTTTTTTTTTTGAGGTGCTGTCTCCTGCATATTTTTCCTTGGGAATTGTTACTTACCCCGGTCCGGTAAGCTGAGGCGTGCGCCTACTGCATATTTAATGCTCCACTAAGTCTGATCTTTGTATACCTGTGCTGCTGGACATTTTCCTTTTATGTCTCTATGCCTCTCTCTATGACACGTCTCTTTCTCTATGACATGTCTCTATGCCTCTCTCTCTATGACATGTCTCTATGACTCTCTCTCTATGACATGTCTCTATGCCTCTCTCTATGACATCTCTTTGACTCTCTCTCTCTATGACATGTCTCTATGACTCTCTCTCTATGACATGTCTCTATGACTCTCTCTCTATGACATGTCTCTATGCCTCTCTCTATGACATCTCTTTGACTCTCTCTCTCTATGACATGTCTCTTTGACTCTCTCTCTATGACATGTCTCTATGCCTGTCTCTATGACATGTCTCTATGACTCTCTCTCTATGACATGTCTCTATGCCTCTCTATGACATGTCTCTATGACTCTCTCTCTATGACATGTCTCTATGCCTCTCTCTATGACATGTCTCTATGACTCTCTCTATGACATGTCTCTATGCCTCTCTATGACATGTCTCTATGACTCTCTCTCTATGACATGTCTCTATGCCTCTCTATAACATGTCTCTATGACTCTCTCTATGTCTCTATGACTCTCCATGACATGTCTCTATGACTCTCTCTCTATGACATGTCTCTATGCCTCTCTATATGTCTCTATGAATCTCTATGATGCGGCCAGCTCACTCTCTGTTATATCTCCCTTGGGAAAGTCAGTGAAACGTCAGGGCAGGGGGTGGTTAATATTTAAGTGGGGACTCTGATAAATCATCATCCCCCATTGATTGCAGAGCGTTACCCCCTTATATTGCAGAGCGTTACCCCCTATATTGCAGAGCATTACCCCCCTATATTGCAGTGTTACCCCCCTATATTGCGGAGCGTTACCCCCTATATTGCAGAGCATTACCCCCCTATATTGCGGAGCATTACCCCCCTATATTGCAGAGCATTACCCCCCTATATTGCGGAGCGTTACCCCCTATATTGCAGAGCATTACCCCCCTATATTGCAGTGTTACCCCCCTATATTGCAGAGCATTACCCCCCTATATTGCAGAGCATTACTCCTTATATTAAAAAGCATTACCCCCTATATTGCAGAGCATTACCCGCCTATATTGCAGTGTTACCCCCCTATATTGCAGAGCATTACCCCCCTATATTGCAGAGCGTTACCCCCTTATATTGCAGAGCGTTACCCCCCATATTGCAGAGCATTACGTCCCTATATTGTGGAGCATTACCCCTTATATTGCAGAGCGTTACCCCCCTATATTGTGGAGCATTACCCCTTATATTGCAGAGCATTACCCCCCCATATTGCAGAGCATTACCCCCTCTATTGCAGAGCATTACCCCCCTATATTGTGGAGTATTACTCCTTATATTGCAGAGCGTTACCCCCCCATATTGCAGAGCATTACCCCCTCTATTGCAGAGCGTTACCCCCCTATATTGCAGAGCATTACCCCCTATATTGCAGAGCATTACCCCCCTATATTGCAGAGAGTTACCCCCCATATTGCAGAGCATTACCCCCCTATATTGCAGAGCATTACCCCCCTATATTGCAGAGCGTTACGCCCCTATAGAATGATGAACTGCTATCTCCGCTATGCGATGACTGCGGTTTCTGCCACTCAGTGTCACTCAGGATAGCTTCACACACACCGTATCGCAGTGAATTTTCTGCTGCAGATACGCAGCAGATTTGATGTAAATAACTGAACACAGCATGAAATCTGCTGCAGATCTGCTGCGCATCGGTCGTGTGTGTTAGCACCCTGAAGCTTTATCTACATTGAGGGAGGATACAGTGTGTATGAAGAATCAGTACAGAGGAGAATACAGTCCTACACTGACCCCTAGTGTCTGATTCTGAATATTACATGCTGAGAAGAGTAGCAGACACTGTGTGTATTAATAGACAGTATGTGATTCTCTTCTATTCTCTCACATAAAATCAATAAGATACATACCAACATTATTGATTAGTTAATACAGAGTCCCCAGTTTTAAATTTACATTGTTTTTACCTATTATTATATATTAATAAAAGTTAGTGGTCCCCATAGACTATTGGGAAGTTGTTGTGATGAACGTGTTTCATGCCGGGCGCCAAGATTCCTGCATTCTCAGAGCCCAATGCTCACTTCCCATTGAGTTGTATAGGGGGCAAAGGGGGTAGATTTTCCTGGCCCCCTTAAGGGATACCCATGAAACCTTTGTTGATAGTGATTGGTGGGTCTGTAACAAGCTTATTCTTAGATGTTTGTAATATTGTTTTTATGATATAGTCATGCTATGCATTGTATATCGGTTAATTGTTCTCAGGATGTCTCGTGTAGCCAGTTGTAGATTGGAATTGTCTGTAACCAATCAGGGAGCCTCTATGAAGTTTCCCGCACTTTGTGCATGTCAGCGAAGGTTACATCTACTATGCTGTATCCTCCTTACTGTGCATGTATTGGGTGTCTGGTTTATAGTCTATATTTATTGTATATACTGTATATGCTTAGTGTTTGGGGAATATCCTAGTGATGATTTGCGCAGGTCAGGATACTTGGCCGGACTGCGCAGGTTTGTATTGTTTATTCTTCTCTCTTCTGGTCCTATGGTCAGGTGCACGTTTTTAGCCTGAGCTTCCGAGGCAGCCGGAGTTCCACTTTGCACACATGTTTTTATACTTTGAATATTACAGCGATTCTGCGAGCTTTTTCTGCGAAGGTCAATGCTTTATTAGTTTATGCCTTTATTCCACTCTCAATATATATATTATTACTACTCAATGAGTTGGAGTGTGAGTTCTTTGCTGTGTGAATGTATTCCTTCAGGTCCCCATATTTACTGTATCCACATAGTTATTGACAATTCTACTATATTTTACAATTGTAGGAACTCTAGGGGCATTTTTCTCCTGACTAGTCAGTGTAATGTATTCCTGTAACTGCTTTACGTATCAGTAGCCTCGTATCCAATGCTACGTTTGTATTTATTGTTAAAGGGGCATTCCAGCGGAAATTTTTTTTTTTAAATTAACTGGCATCAGAAAGTTATATAGATTTGTAATTTACTTCTATAAAAATTTCCAGTCTTCCAGTACTTATCAGCTGCTGTATGTCCTGCAGGAAGTGGTGTATTCTCTCCAGTCTGACACAGTGCTCTCTGCTGCCACCTCTGTCCATATCAGGAACTGTGCAGAGCAGCAGCAAATCCCCATAGAAAACCTCTCCTGCTCTGGACAGTTCCTGACATGGACAGAGGTGGCAGCAGAGAGCACTGTGTCAGAATACATCACTTCCTGCAGGACATACAGCAGCTGATAAATACTGGAAGACTGGAGATTTTTAAATAGAATTAAATTACAAATCAATGTAACTTTCTGGTACCAGTTGATTTGATCAATCCATACTGTTCTCTAACTCTTCTAGGTAAATAGAGCGGCACCTAATTATGTTCTATCTCGATTCGGGACGTACTAGGGGAGATGTATAATAATGTATTCTGTTTTTTCATTTATTCAGGAGTTGTGTCGTTCTCGTGTGGCCCCCCAGGGTCCCTATGCTGTAAGTGGCGTATG
Source organism: Dendropsophus ebraccatus (assembly GCA_027789725.1). NCBI lineage: Eukaryota > Metazoa > Chordata > Amphibia > Anura > Hylidae > Dendropsophus > Dendropsophus ebraccatus. The sequence continues at coordinate 2,102,008 of JAQFWZ010000016.1, forward strand.
ATGTTCTCCTTTATCTATATTTGATCTTATGTATGAATGTTTGCTACTCTTTGTGGCTCTGTTTAATGAGCATCCTGTTCTCATTGATATGTTTTCTAACACCTGGCATCTGTTCATATTGATGTTTTTACCAAGGACGGTCATCCTCCATCGTTACTATGTGTAGTGATTTTCTTAAAGGGGAACGATCAGGAGGTGAGACAAACCTACCCTGTTCATATGTCCCTATGCCCAGGAGACGGTGAGGAGGATAGAATGTCTCTTATAGCGTGTCTCTTATAGTGTGTCTCTTATAGCGTGTCTCTTATAGCGTGTCTCTTATAGCGTGTCTCTTATAGCGTGTCTCTTATAGCGTGTCTCTTATAGCGTGTCTCTTATGGCGTGTCTCTTATGGCGTGTCTCTTATGGCGTGTCTCTTATGGCGTGTCTCTTATGGTGTGTCTCTTATAGTGTGTCTCTTATAGTGTGTCTCTTATAGTATGTCTCTTATAGTGTGTCTCTTATAGCGTGTCCCTTATAGTGTGTGTCTCTTATAGTGTGTCCCTTATAGTGTGTGTCTCTTATAGTGTGTCTCTTATAGTGTGTCTCTTATAGTATGTCTCTTATAGTGTGTCTCTTATAGTATGTCTCTTATAGCGTGTCTCTTATAGCGTGTCTCTTATAGCATGTCTCTTATAGTGTGTCTCTTATAGTGTGTGTCTCTTATAGTATGTCCCTTATAGTGTGTGTCTCTTATAGCGTGTCCCTTATAGTGTGTGTCTCTTATAGTATGTCCCTTATAGTGTGTGTCTCTTATAGTGTGTCTCTTATAGTGTGTCTCTTATAGTATGTCCCTTATAGTGTGTCTCTTATAGTGTGTCTCTTATAGTGTGTCTCTTATAGTGTGTGTCTCTTATAGTATGTCCCTTATAGTATGTCTCTTATAGTGTGTCTCTTATAGTGTGTCCCTTATAGTGTGTCTCTTATAGTGTGTCTCTTATAGCGTGTCTCTTATAGCGTGTCTCTTATAGCATGTCTCTTATAGTATGTCCCTTATAGTGTGTGTCTCTTATAGTATGTCCCTTATAGTGTGTGTCTCTTATAGTGTGTCTCTTATAGTGTGTCTCTTATAGTATGTCCCTTATAGTGTGTCTCTTATAGTATGTCTCTTGTGGCTGCTGTTGGATACTAAGGGGCCTGACAGGTAGGTTGTGGTTGCTGGCAGATACTAAGGAGCCTGACAGGTAGGTTGTGGTTGCTGCCGGATACTAAGGGGCCTGACAGGTAGGTTGTGGTTGCTGCCGGATACTAAGGGGCCTGACAGGTAGGTTGTGGTTGCTGCCGGATACTAAGGGGCCTGACAGGTAGGTTTGGGGCTGCTGCCGGATACCAAGGGGCCTCACAGGTTGCGGCCGTTTTGCTAAACATATGTTATCCGAGCTCTTCTTGTCATATGAATTCTCTTCAGATTAGGCGATGTCCCTCATGTCCTGCCATCATCCAATGGAAATAAAGTAAAACCTTTATGTAACGGCGGAAAATAAAACCAATAATCCCCAGTGAATATAAAGCAATGATAATTGTTCTTTTCAGCTGTACAAAAGTGGCGGGTTAGACGGATGGATGGGCATTATAAGGAAAGGAGATCCGGCTGCTCTTTGTTGGTTTCTTCTTCTCTGCTTCTCTCTTCTCGGTCAGTATTGTCCTTGTCTTGATTTATTTTGAAATATTCCAAGAAGTGAGAAGGCTCCGGCAGCCGCCGTCACAAACCCAATGGCGCTAATAGCTTTGTTGGCCTGAAGAAAAACACAGATGCATGAAAGAGTATGCGGTGATACGAGATGTAACGGGTAACAATGTAACTTCACATAATATACTGAGTAACATTCACATAGTATACTGAGTAATATACTGAGTAACATTCTGTAGTAATATACTTAGTAACATTCTGTAGTAATATACTGAGTAACATTCTGTAGTAATATACTGAGTAACATTCTGTAGTAATATACTGAGTAATATACTGAGTAACATTCTGTAGTAATATACTGAGTAACATTCTGTAGTAATATACTGAGTAACATTCTGTAGTAATATACTGAGTAACATTCTGTAGTAATATACTGAGTAACATTCTGTAGTAATATACTGAGTAACATTCTGTAGTAATATACTGAGTAACATTCTGTAGTAATATACTGAGTAACATTCTGTAGTAATATACTGAGTAATATACTGAGTAACATTCTGTAGTAATATACTGAGTAATATACTGAGTAACATTCTGTAGTAATATACTTAGTAACATTCTGTAGTAATATACTTATTAACATTCTGTAGTAATATACTGAGTAACATTCTGTAGTAATATACTGAGTAACATTCTGTAGTAATATACTGAGTAATATACTGAGTAACATTCTGTAGTAATATACTGAGTAACATTCTGTAGTAATATACTGAGTAACATTCTGTAGTAATATACTGAGTAACATTCTGTAGTAATATACTGAGTAACATTCTGTAGTAATATACTGAGTAACATTCTCTTCTTATAGCTCTGTGCCACCACTTATCCCACCGCTGCCCGGCTAATATGTCACCTCCCCGCGCTCCCACATGCTCCTCAGGCTCCCGGCTCCCTGACCTCCCGCCATCTTTCTGCTGCCCCACCACACCCACTGATTGGCTGAGCAGGACACCAGGGAGCCTGAGAAGCATGTGGGAGCGCGGGGAGGTGACATATTAGCCGGGCAGCGGTGGGATAAGTGGGAGGGGCTTTACATACTCGCAGCGGAATGAGAAATCTACTGTCAAGTTGGAAAGCCTTAGGAAATAACAGTACCAGGTATCACAGTGGATTTTGCTAAGAAGTTCCGCTCCGCATGAAATCCGCTGTGATCCGCTACGTGTGAAGCTCCCCTGAAAGGGATCTTCTCATCTCAAGTTATACTAGTAGGAAATGTTGAGTTAAACAATCTTGGTGATTAATTTTTGTTTTGTTCATTCAGCAAACTATCTATGTAAAACAGAGTGGTGGTCGGTAGCCTGGACGATGAGCTGTCACCAATGGAAGGGAAAGAGCAGCATATCAGGAGAAGAAGGCAAGATGTCTAAATGATTGTATTTGCTGAAATATTTAAAGGGGATCTCTCACTAGTTTTATTCCACATGAGGGCAGCATAAGCTAGTGACAGAAATGCTGATCAGATCGGTGTATTACTTCTATCATTCTGCTCAGCTGTTCTCCTAATATGCAGGAGAATAGGATTCTTGCCGTACCCCTCCCCCCGCCCTCCAGCTGCTGAGTGACAGGTGACTGCCTATACACAGCATGGATAGATGACTGCCAATCAGCAGCTGCTGGGTGGAGTTTTCAGCTTCTCATGAATATCCAGGACTACTGAGCTCATGCACATAATGGAGAGGACTACTTATTGTCCATGTTATTCAGGAGGAGATCTCAGGATCAGCTGCACAGAACAATGTAAGTGATATATCATTCTGCTCAGCTTCTCTGTCACTAGTTTATGTTACCCTGAGATAGGACGCCATAACCCTGCTGACCCTGAGATAGGAGGCCATAACCTGCTGACCCTGAGATAGGACGCCATACACCTGCTGACCCTGAGACAGGACGCCATAACCCTACTGACCCTGAGATAGGACGCCATACACCTGCTGACCCTGAGATAGGACGCCATAACCCTGCTGACCCTGAGATAGGACGCCATACACCTGCTGACCCTGAGATAGGACCCCATAACCCTGCTGACCCTGAGATAGGACGCCATAACCTGCTGACCCTGAGATAGGACACCATAACCTGCTGACCCTGAGATAGGACACCATAATCCTGCTGACCCTGAGATAGGATGCCATACACCTGCTGACCCTGAGATAGGACGCCATACACCTGCTGACCCTGAGATAGGACGCCGTAACCTGCTGACCCTGAGATAGGAGGCCATAACCCTGCTGACCCTGAGATAGGACACCATACACCTGCTGACCCTGAGATAGGACGCCATACACCTGCTGACCCTGAGATAAGACGCCATAACCCTGCTGACCCTGAGGTAGGACCCCATACCCTGCTGACCCTGAGATAGGACGCCATAACCCTGCTGACCCTGAGATAGGACGCCATACACCTGCTGACCCTGAGATAGGACGCCATAACCTGCTGACCCTGAGATAGGACACCATACACCTGCTGACCCTGAGATAGGAGGCCATAACCCTGCTGACCCTGAGATAGGACACCATACACCTGCTGACCCTGAGATAGGACGCCATACACCTGCTGACCCTGAGATAAGACGCCATAACCCTGCTGACCCTGAGGTAGGACCCCATACCCTGCTGACCCTGAGATAGGACGCCACAACCCTGCTGACCCTGAGATAGGACGCCATAACCCTGCTGACCCTGAGATAGGACGCCATACACCTGCTGACCCTGAGATAGGACGCCATAACCTGCTGACCCTGAGATAGGACACCATACACCTGCTGACCCTGAGATAGGAGGCCATAACCTGCTGACCCTGAGATAGGACCCCATAACCTGCTGACCCTGAGATAGGATGCCATACACCTGCTGACCTTGAGATAGGACGCCATACACCTGCTGACCCTGAGATAGGACGCCATACACCTGCTGACCCTGAGATAGGATGCCATACACCTGCTGACCTTGAGATAGGACGCCATACACCTGCTGACCTTGAGATAGGACGCCATAACCCTGCTGATCCTGAGATAGGACGCCATAACACTGCTGACCCTGAGATAGGACGCCATACACCTGCTGACCCTGAGAGAGGACGCCATAACCCTGCTGACCCTGAGATAGGACGCCATACACCTGCTGACCCTGAGATAGGACGCCATAACCCTGCTGACCCTGAGATAGGAGGCCATAACCCTGCTGACCCTGAGATAGGACGCCATACCCTGCTGACCCTGAGATAGGACGCCATACACCTGCTGACCCTGAGATAAGACGCCATAACCCTGCTGACCCTGAGGTAGGACCCCATACCCTGCTGACCCTGAGATAGGACGCCATAACCCTGCTGACCCTGAGATAGGACGCCATACACCTGCTGACCCTGAGATAGGACGCCATAACCCTGCTGACCCTGAGATAGGACCCCATAACCCTGCTGACCCTGAGATAGGACACCATAACCCTGCTGACCCTGAGATAGGACCCCATACACCTGCTGACCCTGAAATAGGACGACATAACCCTGAACCCTGCTGACCCTGAGATAGGACGCCATACACCTGCTGACCCTGAGATAGGACGCCATAACCTGCTGACCCTGAGATAGGACACCATACACCTGCTGACCCTGAGATAGGAGGCCATAACCCTGCTGACCCTGAGATAGGACACCATACACCTGCTGACCCTGAGATAGGACGCCATACACCTGCTGACCCTGAGATAAGACGCCATAACCCTGCTGACCCTGAGGTAGGACCCCATACCCTGCTGACCCTGAGATAGGACGCCACAACCCTGCTGACCCTGAGATAGGACGCCATAACCCTGCTGACCCTGAGATAGGACGCCATACACCTGCTGACCCTGAGATAGGACGCCATACACCTGCTGACCCTGAGATAGGAGGCCATAACCTGCTGACCCTGAGATAGGACCCCATAACCTGCTGACCCTGAGATAGGACGCCATACACCTGCTGACCCTGAGATAGGACGCCATACACCTGCTGACCCTGAGATAGGATGCCATACACCTGCTGACCTTGAGATAGGACGCCATACACCTGCTGACCTTGAGATAGGACGCCATAACCCTGCTGATCCTGAGATAGGACGCCATAACCCTGCTGATCCTGAGATAGGACGCCATACACCTGCTGACCCTGAGAGAGGACGCCATAACCCTGCTGACCCTGAGATAGGACGCCATACACCTGCTGACCCTGAGATAGGACGCCATAACCCTGCTGACCCTGAGATAGGAGGCCATAACCCTGCTGACCCTGAGATAGGACGCCATACCCTGCTGACCCTGAGATAGGACGCCATACACCTGCTGACCCTGAGATAAGACGCCATAACCCTGCTGACCCTGAGGTAGGACCCCATACCCTGCTGACCCTGAGATAGGACGCCATAACCCTGCTGACCCTGAGATAGGACGCCATACACCTGCTGACCCTGAGATAGGACGCCATAACCCTGCTGACCCTGAGATATGACCCCATAACCCTGCTGACCCTGAGATAGGACACCATAACCCTGCTGACCCTGAGATAGGACCCCATACACCTGCTGACCCTGAAATAGGACGACATAACCCTGCTGACCCTGAGATAGGACGCCATAACCCTGCTGACCCTGAGATAGGACGCCATAACCTGCTGACCCTGAGATAGGACGCCATAACCCTGCTGACCCTGAGGTAGGACGCCATAACCCTGCTGACCCTGAGATAGGACGCCATACACCTGCTGACCCTGAGATAGGACCCCATAACCCTGCTGACCCTGAGGTAGGACGCCATACACCTGCTGACCCTGAGGTAGGACGCCATACACCTGCTGACCCTGAGATAGGACGCCATAACCCTGCTGACCCTGAGATAGGACGCCATACACCTGCTGACCCTGAGATAGGACCCCATACACCTGCTGACCCTGAGATAGGACCCCATACACCTGCTGACCCTGAGATAGGACGCCATAACCCTGCTGACCCTGAGATAGGACGCCATACACCTGCTGACCCTGAGATAGGACGCCATACACCTGCTGACAGAGTCTTTTTAACTTGACAAGTCCTTTAAGTATACAGTACCTATATTGGTTGAGATTGGGATACCCCTTTAATTAATTGATTTTAACAGTTTTTGTAAGCTGGAGCCAAGAGAAGATGTAAAAAAGAAAGTTTCAGATGTTTCTCTTATATTTCCATATGGTGACTACCAAATCCATGGGACTAGCAATGAGTTCCTGGTGCAGCCTGTGGAGTCGGGGGTCAGTAACAGGTCGGGGCCCCTTACCTGCTCAGATACGGCCTCTCCATACCGGAGCAGCGTCACAAAGTGCTCACAGTTATTTCCCAGCAGGTCGTAGCTGATCTCCTGTCCTATGAGGTTCTCGGCCTGCTGAATGATCTCGGCTGCGGGGAGGGGAGGGTACTTATCATCGTACTTGTTGTTCACCTTGTACGTATCGTTTCCCACGACGTCCTTGAGCAGCTGCATCTTCACCAGAGCTTTCCTGCTGAAGACAGATTTGGCGCTTGAGAATGAAGCGGCCGTGTTTTCTTCTGTTAATGAAACAAGCGGGAAGAAGGATTGAGCTTATGTTCACAAAAGGCTTTATAAACCTATAAAACGCCCCTATAATTTGATAAACAACGGCCGAGATTTACCAGACTTACTATTTTAAAGTGATAGTGTCCCCCCCCCCATATCCGCAGTTCTCGGCAGCTTCTTAAGCTTATTATATTCTGGACATTTCATATCTTACCGTATAAAGGATTTCTTTGGGGTTTCTCACCTCAAAGATGCATGTTATTGTTGGTGGACAGTGCCATAGGGGTGTGGCTTAACAGCTGTGCAACCCCCCTATATCTCCGCCCACATAGGCATTGTAGGCCCGCCCCTCCATTATGTCATCGGCATCTAGGCCCCACCCCCTTCACAGCCATTGGAATGGGCCCACCTATAGGCATAGCCACGCCCTCTCTGTGACAGTTGGATTAGAGGGTCGGGGCTTTGCCCTCTAGGTCTGCCCAGTCCAATGGCTGCAGAGGGGGTGGGGCCTACAGCGCCGATGTGGGCAGGGATATGGGGCATCACGGCTCGTCCCTATGGCACTGTCCACCAACAATAACATGCATTTCTGAGGGGAGAGACAACAAAGAATTCTTTTATATGGTAAAATGTGAAATGTCCAGAATATAAACTTAAGAAGATGCTGAGACTCCTGATATAGAAAGGGACAATATCACTTTAAATGGGCCGTAACATCGGTCTAACTATGGAGACAAAAACTTCTCTTATAGATCTTTTCTTAGTTTTGAGCTGCTGCTTTCTGCTAAAGACAGAAAACAGTGAGATTGTCAGCAACTTAACCCTCCCAGTATTGCAAAGAAGCTACAGTGTTGCAGATAGGGACTTGTTTACATCAGCTGTCTCAGAAGGGGGGGGAGGGGGCTGAGAGCAGAAACGGACTAGCAGCTCATATACAGTTTTTGTGTCTTTAGCAGAAAGCAGCAGCTCAAAACTGAGGGAAGGAGACAGATAAGGTAATGACAGGTATGGAAGGAATTATTAGTCTCCAGGAGGGGGGATGATTTATCTTATATTTACCTGACCAGATAACCCCATAAGCTATTATTATATGGTTACAAGTGCATTAGGGAAAACTTCTAAAGATAAAGCTCTGTCAGGAACTGTCCAGAGCAGCAGCAAATCCCCATAGAAAACCTCTCCTGCTCTGGACAGTTCCTGACATGTACAGAGGTGGCAGCAGAGAGCACTGTGTCAGACTGGAGAGAATACACCACTTCCTGCAGAACATACAGCAGCTGATAAATACTGGAAGACTGGAGATTTTTTATAGAAGTAAATTACAAATCTCTGTCACTTTCTGGCACCAGTTGATTTAAAAGAAAACATTTTGGGTGGACTATCCCTTTAATTTAAGTTTTTTTACACAGCCTGAGCGGATTCTTTCATCATGAGGTCGGGAATAGGTTAGTGCCATTTTCATTTTTCTTGCCATCGTATGGAGACAATAGGAGGAGGCTTCACCTGGCTATAGGTGGAACAGGGAAGAAGTTTTTAGAAGTGATGACTGTGTAGGGGCCATTAGGATCGGTGTAGCCATTATTACTGTGTGGGTGCGCCAAAGGGGGCACTACCAGTGTGTAAGGGTAATAACAGGGCACTATTTCTGGGTAGACGCCAGTTATCATTGCATGTATCATATTGTTTAACTAAAGTGCAGAGAAGGAAAAGCAGCATCTACATACATACATACCGATTGGTGCGACATCTACATATATACCGATTGGTGCATCATCTACATACATACCCATTGGTGCAACATCATCTACATACATACCCATTGGTGCAACATCTACATACATACCCATTGGTGCAACACCTACATACATACCTATTGGTGCAACATCATCTACATACATACCCATTGGTGCATCATCTACATACATACCCATTAGTGCAACATCTACATACATACCCATTGGTGCAACATCATCTACATACATACCCATTAGTGCAACATCTACATACATACCCATTGATACATCATCTACATACATACCCATTGGTGCAACATCATCTACATACATACCATTGGTGCAACATCTACATACATACCCATTGGTGCAACATCATCTACATACATACCCATTGGTGCAACACCTACATACATACCCATTGATACATCATCTACATACATACCCATTGGTGCATCATATACATTCATACCCATTGATACATCATCTACATACATACCAATTGGTGCATCATCTACATACATACCCATTGATACATCATCTACATACATACCAATTGGTGTAATGTCATCTACATACATACCCATTGGTGCAACGTTAATAACATATCCATCCCCGAGATAGAGCGCCCAATGCTGGTATGCCGGGCGAAATATCTCAATCAGGTCCCCAGGCTGGAGATTGTTGGGAACCTCCTCATTGTGTCTGTCACTTGAAGCCATCTGAAACACACAAATGACAAATGGTTGTGTATATATATTTTATACAGTTTTAAATGATTCTTAAAGGAAAACTAACAGCAGGTTAGATGAATCAAGTGTTTTTGTGAATGAAGGAACATTGGATGGTGAGTGCCGACCTCCGTACAGCCCCCACGGCGATCTTCGCATCGGCCCCTGGCTTCTATGTTATAAACAAAGTTTCAGATACGGCACATCACCTCTATTCATACCTATGGAGGTGTCAGAAAGAGCTGGGTATGCTGGGGGAGCGGTGTACCCAGCTCTCTCCGCCACCTCCATAGGAATGAATAGAGCCACAGGTCCGACCCCCCACAATCTCTTACTTTTCCCCTATCTATAGGAATGGCCGTTACTTGCCATTAAATGACGGTCATCCACTAAATTTCAGCAGTGTGGGAACATATACTTTCTGTGTTTTCCATCCACTCCTGGTTTTGGTTGCAAAATACTGAGCAAAAATCCTGTGTGTGAACATAGCCTAAGGCTGATGTGTCAAAAAAAACCCAACATTATTTATGTATGTAATTTAACAAATGTCATATATATATATATATATATATATATATATATATATACAGAGAAGGCAAATGTATTTTGCTGACTGGTTTGTAGCTGCGGTAACAGGTTATATCGGGGCTGGAATATGCATCTTTCTTGAGCCAAAGATAACGTCCCTCTGTCCGTGATCTGATTCCAAAACTTCATTTGTACCGGAACACCCTTTGATGTCTGGAGAGGTCGGTGACTCTAAACAATGTGCCGTAGCCGTGTGGCGGCATTATTACCAATATTTGTGTTATTCCAGATGCTTTCCCTCTAACACAAACACATTGTGTAACATCAGTATTTGTACAGCGCACGAGCTGCACTGCTGGACTTTTATTGGACTCTCAGGAACTTTTGAAAAAGAAATTATAATTATTCTATTCTATTTTGCTTTTTACTAAATGCTCATTTACAAGAAAACTGACATTTATGATAAGATGCTACAATAAATAACAATAAAAGGCAACAATATCTTAAATGTAATACAAAAAGATGTCAAAAACAGATTCCAAAGTCTGATACAAAAGCACAGACATACAAATAGTCACAATCTAATCCCTGTACACAACCAAACCTGGTCATATGGGCACTAACATAAAGCCCCTAAGTGATGTCACTCTCTGACCACCCCCTCCGGCGTACATCACCATCTCTGACCACCCCCTCCAGCATACATCACCATCTCTGACCACCCCCTCCGGCGTACATCACCATCTCTGACCACCCCTTCGGCGTAAATCACCATCTCTGACCACCCCTCCAGCGTGCATCACCATCTCTGACCACCCCCTCCGGCGTACATCACCATCTCTGACCACCCCCTCCGGCGTACATCACCATCTCTGACCACCCCCTCCGGCGTACATCACCATCTCTGACCACCCCTCCAGCGTACATCACCATCTCTGACCACCCCCTCCGGCATACATCACCATCTCTGACCACCCCCTCCGGCATACATCACCATCTCTGACCACCCCCTCCGGCGTACATCACCATCTCTGACCACCCCTCCGGCGTAAATCACCATCTCTGACCACCCCCTCCAGCGTACATCACCATCTCTGACCACCCCCTCCGGCGTACATCACCATCTCTGACCACCCCCTCCGGCGTACATCACCATCTCTGACCACCCCCTCCGGCATACATCACCATCTCTGACCACCCCCTCCGGCATACATCACCATCTCTGACCACCCCCTCCGGCGTACATCACCATCTCTGACCACCCCCTCCGGCGTACATCACCATCTCTGACCATGCCCTCCGGCATACATCACCATCTCTGACCACCCCCTCCGGCGTACATCACCATCTCTGACCACCCCCTCCGGCGTACATCACCATCTCTGACCACCCCCTCCGGCATACATCACCATCTCTGACCACCCCCTCCGGCATACATCACCATCTCTGACCACCCCCTCCGGCGTACATCACCATCTCTGACCACCCCCTCCGGCGTACATCACCATCTCTGACCATGCCCTCCGGCATACATCACCATCTCTGACCACCCCCTCTGACATACATCACCATCTCTGACCACCCCCTCTGACATACATCACCATCTCTGACCACCCCCTCCGGCGTACATCACCATCTCTGACCATGCCCTCCGGCATACATCACCATCTCTGACCACCCCCTCCGGCGTGTTGTCCCTTTCCGGGGGGAAGCTCTGTCTCACTCACTGACGTTGAGAAACGTAAAATTGGAAGCGCCCAGCGAAATGATGGCTGATGGCAGTCTATGAGTAACCGATTCCATATCCTTCTAGCAGACGTGTAATACGGCCGTGTGTAGCTGCACAACAGTCTACAGGTGGTCCTCGACTTACGACGTTGATCCGTTCTTGCGCGGCGTCGTAAACCGAATTTCGACGTAAGTCGGATCATACATTCATACAGTACTGTACCATAATAACAGTACTGTGCTGTAAACACTTAGCCTATCCTAACACCTACTGTGTGCTAACACAGTACCCTACATAAGTATCAATAAACACATAGGTACATCAGGTGGCATCAGCAGAGTCTGGCTTAGGTTTGGGAACCATAATGCAGGGCGTTATAGCAGCCAGGAGACTCGTTTTTCTCAGTCTGGAACCTGTCACTGTATAGTATAGTACAGTACTGTACTGTATTCTTCCGCCACTGCACGTACTCGACTTACAACGGAACCGCGTAGGTCGGAACAAGGCGTCGGAACAAAGCGTCGTAACCACGAAACGTCGTAACTCGAGACCGTCGTAACCCGAGGACCACCTGTATAGGCCATCAAGGTGACTCCTCTATCCTATGTCTTACACTGTGCTGTGTGTTTCCCTGAAACAGCGAACGATTGAGCAGAGAGTTTTCCTTTAACCATTCATGTTTAGACAAGACGAGAAATCAAAACTGTTAATGCAAACGTTAGATCAGGAAGGTGGAGACTGAACGACCATTGAGCGTGTTTACACCAAACAATAAGAACGATAAGTCCATATTCCAGAAGCTTGAAGCAGGTATCTTGGAACAGAATATTTGGAGAGGATGGGGAATGGTTAAGGTCCTGACGAGAGTATGGGAAATACTTGGGGGGAAATAATAATAATCTGCTGTTTGTAGATGCCCTTGGGGGTTTGAAGAAATTGCAAAGGGCTGGGATTGAAAAACTGGAAGATGTATGGAACAATGGAGGAATAAAGGGGTGGTTGGCCTTAAGGGAGGAATTTAGGGCCCTATTCCACAGTAACGATAATCGGCCGGATCAGCCCCATTTGATCGTGTCATCGACTGATCGTTCATTTAGGGCCAGACCTACAATCATCGTTCTCCCACCGCGCATCGCTACGGTTGAATAGCGGTGCGCGGCGGGCGACCGACCATTTGAGAAGAAGCAGCAGCAGCATCCTACATTACCTGGCCAGGCTTCTTCTCCGCGCTGTCTTCATCCCCGAGTCCCGTGCGCTCTATCTTCTGAATGGCCGGTCAGCTGACGGAGCGCTCAGCCAATCACAGGCTGTGACCGCGGCGGCCTGTGATTGGCTGAGTGTGGCCTGTCAGCTGACCGGCCATTCAGAAGATAGAGCGGGGGGGACCCGGGGAGGAGACGGAGCGGAGGACAAGCCCTGCAGCCAGGTAATGTATGATGCTGCAAGGACATCAGTAACGATGTCCCTGCAGCCCTCACTCAACAATCATCGGGCCATGGAATAGGCCCAGTAAACGAGCGGCGATCTAGCAGATCGCCGCTCGTTTACATCGTTGATCGGGCCCTCCTCGGCCCGTGAAATAGGACCCTTAGGCTACCGGAAAATGCTTGGATGGAGTATGCTAGCTAAGGGGGTGCCTTGGGTACCTGGTCTAAATTAGACAGAGGCCGAATGGCGGAGCTGTCTCCACTGGTTGGGGGAATTAGATCTCAAACTATTAAGAAAAAGTGTATCTCTATCTTATATGGAGGGCTTTGGAAAGGAAGCGTATGGGATTTCAAGTGTCAAGGAAAATGGGCGAAGGAGATTGGTGGCGAAGGGATAGTGGACTGGTCGCTTATTTACAAAAATATTAAAAAAGTGTCGGGTTCTGGTAGTCACCAACTAATACAGTTCTACATAGTGCATCAGCTCTACTATACCCCGTTTTTTTGGAAAAAATTAAGAGAAGAGAGGATGATAGTTGTCCACGGTGTGGGTTACTGGGAGTGCCGAGAGGTTGCACCGTTATGGTCTTATGTGTATGATGAACTGAAGGAAGAAATGGGGGTGGCTGCCAGAGCCAGAGGTACCTGGTTTAGCCATCCGGGGGATACTTCTATTTTGAAGATCTCTAACAAAAAGAAAAACAAGATACTCAGTTTTGTTTTGTTTTTTTACGTTAAACTATTAGTGGCTCGGAGTTGGATCTCCCCGACAGTCCCGGGTAGAGTTCAATGGGAAAGGTATTGTACACTATATGAAAAATATTATGAGGGCACTAGGGGACAATAAGGTATGTATAAATATTTAAATAAATAAAAAAAAGAACGATAAGTCCAGATTGGGAAATCAGGAAGTAATCAATTATATAAGAACGACTTCTCATTCGCAAATTTCTCGTTGCCGCATTTACACCAGCCAATAATCGTTTAAATACAACCGATATCACGATTTATTGCACGATAATCGCCTCGTGTAAGGTTCTTCAGGCGGCCACTGTTGGCGTCTCTAGTTATTACTTTTCACTTTACATATATAAAAAAATACAAATTCTATATTATAAAAATAAGTATAAAAGAAATAATAATAAAAAAGAGACTGATGATGGGACGTAAACAACGGCTCCGGCCATGTCCGTGTTATTGTGGGGGTTACACCCTGAGAACGGACCAGGCCCGTCAGCTTCTGCCTCATCTCTAAATGTATATAGAATTTCCCAGAGAATGAACACGAGGGGTCAAAAAAGTCAAATGAGGACAGAGTCCGGGACGTTCTGGAATCTTAGAGGTCACATGTGGCCGTTCCCAACATAAAGAGAAAGAATAACAGATCCTGTACCTGTCAACTTGAACATTCTCTCTGCATTATCTCCGCTTAAACCATTGATGCAGAACGTCCCCATGGAAACAGGGCGAGCGCTTTACAATATAGCGAAAAGACCGGTACAATGGAAATTCTCGGACACATCTGAGCATTGTCTGCTAATTACATCCAGCTATTTCTGCAGCAAATCTTCTGCATCTTGGAGCGTGGGGGGCAAAAAAATTGTTTTTCCTTCAAAATAACTGGTGTCAGAAAGTTATACAGATTCAGGCTGGGTTCACACACAGTATATTTCAGCCAGTATTTGGTCCTCATGTCAGGTCCTCACAGCAACCAAAACCAGGAGTGGATTGAAAGCACAGAAAGGATCTGTTCACATAATGTTGTAATTGAGAGGATGGCCGTCATTTAATGGCAAATGTTTGCTGTTATCTTAAAACAATGGCTGTTGTATTGAAATAATGGCAGTTATTTACTGTTATATGGCAGCCATCCATTCAATTTCACCATTGTGTAAACAGAGCCTTTCTGTGTTTTTAATCCACTCATGGTTTTGCTTGCTATGAGGACCTGATATGAGGACCAAATACTGCCTGAAATATACTGTGTGTGAACCCAGCCTTATAATTTACTTCTGTTAAAAATTCTTTAGTCCTCCAGTACTTATCAGCTGCTGTATGTCCTGCAGGAAGTGGTGTATTCTCCAGTCTGACACAGTGCTCTCTGCTGCCACCTCTGTCCATGTCAGGAACTGTGCAGAGCAGGAGAGGTTTTCTATGGGGATTTGCTGCTGCTCTGGACAGTTCCTGACATGGACAGAGGTGGCAGCAGAGAGCACTGTGTCAGACTGGAGAGAATACACTACTTCCTGCAGGACATACAGCAGCTGATAAGTACTGGAAGACTGAAGACTTCTTAATAGAAGTAAATCACGAATCTTTGGCACTTTCTGGCACCAGTTGACTTGAAAGAAAAAATATTTTGGTGAACAATCCCTTTAACACTTACACTCACAATACATGTTAAATTGCGATCAGCTCTTTGAAGAAATGATTTATTGTTTAATGTTCGGGATGGGTATACGGGGTCTTACCCTCTCACCATCACTCAGGTATTAGAGGCAGAAGTAAGACCAGTCACCTCTCTATATGTCATTGGAGCCTGATCAGGCTTCCGATTAGTCTCTTCCCTATACGGTTACATTACGGCCCCCGACCCCCCCGTACAGTGAGCCCCCCGTGCAGAGAGCCCCCTGTGCAGCGACCCCCCCGTGCAGCGAGCCCCCCGTGCAGCGAGCCCCCCGTGCAGCGACAGGTCCAGCTTGCTGGCAGGGTGCCCTGTTACTCACCGGAGTGTGGCCAGCATCTCATCCCCTCGGTCCATGGACAGGAGCTGCGCTCTCCGGAGTGACAGGTGCTCTCACACCTTATGGGGACGACCACCTCCTTGTCATGCGCAGCAACAGGAATTGTCATGCAAAACAGATGCTGCCCAACAGCCAATCAGAAGCCTCAGCTGCTTATACATCCAGGCTAAAGAGCTGCTTCTGGATATAGCGTGCTCCCTGGTCATGTGAGGAGGGGAAACAGTCAGCTTCCCACCACCTTGCTGATTGTCATGGATCCAGAGAGCAGGACGTCTCCCTAAGTGTGAGTGGTGGCAGATAGACGGCTGGTGAGGAGAGAGACTCCGTCGTCCGGCACATAGAGGGGCTCCGGCACATAGAGGGGCTCCGGCACATAGAGAGGCTCCGGCACATAGAGAGGCTCCGGCACATAGAGAGACTCCGGCACATAGAGAGATTCCGGCACATAGAGAGGCTCCGGCACATAGAGAGATTCCGGCACATAGAGAGGCTCCGGCACATAGAGGGGCTCCGGCACATAGAGGGGCTCCGGCACATAGAGAGGCTCCGGCACATAGAGGGGCTCCGGCACATAGAGGGGCTCCGGCACATAGAGAGGCTCCGGCACATAGAGGGGCTCCGGCACATAGAGGGGCTCCGGCACATAGAGAGGCTCCGGCACATAGAGAGGCTCCGGCACATAGAGGGGCTCCGGCACATAGAGCGGCTCCGGCACATAGAGAGACTCCGGCACATAGAGAGATTCCGGCACATAGAGAGGCTCCGGCACATAGAGAGATTCCGGCACATAGAGAGGCTCCGGCACATAGAGGGGCTCCGGCACATAGAGAGGCTCCGGCACATAGAGAGGCTCCGGCACATAGAGGGGCTCCGGCACATAGAGAGGCTCCGGCACATAGAGGGGCTCCGGCACATAGAGGGGCTCCGGCACATAGAGAGGCTCCGGCACATAGAGGGGCTCCGGCACATAGAGAGGCTCCGGCACATAGAGGGGCTCCGGCACATAGAGAGGCTCCGGCACATAGAGAGGCTCCGGCACATAGAGGGGCTCCGGCACATAGAGAGGCTCCGGCACATAGAGGGGCTCCGGCACATAGAGGGGCTCCGGCACATAGAGAGGCTCCGGCACATAGAGGGGCTCCGGCACATAGAGAGGCTCCGGCACATAGAGGGGCTCCGGCACATAGAGGGGCTCCGGCACATAGAGAGGCTCCGGCACATAGAGAGGCTCCGGCTCTCCCAGCAGATGACCCCCCTCCCAGTCACAGCGCTCACAATGCCAACAAACGTAGTAGACAAAAAGCAGCGAACGTTCCACCTACTGAGAGAGAAACATCAGACGTCTCCCTGACAGCAGCGACAGCCCCCCCCCCCCCATACTATTATATAGGCAGCTCTCTCCATAATAGCTGATCCCCGGGGCCCGTCTGATGGATGAGAATAAACCGTCTGTTTTCTGCCATTATCATATAAAACATACGAGCAGAATTTTATATAGAATCCAGTAGGTTGGTTTAATAAAGACGCCTCTGTCTATTCCGCCATCCTGCTGTCTATTCCGCCATATTGCGATGGTCGCTTATCCCTCCGTATACTCCGTATAAATGCTGTCAGACCGGAGATGTTCACACACAGTAAAATAATACAAAAATACAGCTGTAAATATGAGCGATAATAAAACAAGGTGAGAACAGGGGAAAAAAACAAACAGAGGTCGTAATAATGAGCGTGTACGATATTTTGGCGGACGTAATGAATTACAGCCGTTATTCTATATACTGTATGTGCCGTGCAGATTCATTTCACTGAAAATCTGGCCGTATTTTTACCTCAATATTAAGGCTGTGTTTTGGTATTATTTTACTGTGTGTGAACAAAACCTTAGGGTACGTTCACACATAATTTTAAATCGACTGGTGTCAGTAAGTTATAAAGATTTATGATTTCCTTCTATACAAAAATCTCCAGTGTTCCAGTACTTATCAGCTGCTGTATGTCCTGCAGGAAGTGGTGTATTCTCTCCAGTGTGACACAGTGCTCTCTGCTACCACCTCTGTCCATGTCAGGAACTGTCTAGAGCAGCAGCAAATCCCCATAGAAAACCTCTCCTGCTCTGGACAGTTCCTGACATGGACAGAGGTGGCAGCAGAGAGCACTGTGTCAGACTGGAGAGAATACACCACTTCCTGCAGGACATACAGCAGCTGATAAGTACTGGAAGACTGGAGATTTTTGTATAGAAATAAATTAAGAATATAATAATAATATATAACTTTCTGTCACCAGTTGATTTGAATATTTTTGCCAGAGTTCCCCTTTAAGTGTAGGAGTTGACATGAAGAGGGACCTTTTTGATGGCTGCCCCTCTGTACACCAGGACTGAGCAGATTTGCGCTCTCTCCTTGGCGTACGCCAGTCGTATCCCCCACCCTCATGCTCTGGGCAGTTCCTGACATGGACGATAGTGAACGATTAACAAGGATTTTGGTGTCAGAACCAAACAAATGATGAACCATTTCTCGTTGGTCGTTTGATCGTTGCTGCATTTACACAAAACGGTTATTGTTTAAATTTGAACGATATAACGATAATTTGCATAATGTTCATCGGGTGTTATACAGTAGGGCCCTTACTCACTGCTGTCATCTCCTGACCCCTGACCCCAGGTGACCCCTCTCTCCGTCCCCGATGTCGCCCTCAGACTCTTATCACTGCCGAGAGACTTTATCTCCCACTTCAAGCACAAGATCAACATCATCATCTTCACACCTACTTAGTGATCTTAGTGATCTTAGTGATCTTGGTGATCTTAGTGATCTTAGTGATCTTGGTGATCTTAGTGATCTTAGTGATCTTGGTGATCTTGGTGATCTTGGTGATCTTGGTGATCTTAGTGATCTCCCCCATGACTTGCTGGTAACAAAGGTCTCCAAACTATTCTCCACATCCCCCCTTACCGCCTGGTAAATGTCCCATCAGGTTACTGTCATTCCCCTCGCTGCACCTCTTCTCTCTAATCTGTCACTGATCTCTAAGGATCCTATAACCCCAAACCGTTATCGGCCGCACTTGGCCGAGCGAAGAACACGATCAGCTGACAAGCGCGGACCGGTGTTGGCTGATCATGATAGTGTCAGTCTGCTGCTCACTGCTCCGTGTAAGGGTCCTATTCCACGGGCCGAGGAGGGCCCGATCAACGATGTAAATGAGCGCTAGATCAGCGCTCATTTACTGGGCCTATTCCACGGCCCGACAATCGTTTAGCGGAGGCTGCAGGGACATCGTTACCGATGTCTTTGTAGCCCTTGTTTCATACTTTACCTCACCAGGCTGCAGGTCTTCTCATTCTCCCGATCCTGCGCCGCAGCGGTCCTGGCCAGTGATTGGCTGAGCGGTCTGTCAGCTCAGACAGGCCGCTCCGAAGCTGCTGCAGCACGGGACCAGAAGAGGGAGAAGACCTGCAGCCTGGTGAGGTAAAGTATGATATTTTTAAATCGTTGGTCGCCCGCAGCACACCGCTATTCCATGTGGTGATGCGATGATTTTAGCTTTGAACCTAAATGAACGCTCAGCCGATGACCCGATCATGGACGGATCGTTCTCTTTATTCCACAGAGCGATAATAGGCCGAACCAGGCCGATTCGGCTGATTATCGCTCCGTTGAATAGGCCCCTAATAGGAGCGGCATTAGCAGGGAACGAGGAGGAAGCGAGCGCTCACCTGACAGCTCCTTCTCCTCTTCGCCCTTACTCTTCCTCCTCCTCCTCCTCGCGCTGTGTAATACGGCCCTTACTCTTCCTCCTCCTCCTCCTCGCGCTGTGTAATACGGCCCTTACTCTTCCTCCTCCTCCTCGCGCTGTGTAATACGGCCCTTACTCTTCCTCCTCCTCCTCCTCACGCTGTGTAATACGGCCCTTACTCTTCCTCCTCCTCCTCGCGCTGTGTAATTCGGCCCTTACTCTTCCTCCTCCTCGCGCTGTGTAATTCGGCCCTTACTCTTCCTCCTCCTCCTCGCGCTGTGAAATATGGCCCTTACTCTTCCTCCTCCTCGCGCTGTGTAATATGGCCCTTACTCTTCCTCCTCCTCGCGCTGTGTAATATGGCCCTTACTCTTCCTCCTCCTCGCGCTGTGTAATATGGCCCTTACTCTTCCTCCTCCTCGCGCTGTGTAATTCGGCCCTTACTCTTCCTCCTCCTCGCGCTGTGTAATTCGGCCCTTACTCTTCCTCCTCCTCCTCGCGCTGTGTAATTTGGCCCTTACTCTTCCTCCTCCTCCTCGTGCTGTTTAATACGGCCCTTACTCTTCCTCCTTCTTGTGCTGTGTAATTCGGCCCTTACTCTACCTCCTCCTCACGCTGTGTAATTCGGCCCTTACTCTTCCTACTCTTCCTCCTCCTCCCCCTCACGCTGTGTAATATGGCCCTTACTCTTCCTCCTCCTCCTCGTGCTGTGTAATACGGCCCTTACTCTTCCTCCTCCTCCTCCTCACGCTGTTTAATTCGGCCCTTACTCTTCCTCCTCCTCGCGCTGTGTAATACGACCCTTACTCTTCCTCCTCCTCGCGCTGTGTAATTCGGCCCTTACTCTTCCTCCTCCTTGTGCTGTGTAATTCGGCCCTTACTCTTCCTCCTTCTTGTGCTGTGTAATTCGGCCCTTACTCTTCCTCCTCCTTGTGCTGTGTAATTCGGCCCTTACTCTTCCTCCTCCTCCTCACGCTGTGTAATTCGGCCCTTACTCTTCCTCCTCCTCGCGCTGTGTAATACGGCCCTTACTCTTCCTCCTCCTCCTCACGCTGTGTAATACGGCCCTTACTCTTCCTCCTCCTCCTTGTGCTGTGTAATACGGCCCTTACTCTTCCTCCTCCTCCTCGCGCTGTGTAATCCGGCCCTTACTCTTCCTCATTTTATCATGTATCACAATCAACGTCCATAAGCCGTCCCCCGAATCTTCCCTTTTGTCTAGCTACCACCTATATTACTCCTTTCTTTTTGGCTAAAACTTTCTTGAACATTCCGGACTGTCCTCCCGCCTCTCATCCGACACACTTGTTGACCACCTACAGTCTCTCTTCTACCCCCAACACTCAAACCAAAACAACCATAGGGACCAGTGATCTAACGGCCAGCGTCTCCCACCCCGCTCTCCTTCTACCTTCTATCCTCTGTCTCTTACACAGTCGATCGCTCCATCCTACTACAGACTTTCTTATTCCTTTGGGCCAGAGCCTTGGTCTTCTTCTGGATCTCCTTGTACCTCACCACCCATGGTCAGTGTCTGCCACTCACACTCCACTTTCTTACCTCACCGTCTCACTGTGCCCCAAGGTTTAGGAGTCTCCTAAATCCGACCAACCAAAAATGCCGGTGCGCGGCCTCATCCTCCTGGATTAGCAATATTCTTCTCTGTGGCCTCTATTCTGACCCTCCTGCACCCCTCCAATCCATCCCTAATTCTGCTGATCAGTTACGGCCTTATTACAGGGCCGAATCAGGCCGATTATCGCTCCATGTGATAGAGACAACCATCAGGCCCATTAATCCTGGGTGCAGGTTTTACAACTCAGTCCCATTGAAGTGAATGGAGCCTAATTGCAAACCCCACCAGACCTGGAGACAAGAGCAGTGCTGTCTCTGGAAGAAAGCAGCCATATTTTTCTAATGCTGGAAAACCCTTTAACTAAGACTGAGGCTACAGGTTACAAAGGTTAAATATTAAAATACGTTTAAGAAAATAAATACAAAATGTAGGGAAAACCACTTATGGCGGACCCCCCGCAAAGCAGATAGAGGACAGCCTGCCATGTGCCGATTGTGGGGAATATGTGAAGCCGATTTCTGGTGACTCGCTATCTGCGGCTTCCTGCAGTTTCTGTCTTTGGCCTCTAATAAATGAGTGTACACGGCTCTATGAGAGAAGCAATGAGATATTCTCAGATACATCCCGGCCCAAGGATACAGGTCAGAGCAGAGCAAGGTTGTATGCCTGAGGCCTATCCGTACAGGAATACTGCGTAGATTGTCTGTCGCCCCCAGAACGGCCTTGTAGCAAAGAACATGATAATTACTGGAACACTTACAGGATATAAAAAACTACTGATAATAGTCCAGCTAAATGATTCCATCCTATATCTAGCGTCTGCGCCTGTATACACCTACATCACCCATAAGCATCAAGTCAAAAGTTACTGCAAGTGACAGTAATGCATTGGAGGGGTACTCTGGCGGAAAAAACATCTTTCAACTCAACTGGTTTTAGAAAGTTATACAGATTTGTAATTATCTAAAATTTAAAAATCTCCAGTCTTCCAGTACTTATCAGCTGCTGGATGTCCTGCAGGAAGAGGTGTATTCTCTCCAGTCTGACACAGTGCTCTCTGCTGCCACCTCTGTCCATGTCAGGAACTGTCCAGAACAGCAGCAAATCCCCATAGAAAACCTCTCCTGCTCTGGACAGTTCCTGACGTGGACAGAGGTGGCAGCAGAGAGCACTATGTCAGACTGGAGAGAATACACCACTTCCTGCAGGACATACAGCAGCTGATAAGTACTGGAAGATTTAATATTTTTAAGTAGAAGTAAATTACAAATCTGTATAACTTTCTGACACCAGATGATCTGAAAAAAGATACATTTTGCCAGAGTATCCAGTTAAGGTGGACTTCTGCCTACTCACCGTTTGAGTAGCTCATTTGCATATACAGCTAAATTAGACAAACAATGAAATAATCATTATTTTGTTAAGAAGTACAGTCCAAAACAAAATCCTCCCCTAGCCTTTGGAGAATGCTAGGCAACCTTTTGAGATTAATCCACCTGACCCATCTCCACAACACACACTACCCTTACAGCGTTGAGCTACCTGTCCTAATAGGCTGACACAAGCCCCAGACTTGGTTATCTGGGTGTAGCTAAGCTTCCGGGCCTTCCTAGTTACCTGCACTGCGAGATACGACACAAAGACCTATTTCGGTATGTGGTGCCCTAATATGAGGCTCAACCGGTCACTTGCCAGATGGTATTGTGTGACGCCACTACTGTGGTGGTTGGTCGGAGTATAGCTCAGCCAGATGGTAGGTTGTTGTGATGCCAGTGTCAGTTGGGCACAAAGGTATGATGGCATACCTGCTTTTAGTTTAGAGAGGCCGGCTATACCCTTTCCCCTGTGGTCCGTGACCTGCCAGGCTGTGAGGGGGTCCCTTGGGCGCTTATCATGGTGGTCCAGAGTGGAGTTGTGACCCACCCAGACTATTGGTACCGCCACCCACCGAAAGGGGAGATGCATACCTCCCAACTTTTGCAAAGAGCAAAGAGGGACATGTGCGCCGCGGTCCCCATAGCCACGCCCCATAGCGTCCCTCTATAGCCACGCCCCCATAGCGACCCTCCATAGCCACTCCCCTACAGTCATCACATGCTGCTGACTAAATAGTGCCCTATACAGTATCCAATCCCCCAAAAATGCCCTATATAGTATCCAATCCCCCATTAGAGTGCCCCACATAGTATCCAATCTCCCATATAGTGCCCCACATAGTATCCAATGCCCCATATAGCGCCCCACATAGTAGCCAATCCCCCCATATAATGCCCCACATAGTAGCCAATCCCCATATAGTTCCCCACATAGTAGCCAATCCCCGCATATAATGCCCCACATAGTAGCCAATCCCCATATAGTGCCCCACATAGTAGCCAATCCCCATATAGTGCCCCACATAGTAGCCAATCCCCCATATAGTGCCCCACATAGTAGCCAATCCCCCATATAGTGCCCCACATAGTAGCCAATCCCCATATAGTGCCCCACATAGTAGCCAATCCCTCCATATAGTGCCCCTCATAGTAGCCAATCCCCCCATATAGTGCACCACATAGTAGTCAATCCCCCATTATAGTGCCCCACATAGTAGCCAATCCCCATATCGTGCCACACATAGTATCCAATCCCCCATATAGTGCCCACATAGTAGCCAATGCCCCCATATAGTGCCCACATAGTAGCCAATCCCCCATATAGTGCCCCACATAGTAGCAAATGCCCCATATAGTGCCCCACATAGTATCCAATCCCCCATATAGTGCCCCACATAGTAGCAAATGCCCCATATAGTGCCCCACATAGTATCCAATCCCCCATATAGTGCCCCACATAGTATCCAATCCCCCATATAGTGCCCCACATAGTAGCCAATGCCCCCATATAGTGCACCACATATTATCCAATCCCCCATATAGTGCCCACATATTATCCAATGCCCCCATATAGTGCCCACATAGTAGCCAATCCCCCCATATAGTGCCCCACATAGTATCCAATGCCCATATAGTGCCCCACATAGTAGCCAATCCCCCCATATATGCCCCACATAGTAGCCAATGCCCCCATATAGTGCCCCACATCGTAGCCAATGCCCCCATATAGCGCCCCACATAGTAGCCAATGCCCCCATATAGTGCCCCACATAGTAGCCAATCCGCCTGTCCCAGCAGCTCCTCTCCCGGCAGAGCGCGCACTCCGTCATCTTCCGGGGCGGGCAGCGGGGTATACAGACACTGACTGTGCCGGAAGTGACCTGCAGCCTCTATATGAATTACTCTCGGCACAGTCAGTGTCTCTGTACCCCGCTGCCCGCCCCGGAGGATGACGGGAGTGCGCGCTCTGCCGGGAGAGGAGCTGCTGGGAGCGGCGGACAGGTGAGTTACTGGTTCATTGTTTTTCTGGTCGGGCCACATATAATGCGGGACAGCACCCCGAAAACGGGACTGTCTCGCGGAATACGGGACGGTTGGGAGGTATGGAGATGACCCAAGGTAGGTGCAATTACTGTGTCGGTGTTAGAGTAATAATCACTGAGTCCTGTTACCATTAATAAACTCTTCTTTACTGAAGGAATGCTCACTACAATAGAAGCCAATTGACTTCTGAATTGATAATATACTTTGGACTTTACTGACAAGACTTGTGCTGAGAGCTTGAGCGGTGGTATAGCCGTGCTGGCTGGGTTACGTGCTGAGAAGTAGAGTGAGTACAGAGATGTGGAGAGGAGGATGTCACAAGAGTCCCAACCCAAGTAGTAATGTGCTCTGCCGGAACTTTAGAAGAAGAAAAAGTAGTAGAATACTGAAGACTTGAAAATAGAAGTTTACTTGTGCCCGTGTTTCGAGCTTTGATGCTATACCACCTTTTGCCCTACAGTGTCGGGTGACCCGTCCTATGAGGGTGACACAAGCAGACCTTGTTACCTGGGTTGAGCAGAGTGGCCAAGATTTCCTGGTAACATCCACGCTGCGAGATAGAATACATAGGCTTGTAGCAACTTTGCTCTATCCGGATCAGTTCCTCTTGTTTCCGGATACTGTTCTGCACTTGTAGACTTGTTGTCGGCGTGGGCTGGGATGATCTCTGACTTCACATACCTACAGGGTATGTAATAGCTGCTGTGAGTGGTGAAGAAAGTGGAAAAGAGGAAAGAACTCTTATTGGTGCACAAATCACAAACAACAATAATCCCTTGAGTACTACAGTTGTGCAATACTTAGACATAAGATATACATACTAGCGACATCTAGTGGCAAAACTTCGGTACAACTTCATTACCACTTTTACTTAGAGTACAGGCTTTTGCGAGGGGTGTATAAACCAGAAACACCTGTGGTGGGGCACCGCAGGTAGATTTGTCCTATACCCTCATTTATTTCAGGATACTCAGATGTTCTCGGCGTGGGTTAGGGTTTTCCTGGACTCTTCTCCCTTTTAGGCGCTTAGCACTGCATAGTAGGTATAGTAAGAGAAAATTAAGAACGAGTTGTCTCCAGCTGCCTCTGTACACACTTGTGTCTGGACTAGATTGCTCTTTGTCCATCCCTGTCAGGGGTCCTGGCATTAGCCAGACCCTGGGTTAAAGGGGTTATCCAGCGCTACAAAAACATGGCCACTTTTCCCCCTACTGTTGTCTCCAGTTCAGGTGCGGTTTGCAATTAAGCTCCATTTACTTCAATGGAACTGAGTTTCAAAACCTGCACCCAAACTGGAGACAACAGTAGGAGGAAAGTGGTCATGTTTTTGTAGCGCTGAATAACCCCTTTTACTACAGCAGGAATGGTAGGTTTTGCTTCTTCCCTCACTGAGAATCTGGTAAGAACTGTGACTGCACTTCCTCAGTGGTTAGCAAAGTAGCCTTGCAGCGCTGGGGTCCTGGGTTCAAATCCCACTGAGGGCAACATCTGCAAAGAGTTTGTATGTTCTCTCCGTGTTTGCGTGGGTTTCCTCCGGGTACTCCGGTTTCCTCCCACACCCAAAAACAAACATTAAATATATATATAAAAAAATAAAGTAGAGAGCACCTCCTATTGCTCAACAGTAACAGATGGTACACATAAAACATTAACCCATGACCTTTCCCAGCTGTGCAATACATAGGAATACATACACATATAAAAGATACTGACATCTAGTGGCGAAATTTCAAAGTACCTTTCATCACCACTTAACCTGAAGGAAGGAGCTTTTTGAGGGGTGCATAGGAGAGATAAAAACACCTGTGGTGGGACACTACACATACTACCCCACCGACTCCCATCTCCATACACACACTACCCCACCTGACCCCCATCCCCACATACTACCCCACCTAACTCCCTTCCCCACACACACTAGCCCACCTGACCCCCTTACCCACACACACTACCCCCACCTGACCCCCATCCCCACATACTATCCCACCTGACTCCCATCCCCACATACTATCCCACCTGACCCTCATCCCCTTATACTGTCCCACCTGACCCCCATCCCCACATACTACCCCACCTGACCCCCCATCCCCACATACACTACCCCACCTAACTCCCATCCCCACACACACTACCCCACCTGACCCCCATCCCCACACACACTACCCCACCTAACTCCCATCCCCACACACACTACCCCACCTGATCCCCATCCACACATACTACCCCACCTGACCCCCCCATCGCCACATACTACCCCTCCTGACCCCCATCCCCACGCACACTACCCCTCCTGACCCCCATTCCCACACACACTACCCCACCTGACCCCCATCCCCACACACACTACCCCACCTAACTCCCATCCCCACATACTATCCCACCTGACCCCCATCCCCACACACACTACCCCACCTGACCCCCATCCCCACACACACTACCCCACCTGACCCCCATCCCCACACACACTACCCCACCTGACCCCCATCCCCACACACACTACCCCACCTGACCCCCATCCCCACACACACTATCCCACCTGACCCCCATCCCCACATACTATCCCACCTGACCCCCATCCCCACACACTACCCCACCTGACCCCCATCCCCACACACACTACCCCACCTGACCCACATCCCCACACACACTACCCCACCTGACCCCCATCCCCACATACTACCCCACCTGACCCCCATCCCCACACACTACCCCACCTGACCCACATCCCCACACACTCTACCCCACCTGATCCCCATCCCCACACACTACCCCACCTGACCCCCATCCCCACACACACTACCCCTCCTGACCCCCATCCCCACACACACTACCCCTCCTGACCCCCATCCCCACACACACTACCCCACCTGACCCCCATCCCCACACACACTACCCCACCTGACCCCCATCCCCACACACACTACCCCTCCTGACCCCCATCCCCACACACACTACCCCTCCTGACCCCCATCCCCACACACACTACCCCACCTGACCCCCATCCCCACACACACTACCCCACCTGACCCCCATCCCCACACACACTACCCCACCTGACCCCCATCCCCACACACACTACCCCTCCTGACCCCCATACACATACTACCCCACCTGACCCCCATCCCCACACACACTACCCCTCCTGACCCCCATCCCCACACACACTACCCCACCTGACCCCCATCCCCACACACACTACCCCTCCTGACCCCCATCCCCACACACACTACCCCACCTGACCCCCATCCCCACACATACTACCCCACCTGACCCCCATCCCCACACACACTACCCCACTTGACCCCCATCCCCACACACTACCCCACCTGATCCCCATCCCCACACATACTACCCCACACACTATGGTCCAGGCTGTTGTGAGGTGAAGGAGCTTAGCGGGCATGGCTGCCGCGTGTCAGTGAACATGGCTCCACGTGTTATAGGTTCCATCAGGATAAACTATTGTGGTGAGAGCAGAGCAATATTGTAGGCCCGAGGCCTTTCCTCACTGGATTAGAGTTGTACAATAAGCCGTCTGGAATCTCATTCCTGTCTCTGTCAGGGCGGCCTTGTAGATGCAAGAACGAGACGTGAGAGAACGCTTACAGGGTTATACAAACAATTCTTAAAGGTTCCCGTCATGTGAAACAACTTCAATCAATAGTACAAGAGAAAATAAGAACGTCTGTAATACATTCTATCAGCCAAAAGGGTTTCCTTCTGCCCTCTCAGGGGTATTTATCATTGTGCACCCCGATGCACGCCTGCTGATGGGGAGACACAGCAAGGTGGGGAGGAGGGGGAGCTTCCTCCCATGCCTGATTTATCAAGGTTTATACCTGGAGATGCCAAGCTTCAGGGCAGGGGTAGACTTGCTGTGCAATGCCTGTGCGGGGTGCAGGACCGGCTGGGTGTACCAAGAGGCGGGGCTATAAGACTGATGTAATGGTACCGCAGCCCTGATAAGTGCCCCCCTCAATATTGCCCCCATCACAGCAGAGATCAGGAGGACAGCAGAGACCAGGAAGACAGCAGAGACCAGGAGGACAGCAGAGATCAGGAAGACAGCAGAGATCAGGAGGACAGCAGAGACCAGGTGGACAGCAGAGATCAGGAGGACAGCAGAGATCAGGTGGACAGCAGAGACCAGGAGGACAGCAGAGATCAGGAGGACAGCAGAGATCAGGTGGACTGCAGAGACCAGGAGGACAGCAGAGACCAGGTGGAGAGCAGAGACCAGGAGGACAGCAGAGATCAGGAAGACAGCAGAGATCAGGAGGACAGCAGAGATCAGGTGGACTGCAGAGATCAGGTGGACTGCAGAGACCAGGAGGACAGCAGAGACCAGGTGGAGAGCAGAGACCAGGTGGAGAGCAGAGACCAGGTGGAGAGCAGAGACCAGGTGGACAGCAGAGATCAGGTGGACTGCAGAGATCAGGTGGACAGCAGAGACTTTGCTTCCTGGAAACCTCTGGCTTTATCTATATCGAGCTGTTGGTCACCTTTTTCCTACCGTTATTCTGAACTCTCCTGTTTCTGTGTTTTTTTCCCTTATTTTTTGTCTTTCCGTGTTTTCTCCACAGTATTGGTGCTGTTATGGAATTTATAAGTAAGAAAAAGCACAAACTCCTCGCCTTTCATTGAGGTTGCAAAACTTTTGTGGAATAGTTACAGACTGGACCCACCTAGGCGGACGTTGCCTGCGGAGGCCGTAACATCTGCTTACTAAGATTCTAAAATATTTAAAACATCTACAGCGCAATGTGATAGAGGTAAAATGTCTCAGCAACGTCAGAACAGTCACGGTAACTTATGTTATATCTGTGGAGAGGACACACTTAGAGTGACTCTGTACCCACAATCTGGACCCCCCACCCCCCTTCCCCAAACCACTTGTACCTTCAGATAGCTGCTTTTAATCCAAGATCTGTCCTGGGGTCCGCTCAGCAGGTGATGCAGTTATTGTCCTAAAAAAATACTTTTAAAATTGAAGCCCCGTGCCCTACGGGAGTATCTGTGGCCTAACTTTGCACCACCCCTCCGTCCCTTTTTCCCACCCTCTTCATCATTAGGAATGCCACTGGAACATTTTCTCCATGCTGAACATTGCACAGGTCCTTAGTAATCCAGCCCATGTGCCAGGCTGACACAGGTGGGGAATAGGAGGCAATCTGCCTGGAGCATTCCTAATTCTCCCATTGGGCACAGGGCTTCAAGTTTAAAAGTTGATTAAAAACACCTGCTGAACGGACCCCAGGACAGATCTTGGATTAAAAGCAGCTATCCGAAGGTACAAGTGGTTTGGGGGGGTCAGATTGTGGGTACAGGGTCGCTTTAAGCCTCCATGATGCACCATGACGGATCTCATTATGAAAGCCCATGAGCTGTTCTCTAGATTCCGGATTGGTGATCAAGAGAAATCCTGGGCTCCTCACATCTGTTGTGTAAGATCTGCTGTTGATCTTAGAGGTTGGCAGAGAGCATTTTCACAAGTCAATGCCATTTACTGTCCCAGTGGTATAGTGGAGACTAGAGATGAGCGACCCTGGAGCAGCTGGAGTCCATCCGAACCCGATCATTCGGTATTTGATTAGCTGGGGCTGCTGAAGTTGGATAAAGCCCTAAGGTTGTCTGGAAAACATGGATATAGTCATTGGCTGTATCCATGTTCTCCAGACAGCCTTAGGGCTTTATCCAACTTCAGCAGCCCCAGCTAATCAAATGCCGAATGATCGGGTTCGGATGGACTCCAGCTGCTCCAGGGTCGCTCATCTCTAGTGGAGAACTGGAGACACTAGAGACATGGAGCTACCAGAGACATGGAGCCACCAGAGACATGGAGCCACCAGAGACCTAGAGCCACAAGAGACATGGAGCCACCAGAAACATGGAGCCACCAGAGACATGGAGCCACCAGAGACCTGGAGCAACCAGAGACATGGAGCCACCAGAGACATGGAGCCACCAGAGACATGAGCCACCAGAGACCTGGAGACACCAGAGACCTGGAGCAACCAGAGACCTGGAGCAACCAGAGACGGAGCCACCAGAGACCTGGAGCCACCAGAGACCTGGAGCCACCAGAGACCTGGAGCAACCAGAGACCTGGAGCAACCAGAGACATGGAGCCACCAGAGACGTGGAGCCACCAGAGATGTGGAGCCACCAGAGACCTGGAGCCACCAGAGACCTGGAGCAACCAGAGACATGAAGCAACCAGAGACGGAGCCACCAGAGACGGAGCCACCAGGGACATGGAGCCAATAGAGACATGGAGCCTAAAGGAGGCATGAATGATGAAGAAGTTGCAGTCCATGGTTCAGAGATGTGGAACCCACAGACAATAAGGGCCCTATTACAGGGGATGATTATCGTGCAAAAAATTGTTATATCGCTGAAATTTAAACGATAATCGTTCTGTGTAATTGCAGGCAATGATCGAAAAATCCTTTGCATGTTGTTGATCGTTGATTTAGATCTGAACCTAAAATTATCGTTAATCGTTCGTTAATCGTTCGCTGTAATTCCACATTCGTTCCTTAAAGGGAACCAATCAGCCGGTTTGGGCTGATATGGTTCCCTGGATCATTGTATAAAGCACCTGGAGCGGCCGCAGCAGCTGCTTTATAACGGAGAAAATGACTTTTATTCCCCGGCTCGTGACTAGATACGAGCGGGGAAGTAGTCATGGTGGGCGGCTCCCTGCTCGTAGCTAGTCACTGCGCTCTGCCTGTCAGCGCGCTCGGCGCGATGATTGACAGGCAGAGAGGCCAGTAACGGACCTCTCTACCTGTCAATCATCCCCTCAGAGCGCTGACAGGCAGAGCGCAGTGACTAGATACGAGCGGGGAGCCGCCCACCATGACTTCTTCTCCGCTCGTATCTAGTCACGAGCCGGGGAATAAAAGTCATTTCCTCCGTTATAAAGTACCTGCTGCGGCCGTGGCCGGTACGTGCTGGGACCCCTCCAGGTGCTTTATACAATGCTCAAGGGAACCATATCAGGTAAAACGGGCTGATTGGTTCCCTTTAAGTTCTGTATTTGTTCACTAATCGCTCAGTGTAATTGCACATTGTCCCTTGTTCTGCTGCGCTCAGAAGGAATAAACGATCATAGTAACGAGCGCAATAACGATTGTAACTAACGACCATCGTTCTGTGTAATATGGGGAACGATTTCAGGTTAATGATAAATAATCTCATTTGCGATCGTTTATTGTTAGTCGTTAATCGTTATAAATTGCTACGTGTAATGGGACCCTATGTCCTGAGGTCAAAGACCCCTTAATTCTTAACTTCACCCCTAAAATACAACTTTTATTATGCTTTTTCAAATAAAGGACAGAAACGAACTTAAAAACTGCAGTGTGATTGAAGATCTTCCAAGAATATAAGGCTGAGTCTGCAGATCCCTGCCTCCGTGCCTCTTCAACATGTTTGGCGCCATCCTCAGGAAGAATCATAGGCAATGTCGGTGGTCCTGGGAGGGTAGGTACCTCTGGCCTTCCTATGAGATTGGTGTCTGTTAGGGATGGGGACAGATTGAGACTCCGAGTCATGGATGTTGGTGAGCCTTATCCTATACCACAGCCAGAACTGGAAGACTGGGTCCAGAGTTTACTCTAAAAATGCAGGGTTACGGGCTTCGAGACTTCAGGGATGGCATCTGCTGTCACCTGGTACAAAAGTTTCTGTCTTCCAAGCCGCTAAGATAGTAACGTAGTTAATAAGGTTGAAAAAAAGACAAGATTCCATAAAGTTCAACCTACGGAACCCCCACTGTGCTGACCCAGAGGAAGACAACACCCCTTATGAGACAGGTTAAGATGACTTTGCACCATTTTTTTGAACAGGCTGGAATTCTTCCCTGAAATCCGTCACTGGTGGCTGACTATTGCCGGATACAAACACCAGATCCAACGGACATTGAGTACACACAAAAATCAGCAGCAAAACAGTGGAATTCATGCTGCAGGTAGCATGTAAATACTCCATAATCAGTAAAACTGTGGTGTCCCACTAGGGGTGTTACTGTTGTTTACACCCTACGTAAAAGTCTGTACTTTTTGTGTTCTTATTGTAGTCAGAGTATTACTAAAAGACGACCACTAGATGTCGCTGTATCATATATTGAAGTGTAGAAGCTGCACAGCTGAAGTGTCTCAAAGGGTTATTGTATTTGTATGTACCAGATTCTGTGAACCAGTAGGATCTCTCCTTTCTTCTGTCCTATCACCTCTTCCCTTTCTATCCTTCTATTGCAGTCTTTCCACCCAACCACAGCGCACCTTACATGCTGGATAGGAAGTTAGTTCCTTGGGTAAAGGAGGAGTCTTAGTTGAGCTTTGGTGGAGAAAGGACGCAGCTCAGATAGATCTCCACAGCGGTTCTACCTGGGCCCTGGCCCTCTGGCAGGTCCCCTCTACAGAAAAGAGTTAGTCAGTACCCCGCATGGGTAGGACGCAGGACCCGGCAGCAACTCCGCAGGACACCGACCACAGGGGAGAAGGGGACAACCGGCTTACACCTGGAGGCTGGGTTGTTCACACACAGTATATTTCGGTGTTCTTCATTATTGGATTGTGGTTTTTTTTTTTTTTGGCTTTGCACAGACAAACCAAAAACCCCCCTGATGAAGGCGACGAAACGTACGTCGGGGTTTGGCGGCATCCAGGACGGGCAGTGAACTGTGGATGGGTATGTTCTGCACCTTGCTTCATGCACTTAGTCACCTTACCATAGATGGTTTAGTTAGGATATTATCTGGGCTTTAGAGCCATATACCTTGTTACATATACCATCAGCGTATGGTTTTGACTATCCCCTAGTAGTATCATTAGGTTACCCTGACCTGCTCATACCATCCATGTAGGTTTCTGAACTTTTTACTGCTACTGCTGCTATTTTTAACTAATAAAGTTTTGAATTCTGATACTTAATTTATGTTGACTTCAGTTTATCATTACACGTAAGGTCTTTTTTTCTTTTATAGGATTATTATTCAAAAACCCTATGAGGAAAGGTTTGTGTGACGGAAGCCATAGATCTGTATGTAAATGTCTGTGATCAACCCTGAAAAACCTGAGCTGCAATCTGAAGGTGGAGCAGAGGAGGATGGAAGAGGAGGATGGAAGAGGAGGGTTCACACCGAGAAGTACAAGCTGCGGAGCCACAGCCGCTCAGTTCTCCTGTAGTGGAAGGACATCGCCCTACAATGACCCCACAGGACAGGCTCAACCAGGGCCAGGACAATGAGATGGTAAATAACCCTCCTCCATAATGACTATACTGCACTGGCTGGTATATATGTATACTTGGATAGTACTGTGCTGTATGTACACAGTTACTGCACTGGGCTGGTATATATGTATACTTGGATAGTACTGTGCTGTTTGTACACAGTTACTGCACTGGGCTGGTATATATGTATACTTGGATAGTAGTGTGCTGTATATACACAGTAACTGCACTGGCTGGTATATATATATATATATACTTGGATAGTAGTGTGCTGTATATACACAGTTACTGCACTGGCTGGCATATATATATATATATATATATATATATATATATATATATATTTGGATAGTACTGTGCTGTATATACAAAGTTACTGCACTGGGTGGTATATATATATATATATATATATATATATATATATACTTGGATAGTACTGTGCTGTATATACAAGGTCACTGCTTGTTATATAGAACCGGGTGACAGGTGTTTCAGGATTTCTATAGTGCTGAATGAGTCATTTAACCAACAACCTTATTATAGTCAGTCGGTTACTTATATGATGGATCTAATAACTCTGTGTAGTGTATAGTATAGTCTACTATGTAATAACTCTGTATAGTGTATAGTATAGTCTACTATGTAACAAGTATATATAGTATATAGTATAATCTACTATGTAATAACTCTGTATAGTATATAGTATAGTCTACTATGTAATAAGTATGTATAATATGCAGTATCATGTACTATGTTATCAGTATGCATAGTATATAGTATTGTCTATGTAATAAGTATGTATAGTATATAATATAGTCTATGTAATAAGTATGTATAGTATATAGTATTGTCTATTATGTAATACCCTTGAATTGAGATGATTATACTGCGCGGCTGTATTATGAATTCCAATGTGATAATCTTATTACTGTAATATGTGATTAACCAGTCTGTGTGTGTATGTGTGTGTGTGTATATGTGCGTGTGTATGTGTGTGTGTATATGTGTATGTGTGTGTGTATATGTGTATGTGTGTGTGTGTATATGTGTATGTGTGTGTATGTGTATGTATATGTGCGTGTGTATGTATATGTGCGTGTGTATGTGTGTGTGTGTGCATGTATATGGGTTGTATACTGAGACCATTTCCTACAGGAGACGCTGAAGGAAGTTACATTATAGTAAAGGCTATGTCCATGACATACAGCAGCTGATAAGTACTGGCAAACTGGAGATTTTTTTTTTATAGAAGTAAATTACAGATCTTTTGCACTTTCGGACACCAGTTTATTTGAAAGAAAAACATTTTTGCTGGAGTTGCCCTTTAAGGGTCAGGGCTCCAGTCATTGTTTATGGAGCTGCCTATGGATGGGGGTGTAGAGATTAGGGATTTCTAAAGGGAGGGCTGGGGGGTTAGTTGTGTGTATGGTTGGGGGTTAGTTGTGTGTATGGTTGGGGGGTTAGTTGTGTGTATGGTTGGGGGGTTAGTTGTGTGTATGGTTGGGGGGTTAGTTGTGTGTACTGTATGGCTGGGGGGTAGTTACGTGTATGGCTGTTGGGTTAGTTGTGTGTATGGTTGGGGGGTTAGTTGTGTGTATGGTTGGGGGGTTAGTTGTGTGTATAGTTGGGGGTTAGTTGTGTGTACTGTATGGCTGGGGGGTAGTTACGTGTATGGCTGGGGGGTAGTTACGTGTATGGCTGGGGGGTAGTTACGTGTATGGTTGGGGGGTTAGTTGTGTGTATGGTTGGGGGTTAGTTGTGTGTATGGTTGGGGGGTTAGTTGTGTGTATGGTTGGGGGTTAGTTTTGTGTATGGTTGGGGGGTTAGTTGTGTGTATGGTTGGGGGTTTAGTTGTGTGTATGGTTGGGGGTTAGTTGTGTGTACTGTATGGCTGGGGGGTAGTTACGTGTATGGCTGGGGGGTAGTTACGTGTATGGTTGGGGGGTTAGTTGTGTGTATGGTTGGGGGTTAGTTGTGTGTATGGTTGGGGGGTTAGTTGTGTGTATGATTGGGGGGTTAGTTGTGTGTATGATTGGGGGGTTAGTTGTGTGTATGGTTGGGGGTTAGTTTTGTGTATGGTTGGGGGGTTAGTTGTGTGTATGGTTGGGGGTTTAGTTGTGTGTATGGTTGGGGGTTAGTTGTGTGTACTGTATGGCTGGGGGGTAGTTACGTGTATGGCTGGGGGGTAGTTACGTGTATGGTTGGGGGGTTAGTTGTGTGTATGGTTGGGGGTTAGTTGTGTGTATGATTGGGGGGTTAGTTGTGTGTATGGTTGGGAGGTTAGTTGTGTGTACTGTATGGCTGGGGGGTAGTTACGTGTATGGTTGGGGGGTTAGTTGTGTGTATGGTTGGGGGTTAGTTGTGTGTATGGTTGGGGGGTTAGTTGTGTGTATGGTTGGGAGGTTAGTTGTGTGTATGGTTGGGGGTTAGTTGTGTGTATGGTTGGGGGGTTAGTTGTGTGTATGGTTGGGGGGTTAGTTGTGTGTACTGTATGGCTGGGGGGTAGTTACGTGTATGGTTGGGGGGTTAGTTGTGTGTATGGTTGGGGGTTAGTTGTGTGTATGGTTGGGGGGTTAGTTGTGTGTATGGTTGGGGGTTAGTTGTGTGTATGGTTGGGGGGTTAGTTGTGTGTATGGTTGGGGGGTTAGTTGTGTGTACTGTATGGCTGGGGGGTAGTTACGTGTATGGCTGGGGGGTAGTTACGTGTATGGCTGGGGAGTAGCTGTTTGTATGGCTGGGGGTTGGGTGATGGGTGTTGGATGTCGTCGTAAGAGGTGGGGGCGAAAAAAAGGTTTTGCACATGGCGCCATTTACCCTAAGGCCGGCCTGGTCTTGAGGTCACAAAAAGAAGCGATGTGACTCACTAAGGGCCAGTTTGCGCGGAGTAAAATAGGCAGAGTTCAGTCGCGGAATCCCGCCAGCCTCTGTCATACAGGCTGTCTATGGGAGGGCTCGCGCGCCTCCGCTCTCCGCTCAAAGAATTGACATGTGAGGTGCGAAGAGAGGAGGCGCACGACAGTAAAGCACGTTGCGTTGTTTCTGGAACTGAATCTGAAATCAGTTGCATGCGATATTTATGGCAATAACGTAGGGTTGAAAATTCTGTACTATTTATGCCGAAAGGTGGAGAGCGTTAAAGATGGAAGGAAAATGCCGCAAAACTCCTGAAAAAAAGTTTTTTTAAAGAAATTTAAAGATGTGTTGGTGGATTCCACAGTTTTGGTGTATTAGATGAGAGTACCATTCTGGGGGAGTATTAGATGGAAGAACCATTGTGGGGATTAGATACAAGTCCCATTGTGGGGAGCGGATTAGATGGAAGAACCATTGTGGGGAGCGGATTAGATACAAGTACCATTGTGGGGAGCGGATTAGATGGAAGAACCATTGTGGGGAGCGGATTAGATGGAAAAACCATTGTGGGGAGCGGATTAGATACAAGTACCATTGTGGGGAGCGGATTAGATGGAAGTACCATTGTGGGGAGCGGATTAGATGGAAGAACCATTGTGGGGAGCGGATTAGATGGAAGTACCAAAATCGCTACCTCGGTCGGAATTATACAGGATCGGCTACTTAGAAATGCTCTTCAAGAAGCTACTACAACATATAACAAAACATTTTCCCAAACCGACCTAAGTCTGCTTGAGATTTCAGGAAAATTCTCCTTATCTGGAGGTCAGGTATGTAAAGAATTGTTCCTGTGAACAGTCCAAAATGCAATGTAACACAAAAAAAAAGTGTCTGTAAAAAACAAAAAGTGAGGTACTCTGCAACAAATCAAAGTGAGGTACTCTGCAACAAATCAAAGTGAGGTACTCTGCAACAAATCAAAGTGAGGTACTCTGCAACAAATCAAAGTGAGGTACTCTGCAACAAATCAAAGTGAGGTACTCTGCAACTCGAGACGCCACAAATCAACAACATGTTTTAATTTAAAAAAATAAATTAACGTAATCTCATTCAGTAAAAATTTCAGCTTATCTATCGATTTCCTTTTTTAATTAGTTTCAAATAAATAATTTGCATTTCAACAACTATTGTCGTTGCTTAATAAATAAACAGAGCCGAGCGACTCCTGACTCAATTTGATCAAATCTCTAAATTTCTTCAGGGAAATGATGGAACGGCGCGGTGATTTTATCATTTCTTTGCAACATATATACAGTAAGGGCAGCAATATATATATATATAAAACATCACAGGGTCGGGGTACTCCTTTAAGCTTAAAGTGGGAGAAGAAAAGCGACTATACCCTCTGTAGCGGACACAATTTGTGTCACCATCAAAGAACCTTAAAACCTAATTTCACCTTTTTACAAAAATTCTATTAGGTTGAACAGCGACAACGTCCGCTATTGATTACATTGCTGTTATTTTATTCTATTCTATTTTCTTCTGCTTTCACGTTAGAGAAGTTGGCAGATCTCCCCAGTCACCGGCCGAGCGCTGCACATAACAATCACACAGATTCCTGTGCTCTTCTCTCTTTTTCCGCTTGTTAAAATGTGAATTTCAGCCATTTTCAGTGATTTTTTAAAAAAAAATAATTACATGTGTAACAAGCATTTTTCTCTAGAGAAGCCTGAGGGGAGAACAGACCCAGAGCGCACTGTGTTACAAAATACAAAAACAGCCACCAAAATGCTAACAACAAAAACATAAAAACTGTGAGGCAAGATAACCGTCTGGTTTTTCCAGTCTGGAGAGCAGGGGAGGTTTTTTATGGGGATTTGCTGCTGCTCTGGACAGTTCCTGACATGGACAGAGGTGGCAGCAGAGAGCACTGTGTTCGACTGGAGAGAATACACCACTTCTTGCAGGACATACAGCAGCTGATAAGTACTGGAAGTCTTCAGATTTTTTTAATAGCAGTAAATCTAAAATTTGTTTTTTTTTTTTCCGGTGAACTACCCCTTTAATCCTAAATGTTTAGTATGTTTTATATGTAGTAATTTTATAAATGTAAACTCTCTTTCCTAGGAAATGTTCGGCTATAAGAAAAAACGCTTCCGGAATATCCTTTGCTTCATTGGTTACGTCTTTACTTTCGGACTTCTGAGAATGATTTTCCATTGGAGACCTGAGCTGGACGTCTGGTGTCACTGTGTGCCATGCAGTTTGGCAGATGCTGAGGTCATATTGCTCAGGACCACTGTAAGTAATTGGGACCAATCGATAACCAATCATCCCCTTCGCTGCCACACAAGCTGTTTCAATACATTCTTTAGTATAGTAAACAAAAACTAGGAGTAAGTAAAAATTCTCCCCTTCCATTCTTGCTCCACCTGTCATTGACTTTAATTTTTTTTTACTGCCTTGTGGACGCCGCCGGCCCCACTGTTAAGTGCCGGCTGTGTGGTGTCCCACCACTGGTGTTTTTCTCTCTCATGTGCACCTGTCAAAAGCCTTTTTCTCTCAGGTTAAGTGGTGGATGAAGTATTAAGTTTCCCCACTAGGTGCCAGTGTTTGTATCCTTATATGTATTGCACAGCTGGAGGTACTCATGGGTTAATGTTTTATGTGTACCATGTGTTCTGTGTTCACTAATAGGAGGAGCTCTTCTCTTCTAACCTATTATCTTTCTCCT